>JACGDI010005271.1:738611-821329 GCA_014898725.1 Jacaranda copaia | reverse complement strand
AGCAAAATCCAAATCCATACATGAATATGGCTTTGATACCATTTGAAGGTATGTGTGGCACTAGGGTCCAAATATTTTCAAAAACAACTTAATAAACTAGCCCACACAACACCAAAAGGATATAGACATGCATATAATTCAGATTTAGAATGAAAAAATGCCTAGGCAAAAGCAGAAAATTTGAAGAGAAAGAGTTAAACTCTTCCCTATCGTCAAATGGGCTCTTCGTCGGCACAGTAGGATCACCACCATTTTTCCCTTGGATAGAAATCTTCGTTGGGCTCAATTTTAACTGTAACTCCTCAACCCTTTGAAGATTTTACAATCCTAATTTTAGGCCGAGCAGATCTCTAGAGAAACTCCAACCAGAGGCAAAAATAGGTTGCTAGAAATAGCTCCAGTCAAGAGCAAAAAGCAACCAAACTAGATCACCTCTAATGCAAACGTCCACACACCAAATAAATAGCCTATTCTCTAAATAAAGGCTGGAATATCTTCATAGAATGAGAGGGGGAAGGTGGAGAATATGGTAGTGGAAGGAGGAGGGATAAAGAGAGAGAGATAAGAGACTACAAAAAATTATTGGGAGAATATCACACAAAATGGCTCACCTCATGCTCTCTATGGTCGGCCACTCTCTATATCTATATATAGGAGTCGTCACATACCTCCTTTAAGGAGGTGATGCCAAGTGACCCTTGCTTAGGTGGCCACTAACTTTGTGATTAGTGAATTTAATTGAAGCATCAATTTCGTCTAATGAAATATCTTACAATTAAATTCTAATTCTAATTCTTATTAAATGAACTCTTCATTTAATAATTCTCTCAAAAATTATCTCTCCAACTTAATTAAATTAAATACTTTAATTTAATTAATAATCGTTTGGCTTAACTCTTAAGCCAAAGCACTTAACATTCAAAATTAACTCAATCTTTAAATTAATTTTGATCAATTAATAGGCATGTGACATCAATTAATTATCCTTTAATTAATTGATTTTAATTTAACTCTTAAATTAATTTAACCAATTTAACAATTAAATTGATCAAACCAAAATGACTACAATTTGCCTCTTCCAAAAACGGTCATGAATTTTCTAACTCTTAGAAAATTCTCCTTCCTTCAATAGGCCATTTTATTGACTTTTGTGTGTGACCCATTAGGTTCTACCATTCATTGAACATGGGCTCACAACTCCTTGTGACTTTGGAATATTAAATATTCACTTTAGTTTAAACTCTTTTAAATTAAGCGACTTAATTTAATTAATCTCATTAATTAAAAAGTACCTAATCTTCATAGTCGATGTCCAACCTCTAGCCTATGGAGCCCAACTAATTGATCGAAATGAATGTTCTTGACGAACCATTTAAGCATTACACGTACCGTGCAAATATGGTCATTCCGTCTCCAATCTCCCAAAAGAGGCCAAGGGCAGGACATTTGTTGGCTTCTTAATAGTCTCAATACTATGTTCCTATTCTTAAAGTTCAATTTCATTGTGTAACTTCACCTTTGGAAAACTCCTTTTCCAAATTATCATATCACCTTGCGCAAAGATTTATTGAAATCAATCATTATAGAATACATAGGAGATGCACTTGCCCTTCACAAAGACAAGGAGTTGGATTCTATCATAGATCTCACAAACCTCAATGCCAAGTAGCTCATGCCCAATCTCAACCCAAAAGACCCGCTGGTGTTCAAAGAAGAGTCAAAGCATGAGGATCGGATACAAGGTTACCATGTACCCTCAGGTTAAAGGACTAATAATATGCACTATCATAGGCAGGAGAACTAGCCATTACCGACTTGCCACTATGGCTTCTAGTATAATCTTCGATGGGTCTTCAATGCCTTGTTCTCTAACAAGTACCCACTAATATGCACCCGTATCTCATACAATATCTCATAGAATGGAGCAATCTCCAACCCTTGAATTTATGTATTATTAGTGCAAGTTTATCCATATCTTAGATGTCCTGCCTCATAAGTTCCTATGACTTGGAATATTTAAGATCACAACCATGTGAGACTTATTTCATGGTCACCAAACCAAGTCCTGCAATCATAGCTGATCTAAGGGCTTCATCCAAATGCTAGTGACGTAGATAAACAGTATAAGATAAAGATGGCCATATAAAGAATATCATTCAATCTAGACCATCTTACAATGAAATAGTTTACATGGCCAATCTCATTGGCTTGCAAGGCACTATTCCAACATTTAGTATCTTGCAAATATACATTATTTGGAAAACCTTCAGCATCTTCCCCAATCTATCTCTATAGGTACATATTTCTAATAAGCAATATGTTTTTCCCAAATCCTTCAAGGAGAAATATGTAGATAACCATGCTTTAGTACACTCTAACATTCCTGCCTAATTCCTAATGAGAAAGATGTCATTCACGTAAAATATAGTAAACTATATACTATTCTTACTAGCCTTCTTGTACACACAAGGTTCATACACCTTTTTGACAAAGTCAAATGATTTAACTATCTTATCAAAAACAAATATTCCAAGTTCAAGATGCTAATTCGAGTCCATAAATGGTTCCTTGGAGTTTGCAAAATTTTTGCTCACTCCCTTTGGATACAAAACCTTGTGTTTGCTCTATATAAATTTCTTCTTCAATGTTACCATTGAGAAAAGCAATTTTCACATCCATTTTCCATATATTATAGTCATAATACGCAGCTATGGAAAGTGATATTTGAATGGACTTTGGCATAGCAATCAGTGAAAAGGATTCCTTGAAATCGATACCAAGTCTTTAAATGTAACCTTTTGCCACTAGTTGTATATTAAAAGTCACTACTTCTCCATCTACTCCAAGCTTTTGCTTATAGATCCACTTGCAACCTATGGGAACTATTCCCTTTGGTGGATCTACCAAAGTCTATACTTTGTTTGAGTATGTGAAGTCTATTTTGGATCTCACGACTTCTAGCTAACATCCCATGTTTATGTCTAAAATAGCTTCCTCATAGGTCTTTAGATCATTATCCGATTAGCCCATCTCATGAAGGAATTCAAACCTTTTAAGTTACTTCTTGATCCAATCTGACCTTCTCATAGGTTTTGTACAAAGCTCTTGTAACTCATTTGTTTCCACCACTTGTGAGATTTCTTGATCATCTTGAATTTCACCAAGTTCAACGACAATGTGTTTTCTATCTAATAGAAATTTCTTTTCCAAAAAATGGACGTTCCTTGAAAAAAGTATCTTTTGTTCCAAGGGATTATTAAAGTAATAATCCATAGAGTCTCTTAGGTATTCCACAAATTTACATAATGTAGATCTACTATCCAACTTATCTCTCATTATTTGTCTGATATAGATGGGAGATCCCCAAACCTTTAGATAATGGTAAGAGGGTGCTTTGTCATGCCATACCTTATATGGTGTTTTTGGCATTGACTCTGAATGTACTACACTTAGTAACTTCGCCATTTTCTATAAGACGTAGTCCTTAAAAGGATATAGGCACATCGAAAAAGCTTATCATGGAATGTACCATGTCTAACAAGGTACGATTGCTCCTCTCAGCTACTCTATTGTGTTGGGGTGTGCTGGGTGAACTCCATTGAGAGAGAATCCCCATTCTCCTTTAGATAATCTAAGAATTCAATACTTAAGTATTCTCCTCCTCAATCCGATTAAAGAGCCTTGAAACTAAGTCCTTTTTTCACTACTTCATTTCTATACTCTTTGAACTTTTCAAAGGTTTCGCACTTGTACTTCATAAGATACACATGTCCATATCAACTATAATCATTAGTGAAGGTAATAAAGTAAGAATAGCCACCTCTCTCACTAACTCTTAGTGGACCACAAACATCTATATGGATCAAATCCAAAGGTTTTGTGGAGCGCTCCATTTGTCCTACAAAGAGAGCCTTGGTTATTATTCCCTTCAAACAAGATTCACAAGTAGGAATGTCCTCAATGCCACTAACTTTTAGTGCTTTGAGAGCTCCTAACTTGCTTATCCTATTTTTAGAGATATGCCCAAGTCTTACATGCAATAAAATGGCATCTTCTTAGATGTCTAATTTCCTTACTTCGTTGAGGGTGCATTATTGTTAGTCAAGAATCTAATATGCATAATCTTTTGTTGAGTGTACCACAAGCAACTAAAGAGCTCATTCTTTAATGCCTTCAATCTCATATTTGATATAGAAGGATAAAATCCTTCGTTATCTAAAATGGGAATAGAAATATTGTTCTCAATTGTTGTACATGTTGACAAAGATCAATATAAATATAGAACGTTTTTAGTTTAACTTACTATATGCCTTTAGCTTAGGTCGTAACTCTTGCTCTTTGTCAAGGCATAGGATCACATCCCCATCACGTTGTTTTATTCTTCTTTCTATTCTTTGTAACAACTTACAAAGATAAGAATCACATGCGATTCCATATATTGATAAGGAAGAATAGATCCTAAATGCACTACAATGAAGTACAAACCCCTCTCAAAGGTTGCAAGGTAACCCTTGCAAATAACTTTCAATGGCTTATCTAGCTAAAGTAGAAACAAATAATAATAACTATTTTCTCTATAATCCTCTTAACTCCTCCAAATGCCTTTAATGGTTGTTTTCCCTTAGAGAAAAGACCTTTGTGCCTTTTGCCTCCCTTTCTAGCACCCCTAAAGCCCATAGACTTAGAGGAGGAAACAAGTGTCAAACGTTTTCCCTTGTCATGGTCATCTCCTTCTAGATCAACACTTTGATCAATAAAACTCAGCAAGAATGTAAAGATCAAATTCTCATGGAGATCACTATCCATCACTACATTCAAGTAGAAAAACGCATCTTTAAGCCCAATTATTGTTAGGCCGTAGTTGATGACATATGACTTTGCAACCATCCTAGCTTGAAAAGTCTCCTTTGACAACATGAACTTCTCATACCTCGTTTGCTTTACCACTCTTGTAAACTATAACCAAGGTACCATATGTGTGTCCTTGAGAATTTTGAAGTTTGTAGATACCATCTGAGACTAAGGGATAGGACTATCCTAAACCTAATTCATGAACTTTTCACGTGTCTGTTGATCTACTACAACCACTAAAGAATTAGGAGCATGATATGGGATATATATCCGTTTTAGGAATCTAAAATGATTTTGAGGTTAAGTCAATTATGGAAGTTTAGCTTGGTTAGTTTATTGGTTTTCAAAATAACGTTGAGTGGAATTTTATCTATTCTTGAGATTTCATAAATCTTTAAAGGTGAAAAAGAGAATATGATCATGTGATAGAATTTGATTTTAGAACATGTTTATAGTTTTTCAAGCATGTTTTTCTCCTACTATTTTATCAAATCTTTCACCCTCAAGAAGAATTTGGGAAGTCACATTTCCTGGTGAGAATTAAAATCCCAATGACTTGCATATGGACCCCCATGTACAAGCCATCCATGATTAATCAAAGGGTAACCAACTTTTGCTAATTACATCTTATGCAAAAGTTGATATATTTTGCCTCACTTTTCATATAGACCCACGTTTACATGTACCATTATATTATTAGGTGTTAAGTCCAATCTACCAATCCTTCTTCATCTCAAGATGACCTCACAACATCCTCCATTTATGAGTGCCGATGCTTGAGGGTTCTTAAGTTAAAGATGCATCTCATACTAAGTGTATCTTAGTAGTTTTCCTCCTAAGTGTGACCCTATTTATGAGTGCCATCACACAAAATTGGTAGCATCGTAATGGCATACACTATTGGTAGAAGGTTTGGATTAACTAAAACCCTTTTAATTTGTATCCATTGAAACTTAATATTTGAAAAATACTTAAACATTCTAAGCAGAGGGTTTTTGCTTATAAAGATCTCATCATTTTTATCTTCTTACTTAGGTTCTCTATATCCTAATCATACATCTCATACATTAATAGGATATGTAAAGTGTAAATAAGTAAATGCCCCTAGCATGCTCCTAGGGTGGATTGACCATAAGTCTAACCAAGTGATGCACTTAGAGCCATAGGTACATCACTCGGTTGATTTAAGTTGGTTGATTAAACTACAATATTACATGAGTGTATTTCATACATTCATAGGTCTTCAAGCCTCCTTGGATACTCTTTGCTCTTTGCAACTTTTACAAGAGAAAGAAAACTTCACTCCTAGTGATTCTTCTCTCATAACGTTTACAAAATAGAATAAGAGGCATGTAAGCCCCATTTAATACACCCTATTTCAATAGCTTATAATAAATAAAATCAATATTTAAAGGCTCATGATCATCCCCATACATTTATCATCCATTCAATAATTAAATGAACAATAAATAAATATAGAGCTAACAATTAATTTCAACAAATTAAATATTTATCTCATAAATAAATAATTGGTCAAGCATAAGATTTATGCAATAAATTGGTGATTAACTTCAACAAGATTTTAGAATCATTAAAAAATGTTAAACATACTTTTGAGAACTTGCATAATACTTTTGCATCCACAACACATGATTCAACATTATTTCTAGCCACTAAAGGAGCTAAAAGGTAGCTCAAAACTTGCCCAACCTATGATCGGGCTCTGCTGGCAAAGTTAGGTACATAGTTGCAAGTAGCACTTGGCCATTGTCTCGGTAGCATACTCCTTGGCTAGCTGGCAGTCCCTGTTTTAGGTCAAAGACCTGTCAAGTCGATTTTTTAGCTCAACTTTTGTGCAACAAAAATCATAGAATTTTTTTTAAACATTAAATCACACATTATGGACCAATTTCCAAATCTAAAACTTCTTTTAAAATTGAAAATTAAAGTTCTCAATTATGTTCCAAAAATTCAAGTTTATGTGAGAATCAAATTCTCCAAAAATCTCCAACCAAACTCTATTCTCAGTGGATAAATGACCAAAACTCTTTCAGCCATAAGTTAACATGCTATATCAACATAAAACATCAATTAATGCCAAATCAACATTCAACATTAATCACTAAGAATTAAAACATACTAACTACATGAATTAACACTTAAATCACATAATAGCATGCTTTTAATTCATCAATCAAGGAGCCACACACAACATCAATCAAATACTCCAATCCATTAGTTGAATCAATAATTTGGTGATTACATGAATTAATGATCCAAACAAAATCCAAATCTAAGCATGATTTAGGCTCTGATACCATCTGAAAGCAAGTAAGGCACTAAGACACAAATATCAAAACTTCCCAAGCATGAAACTAACCTATAAAGAGCATTACCAAGGATTAAATCATGCTGGGGGTTTATATTTGGTGAGAGCATTACCCTATAAAGAAAATTGCAATGAGAGACTTGTGAACTCTTCACAATTTTAGAAACTGTCAGCAACTAGCGAAGTTGGAAAAGTGCAAAAATTGCCCAATCAAAACTCTTCCAAAAATTCCTAAACAATTACTGGAGTGTTTGAATGCTTTTAAGAACTCATTGTAAGAAATTTGGATCAAAAACCCTTTTGGAACTCCCAAGATAAAATCGCCAAATCAAACTCTATGCAGATGGATCTCCAAAACAAGCAAACTCTCTTGTTTGCCTCTATTGTTATAATCCACACACCAATCAAATCTTTAAAAATATCCAATATATAATCTAGAATAAGAAATAAGATATGCTATGGTGGAGGCCAATTTTAGGTAGGGAAGAAGAATAAGAGAGCAAAGTTTTCAACACATGAATGTAATGCCTATAAGAGGTTTTTGGAGGGAATTGTGATAGGATATGATTCTTCACAAATGGTGTGAGCTACTGAATATCCTCAACGCTATATCTATATATAGAGAGAGGATGGTAGGCAGGCAACCACTTGCTTGCCAAGGTGGCAAGCTTGAATTTCAAATCACATTGGAATTTCATGTGCATTTTAATTTAATTTGGAATCTAATTTCAAATTAATTAAAATGCCAACTCAAATGAACTCTTTATTTGAATTTTCCCTCCAAAACGCATTCTTCCCACTAATTAAATTAAACTCTTTAATTTAATTAATTAACTTTTGACTTAACTCTTAAGCCAAACTAGCTTAACTGTTAAGCTTAACTTGGCCAATTGATGGTCATGTTGGCACCAAATAAATAAATCCTTAATTATTGGTCTAATTTAACTCCTTAAATTAATTAATTAATTTAAGTGTTAAATTAATCAAGCTAAAAATGACCTTGAAAATTGGTACCATAAAATCGATCTACTAGGAGTTAGTTTTCTAACCCTCAGAAAATTTTCTACATCAATTAGGAAACTAATTGAATTTTGTGTGTGACCTAATAGGTTCTACCATTCATAGGATATGGGCTCACAACTTCTTGTGACTTTTGAATATCTTATATTCATTTTAGTTTAAAACTCCTTTAAACTAATCGACCCAATTCAATTAATCTAATTAATTGAAAAGTACCCAATCTCCATTGGTCATGTCTAACCTCAAGCCCATGGAGCCCAACTAATTAGTCAAAATGAATATTCTAGAGAACCATCATAACTCTACATGTACTATGCAAATATGGTTCCTTTGTCTTCTATCTTCTGAAAGAGGCCTAAGGTAAGATATTTGTTAGCTCCCTAATAGCCTTGATACTATTTCTATATTCTCAATATTTGATTTTGTTGTGTGACCTCCTCATTAGAAAACTGTTTTTTCAAATTGTCACACCAGCGTGCACAAGGATTTCTAGGAATCAATCATTATAGAATACATAGGAGATGCACTAACCTTTCACAATAGCGAAGAGTTGAATTCCATCTTAAATCTCACAAATCTCCATGCCAAGTAGCTCATACCTAATCTCAACCCGAAAGACCCGTTAGGTGGTCAAGGAAGAGTCAAAGCATGAGGACTAGATACAAAGTTATCATGGATCCTCAAGTTAGAGGAGTAATAATATGCACTAGCATAAGCAGGAGAATTACCCACTACTGACTTGCCACAATGGCTATCTAGTGGATTCTCTAGTAAGTCTTCAGTGTCTTATTCTCTAATAAGCAACCACTAACATGCATCTGTATCCCATACAGTTGCTCATGGAATGGAGCAATATCAAACTTTTGGATTTATACATCGTTAATACAAGTCTATCCAAATCTTAGATGCTCCATCTCTAAAGATCCTATGATTTTTAGGATTTGAGGTCATGACCATCTGAAACTTATTCTATGGTCCTTAAACCAAGTCCGACAATCTTAGGTGATATAAAAGCTTCATCCAAATGCAAGTGAAGTGAAATAAAATAGAAGATGAAGGTGGCCAAATGAAAAATATCATTCAATAAAGATTCTATCATGAGTGAAATAGTTTACAAGGCCAATCTAATTGATTTGTAGGGTACTATTCCAACATAATGAACTATATGTAGATATGATCCTCCAATCATTACTGAGCTCTTTTAACCAATTTGTTATGAACGTCAACATGTCAAAATAAGAGATGATGAATAACGAGTTGGTCAACATGTCATTGATTGCCGAGGCGACTATGAAGAAAAAGAAACCATTGATGCTTGCTTCCTCTTCGAAGTCTAAGGGCCCGAAGGGTGCTAAAAAGGGAGGTTGGAGGAAGAAAAGTTCTTTCTTAAAGAGAAGGAAACTATTGAAGCCCTCGGGTGAAGTTAAGAAAAAGAAAGAGGATAAAGCCAATGCAACTTGTTTCTATGCGGCGAGAAAGGCCATTAGAAAAGAAATTGCAAAGATTACCTTGCAACACTTAGAAAGGGTATGTAACTTATTGATGTGCATTTAACAAAAAAAATTTCCTTATTGGTATTTGATATCGTATGCGGCTCTAACCTTTGTAATTCTTCATGGGGGATAGAAAGACGAATGAGTCTAAATGATGGGAATTTGATACTATGCCTAGGAAATGGAGAAAAGATTGTGGCCAAAGTCAAAGGTATTATGAAGTTAGACTTAAGGAACTCCTTTATTGTACTTGATTCATGTTATTTTATGTTGAATCTTGCTAAGAAAATTATTTCAATTCCTATTTTAGATAGTGAATGATTTAATTTTTCTATATCACATAGGAATTTGAAGGTAATAAAGAAAGATTCTTTAGTTGCTCAAGATACGTTAAACAATGGATTATACGTTTTGCATTCTTAGCCATCATTAATGTACATTCAACAAAGTAAGAAAAAGTTAGATAACCAATGAGATGCCATATTGTGGCATGATACACATGGACATATTTCCAAAAATTGGATAAATAAGTTAGAAGCCCTCAATGTACTAAACATTTGTGGCATAGAGAATCTTTCTACTTGTTAATCTTGCTTAGTAGAAAAAACGACCAAGGCTCCTTTTGTAGGACAATCAAAGTAAATCACAAGTCCTTTGGATTTGATCTATATGGATGTTTGTGGATCACTAAGACTTAGTGTAAGAGGTATCTATTCATACTTCCTTACCTTCACCGATGATCATACTCAATTTGGACATGTATATCGTATGAAATACAAGTCCAAAACTTTTGAAAAGTTCAAAGAATAGGAATGAAGTAAAATAGTAACAAGGACTTAGTATTAAAGATCTTCAATCGGATTAAGGAAGGAAATACTTAAGTATTGAATTCTTGGATTATTTAAAGGAAAATGGGATTTTCGTTCAATGGACTCTACCTGGCATACCCCAACACAATGGACCAGTCAAGAGAAGAAATCATACCTTGTTGGACATGGTACATTTTATGATTAGCTCCACCTATATCCTTTTGGGGATTCGCCTTAACTATGTCGGCAAGGATAAAAAATGCCCTCAAAGTCAGTGTAAAAGATAACATATGAGATGTGGTATGGCAAAGCACTCTCTTACTCCTTTACAAGAGTTTGGGGGCCTCTAGCATATGTCAAGAAGTTAGTGGAAGACAAGTTTGATGCAAGATCCACCTCGTACTAGTTTGTGGGATACCCAATAGAGTTTTTAGGTTACAACTTCTATGATCCCTTGGAATAAAAGGCGTTTGTTTCAAGAAACATTACCTTTTCAAAAAATAAATTTCTATTAGATAGAAAAGGCATTATCATTAAACTTGATGAAGTTCAAGATGATCATGAAACCCCACAAGCAGTAGGAACAAGTAAACATCAAAAGCCTAGCACACAATCTCTTAAAAAGTCAGACTAAATCAAGAAGCAATCCAAAAAGTTCAGATTCCTTCATGAGATAGGCTAAGCAGATAGTGATTTGAAGACTTACAAGGAAGCTATGTTGGACATAGATTTGGGACATTGGCTGGAAGCCATAAAATTTGAAATGGACTCCATGTACTCCAACAAAGTTTGGGCTTTGGTAGATCTACTGGAACGTATAGTACCTATTATTTGTAAATGGATCTATAAGCAAACGCTAGAAATAAATGGAGAGTTAGTGACTTTTAAGATGAGACTAGTGGCAAAAGGTTACATTGAAAGACCCGATATTAATTTCAAGAAAACCTTCCCAGCAATCGCTATGCCTAAATTTATTAGGATTATGCTTACCATAACTGCATATTATGTTTATGAGTATGGCAAATGAATGTGAAAACTAATTTCTTGAATAGAAACATTGAAGAAAAAATCTATATGGAGCAACCACAAGGTTTTACATACAAAGCGAGTGAGCAAAAGGTTTGCAAACATGAAAGGTCTATCTGTGGACATAAACAAGCATTCTAAAGTTGGAACATACATTTTAGTATAATAATCAAATCATTTGGCTTTATCAAAAATGTATATAAACCTTGAGTGTGTAAAAAGACGAATAGGAGTTCAATACAGTTTATCGTGCTTTATGTAGATAACATTTTCGTTGGGGATAAGAGAGAAATATTAGAGTGTGCTAAAGTTTGATTATCTTTACAATTCTCCCTGAAGGATTTGGGAGAAGCATCTTACGTATTGAGAATAAGGATGATAGAGATACATTAAAAAGGATGTTGAGCTTTCCCAAAAACTATACATTGACAATATACTAAAGAGATTTAGTGTAAAAAAATTCAATAAGAGATTCCTTCCCATGGGGCATGATCTTCATCACTCCAAGTCTATAGCCTCTAAGACTGAAGATAAGAGAGAAAGAATGTCCCACATACCTTATGTGTTTGCCATTGGGAGCATAATGTATGTTGTTTAATGTACAAGGCCAGATGTAGCACACGTTCTAAATGTTACAAGACACTTTCAATCCAAACTTTGTAAATGTTACTGGATAGCCATAAAAGCAATCCTATAGTACTTGAGAAGAACTAAGGATTTGTTTCTAGTATACAGCAATGGAAATTAAAACTTAAGGGGCATTCGGATTCTAGTTTCCAATCTAATGAAGATGACCTCAAATCCACCTTAGGATTTATATTTTGCCTCATTGCAATGTGGTAAGTTGGAAGAGTTCTAAACAATACACCATAGCTAATTTACCACTGAGGTAGATTAAATTGTGGCTTCAGAAACCGCAAAGGAGTGTTTAGATGAAAAGCTTCACTTGAGAGTTGGATATAGTGCCTACCATTATTGAGCCAATTGTTTTCTTTTGCAATAATAATGGAGCCATTTTGCAAGCAAAAGACCCAAGCTCTCATTAGTGATCCAAGCACATTTTGAGGCATTATCATTTAATCCAGCAGATCATTGATAGAAGCGACATCTGTGTAGGTTTGTGTGGCACTAAGGTCCAAATATTTTCACAAAAAACAAAAAAAACTAGCCCACGCAAACACCCCAATAATCAAAAAGTGCATGAAATCTGATTTGGAAAGGGAAAATACCTTGCTGATGGCAAAAAACAAAGAGCAAGAGTCAAACTCTTTCTAACCGTCAAACATGCTCTTCACTGGCATAATAAGATCACCACCAATTTTCCTTTGGATGGACTCCTCCATTTGGGCTAAAATTTTTATTGGAACTACTCAACCATTTGATGACTCTATAGTCCAAATTTTAGGCAAATTAGAAACTAGTGGTACTCCGAGAAAAAGAAAAAACCGGCTACTAGAAATCGCTCCAGTTAAGAGAAAAAAGCAACCAAAATAGATTGTTTCTAATGCAAACATCTACACACCAAATTCATGGCCTATTCTCTAAAAAATGGTAGGAAAACCTATAAATAATGAGGGAAGGAAGGCTAGGAATATTGAGGTGGAAGGAAGAGAGAGAGAAGAGGAAGAAAGTGATGGGAGGCTAACAACTTAGAAGCCCACTCCACAATATTATTGGGAGAAAATCACACAAAAAGTGTACACCTCACAAGCACATGGCTGGCCACTCTACCATATCTATATATGAGAATGGTCACACACTTCTCATAAGGTGGTGATTCCAAGGGTCCTTTGCTTAGGTGGCCACTAACGTTGTGATTAGTGAATTTAATTGAAGTACAAATTTTATCTAATGAAATATTTTGCAATTAAATTCTAATTCTTATTAAATGAACTCTTCATTTAATAATTCTCCCAAAAATTATCTCTCCAACTTAATTAAGTTAAATACTTTAATTTAATTAATAATTGTTTGACTTAACTCTTAAGTAAAAGTGCTTAACAATTTAAGCTAATCCAAATTAACTCAATTCTTAAATTAATTTTGATCAATTGATAGTCATATGACATCAATTAATTATCTTTTAATTAATTGATCTTAATTTAATTCTTAAATTAATTTGACCAATTTAACATTTAAATTGATCAAGTCAAAATAACTACAATTTTGCCTCCTCCAAAAATGATCATGAATTTTCTAACTCTTAGAAAATTCACCTTTCTCCAATAGGCCATTTTATTGGCTTTTGTGTATGACCCATTAGATTCTACCATTCATTGGACATGGACCCACAACTCCTTGTGACTTTGGAATATCAAATATTCACTTTAGTTTAAACTCATTTCAACTAAGCTACTCACTTCAATTAATCTCCATTGTCAATCTCCAACCTCAAGCCCATGGAGCCCAACTAATTGACCAAAATTAATGCTTTTGAAGAACCATTCTAGCATTACGTGTACCATGCAAATATGGACATTCCGTCTCCTATCTCCAAAAATAGGCTTAGGGCAAGATATTAGTCAGCTCCTTGATAGCCTCAATACTATGTTTCTATTCTTGATTTTTGATTCCATTATGTGATCTCACCTTTGAAAAACTCATTTTCCAAATTTTCACACCACCTTGCGCAAGGATTTTCTAGGAATCGATCATTATAGAACACATAGAAGATGTACTCTTTCTTCACGATGACAAGGAGTCAGATTTCTTATTGGATCTCAGAAACCTCTATGTCCAAAACTCATGCCCAATCTCTACTCGAGTGGCCCACTAAGTGACTAGGGAAGAGTCTAAGCATGAGGGCCAAACACATGGCTACTATGGATCCTTAGGTCAAAGGACTAATAATATGCACTAGTATAAGTGGGAGAAATTGCCATTACCAACATACCACTTTAGCTATCTAGTAGATTCTCTAGGTAGGCATACCTTGTTCTCTAACAAGCACCTACTAACATGCATCCATATCTCATATGAAATTGCTCATGGAATGGAGCAACATCTAACCTTTAGAATAATACATCGTCAGTGCAAGTTTATTCGACTTTTAGATGCCCTGTCTCATAATATCCTAGGACTTGGAAGATTTAAGATCATGACCATGTAAGACTTATTCCATGATCACTACCCAATGCATGACCAAGTCCCATAGTTTTATGTGATCTATGGGCTTCATTCAAATGCAAGTGAAGAACATAAAAATCATAAGATGAAGATAGCTATATAATGAATATCATTTAATCAAGATTGTCTTATAATGAAATAATTTACATGGCCAATCTAATTGGTTTGTGGGGAACTATTCCAACAATCTGAGTAGATAGGGTAGTCTCAGAAAAGAATATAGTAAATCCAATGACAAAACCCTTAACGTAAAAGGTCTTTGAATGATAAAAGTGATTTTGAGAATATGGCCCTTAAGGCTATGGGGAATTAGCTTTAGGGCAAGTAAGGGATTGTTGGAATAGTACCCAATGACCAATTAGATTGGTATGTAAACTATTTCACTTGTGATACCATCTCTATTCAATGATATTCATATTTTACTTCATTAGCATTTGGTTGGAGACCCTAAATCACACTATGACTATGGTACTTGGTTGCACATTGGGTGGTGATAATTAAATAAGGCTCTATGGTTATGATTTTAAATATTCCAAATCATGAAATCTTAAGGGATGGGGCATCTAAAATTGGGATAGGCTAGTACTAACAATGCATAAATCGATTTATTGGATATTGCTCTGTCTCATGAGCAATCCATGTTAGACATGGGTGCTTGTTAGAAAATAAGTTAACTAAAGACCCATTTGGAGAATCCAATAGATAGTCAGAGTAGGAAATCAGTAGTGGCAATTTCTCCAGCTTACGCTAATGCAGATTATTGGTCCTTTGATTGAAGGATCCATGGTAACCTTCTGTTTGGGTTCTCATACTTTAACTCTTCACCGACCACATAACAAGTCATCTAGGTTGAGATTGGAAATGAGCTACTTAGAGATAGAGGTTTGGAGATGAGGTTTGGAGATCTAGGATAGAATCTATCTCTTTCTAATTATGAAGGAAAAGTGCATCTCCTATATTTTCTATAATGGTCAATCCCAAGAAGTCTTTACGTAGGGTCGTATGATAATTTGGAAATGAATTTTTCCAAAGATAACGACAAAAGGGGGATCGAACGTTGGAATTAGAAATATAGTTGTCAAAGCTATTGGGGAGCCAACAAATATCTTCTCTTAGGCCTCTTTCAAGAGATTGAAGATAGAAGGACTGTATTTGTATAGTAAGCGTAAAGCTACAATGGATCATCAAGACATATTCATTTCATCTAATTACTTGGGCACTATAGACTTGCTACTTGACATCGACTATGGAGATTAATTGGAAGAGTTATTAGTTTAAAAGAGTTTAAACTAATGTGAATATTTTAATATTCCAAATATCACAATGTAATGTGAGCCTATGTCCAATGAATGGAAGAACCACTGAAATCAACTAAGCTACACATGAATAACAAGGAACTAAATATGTTGTTGATCTATATTCGGAAAGAAGATTACCTTGAATTGCTCAAAATTCAAGGAGTTGTTGAAGATAACTCCATCAGATAGAAACTGTCTTACAGCAGTAGCTTGGTTTGGATTCAACTTTTGCCCAATCCAAACTCATCCAAAAATTCAAAAAATAATAAAGTATCTTCTCAACTCCTGGATGAAGCTATTGTAAAAATTCAGCTCAAAACGTTGTAGAGAAGTGCTAGAAAAAATTTTCCAAGCAAACTGCCCTAACAATAGATCTCCAAAAGCAAGCAATTCAATTGTCTTGCCTCTAATTGTTATGATCCACATAGCAATGCTAGAGCTTAATCTCCTTAATATTAGCCAAAAAATGGAAAGGAGATTGCAGATATGAAGGTTTGATTTGAGATAGGAGAAGAAGAGAATAAGTGAAGCTTCAATACATGAGGCAACACTTGAGAGTGGGAGGAAAAATGCGAAAGAATCTAATTCTTCACAATGTGTGTCATGTGGCCACCCCTCTCTCCCTGTATATCTATATATAGAGCGAGGATGGTGTCAAGCCAAGGGGGTACCACACTTTCCTCAGGTGACCGCTAACTTGGCTAGCAAGTTGGCAAGTTGCAATTCAAATTTGAATTTGAATTTTCTATGCATTTTAATTTCATTTGAAATTTAATTTCAAATAATTAAAATGCCACACCAATTGAACCTTTCATTTGAATTTTCCTCAAAAATTGATTCTCTTCATTAATTAAATTAAATATTTTAATTTAATTAACTAACCTTTGGCTTAATTGTTAAGTCAACTAGCCTAATAACTAAGAATTGTTGACTTAACTCTTTAAGCCAAAAGAAAAAGAAAAGAAAACACTTTAACTTTTTAAGCTAACTTGACCAATTAATAGTCATGTGGCACCAAATAATTAACTACTTAATTATTGGTCTTATTTAACTCTTTAAATTAGTTGTTTAATTTAACAGTTAAATTAATCAAGCCAAAAGTGACCTCAATTTCGCCAACCTCACAATCGATCCACTAGGAGTGATTTTTCTAACTCTTAGAAAATTCTCCTTCATCAAGTAGGAAATACAATTGGCTTTTATGTGTGACCCATTAGGTTCTACCATTCATTAAACATGAGCTCACAACTGCTTGTGACTTTTGAATATCATATATTGATTCTAGTTTAAATTCCTTTAAACTAATCGATTCTATTTAATTAATCTCCATTAATTGAATGGTATCCAATCTCTATACTCGATGTCCAACCTCAAACCCATTGAGCCCAACTAACTGGCTGAAATGAATGCCTTTAGAGAACCATTCTAGCTCTACGTGTACCATGCAAATATGATCATTCCATCTTCTATATCTTGAAAGAGGCCTAAGGTAAGCTATTTGCCAGTTTCCTAATAACCTTGATACTATGTTCCTATTCTCAATGTTCAATTCTTCTTTATGACCTCATCTTTGGAAAACTCAAATTTCAAATTATCATACTACCTTACGCAAAGATTTCTTGGAATTGATTATTATAGAATACATAAGAGATGCACTCGCCTTTCACATTGACGAGAAATTAGATTCTATTTTGGATCTCACAAATCTTCATATCTAAGTTGCTCATCCCTAGGTGACTAGGTATGAGTTAAAGTAAAAGAACCTAAGCACAAGGTTACCATGGATACTCAGGTTAAAAGACTAATAATATACACTAGCGTAAGCTGAAAAACTTGCTACTACCAATTTGCCACTTTGGCTATCCAATAGATTCTTCATGGTAGGTCTTCAATGCTTTATTCTCTAACAAGCACCTACTAACACGCATCCATATTTTATATGGGATTGCTCATGGAATGGAGCAATATCCAACCCTTACATTTATGTATTGTTAGTGCAAGTCTATCTGGATTTTAAATGCTATGTCTTGTAACATCCTATGAGTTGGAAGATTTAAAATCACGATTATGTAAGACTTGTTCTATGTTCACCAACTAGTACGTGACAAAGTACTGTAGTCTTCTGTAATTTAAAGACTTTAATCAAATGCCAATGAAGTAATAAAGAGCATAAGATGAAGATGGCCATATAAAGAATATCATTCAATCAAAATTATCTTATAAGGAAATAGTTTACAAGGCTAATCTAATTAACTTGTGGGGCATATGAAACTCCCTTTTTCCTTCACAATTCCTCTCAATACCACCACTTTCTCACCTTCATCCCCTCACTATCTAGCATATTTAAGGCTAATTAGAGCTATCCTTGGTGTTGGAATAGTGCATCGCAAGCCAATTAGATTAGCATGTAAAATATTTCACTTGTGATACAGTTTTAATTGAATGATATTTTTTATAAATGGCCATCTTCATCTTATGCTTTTATTACTTCACTGACATATGGTTGAAGCCCCTAGATCACACTAGACTATGGGACTTGGTCAATACTAGGTGGTGATCATGAAATAAGTTTTACACGATCGTGATCTTAAATATCGTAAGTCATAGAATCTTATAAGACAAGGCATTTACAGTTTAAATAGACTTACACTAATGATGCATAATCTAAGGTTTAGATATTGCTCTATTTCATGAGTAAACCATATGAGTTATGGGTGCATGTTAGTGGGTGCTCGTTAGAAATAAGGCACTACAGACTTGCTTGAAGAATCCAATAGGGTAACTGTAGTGGCAAGTCAGTAGTGGTTAGTTCTCCAGCTTACGTTAATGCATATAATTAGTCCTTTGACCTAAGTGTGCATTGTAACCTTGTGTTTAGGTCTTCATGCTTTGACTCCACTTTTGGCCACTTAACAGGGTTTTGGTGGTGATTGATCATGAGCTACTTAGGCATGTAGATTTTTGAGATCTAAGATGGGATTTGACTCTTCATCTTTGTGAAAGGTAAGTGTATCTCCTATGTATTAAATGATGATCAATTCCAAAGAGTCCTTAGCTGAGGCATTGTGATAATTTGGAAAAGGCATTTTCCAAAGATGAGATCACAAACTAAAATCGAACATTAAAAATAGATGCATAGTATTGAGGCTATTAAGTAGCCGACAAATATCTTGCCCTAAGCCTCTTTCATAGAGATAAGAGATGAATGGGCCATATTTGCACGGTATGCGTAGAGCTAGAATGGTTAACCAAAAGCATCATTCAGCCAATTGTTAGGCTCCATGAACTCAAGGTTGGACATTGACTATGGAGATTGGGTACTCTTCAATTAATAGAGATTAATTGAATTGAGTTTGTTAGTTTAAAGAAGTTTAGACTAACACAAATAAATGATATTCCAAAGTCACAAAGGTTGTGAGCCTATGTCCAATGAGCGGCAGAACCTAATGGGATACACACAAAATTCAATCGGCAATCCTAAATAGTGAGGGGAATTTTCTAAATGTTAGAAGAATTCCAAGGTGGCCAAAAATTGAGAGAATCGGTTGACACAATTTTTAGTCATCTTAGCTTGTTCAATTTAATGGTTAAATTCATCTAATTAATTTAAGGAGTTAAATTAAGACCAACTAAATTAAGTGTAAATTTAATTTGGTGCCACATGACTATCAATTGGTCAAGTTAACTTAAAGAGTTAAGTTAACAAAATCTAGCTTAAAGAGTTATGGTAGTTGACTTAAAGGTTAAGTCAAACTTAATTAAATTACAGTGTTTAATTTAATTAATACGAAGAATTGATTTTGGAGGGAGAATTCAAATTTAATGTTCTTTTAGTGCTGAATTAGAATTTAATTAGGCAAACATTTCATAAGATGAAAATAGATTCCAAATTAAATTCAAATTTAACACAAATTAACATACAACTTGCAAGATGCTTGCAAGTTGGCACGCTTAGGTATCACACCCACCTTGAGGAGGGTGTGATGCCACCTTGGCGGCATACCATCTCCAATCTATATATATATATATATATGGAGAAGGGGGTGGCCAGCACGAATATATATCACACATTTTGTGCATCTAAAAGTTAAATCCAAAAATTTCCCCCAAAAAGTGATTCTCTCATGCGTTGAAGCTTCACTCTCTTCTTAACCTCCCTCACCATTTTTGGCCTCCTACCAACTCACTTTCTCATTGATTTTTCAGCTAAATTGAGGAGAAAAGGATTGTTAATTGGTGTGTGGACTTTAGCAATGGAGGCAAGATACATTTTGGATTGCTTGCTTTGGTGATCCTCTGTTCAAGCAGTATGTTTCTGGATTTTGTTCGAGATCTTTCTAAAGGCGTTTGACACTAAAATTTTAAATTTACATTATCTATTGAGTTGGACAAATTTTAGTCCATATTTGGCTTGAATTCACAGTGAATTGCCTGATCAAATGTTGATCACACTCTACTACACCAGAAGCAATCTGCCTTCAGAAAAAAAAGGTCTACTTCAAGTTTTTGGTTGGATTTTGCTTGGTAGGTAACAATATGACCTTAATCCATTAGATAGGCATGATTGGGATCCTTTGATTGATGTAATCTAAGTTAGATTTTAGTTTTTAAATGTTTTAAATTGAATCCTTAGCATACACCTCTTTCAAGTGGTATCGGAGCTTAATTTCATGCTGTATTTTGGATTTTGATAGATTCATGTGATGAATTGATCTAGATCTTCAAAAAATTGATCTAATTCATAGATTGGATTTTTTGGATGATGATGCTTGTGGCTCCTTTGATGATGGATAGATATTATGCTAATATGTGTTTTAATTGTTAATTCTTATGTTTGTGTAATTTGATTCATGATTAGCTAATGTTAAATATTGATTTAGTATTGGATTATGTTATATGTTGATATAGCATGTTTAATTTGGCCTTAATTTGTTTTGATCATGTTTGGATCCAATTGGACTGGATATAAGGTAATGTTTGGAAGAATGTGATTCTTACTTTAATTTGATTTTTGAAGCATGTTTGAGCTCTTCTTTTTTCTAATTTATAAACTATTTTAGATCTGAAATTGCATCTATATTGTGTGAAAATAATGTTTAGAAGTTGTTCTAAAAGTTTGGTGCACCAAAGGTTGAGCAAAATAGTGTAAAAGTCACCTAGGACCCATAACCGAACCAATAGCTTGCCTGGCCAAGCGCTAACCAGCAATGAGCGCACCTTGTGCACACCTGCTGCATGGCTATGCGCCCAACCTGGGCAAGCAATAGGTTAGTCTAGGCCTTGGCTTGATTTTAGCTCCCTTTTGTGACCAAAAGTGTTTTATTTCACACATAATAAATGCACAAGTGTTGTGTAAGTTCTAAAAATTATGTTGGACATTAAATCTTCTTAAAGTTAATCTCCAGTTGTTGAAAAAATAGGATGCATAAATGTTATTCTTGTTTTTGCTTGACCAATTAATTGTTTATATGATGAGCATTTAATTGTTGGAATTGAATGCCAATTCTTCATTTATTTATTGTTCATTTAATTGTTGAATGAATAATGAGTGAATGAGAAGTTCATATTGTCAAAAAGAGATTTTTCAAGCTAGGATGGTTGTGAAGTCATGCATCATTGACTACGGTCTAAAGATGATTAGGCTTAAAGAAGTTTTTCAACGTAGATGTAGTGATGGACAATGATCTCTATGAGGATTAATCCTCACATCCTCGCTGACTTTTATTGATCAAAGTGTTGATCTAGAAGGAGACTACCATGACAAAGGCAAACCTTTGACACTTAATTCATTGTCCAAGTCTATAGGCTCTAGGGATTCTAGAAAGAGAGATGAAATGAAGAAAAGTTCTTCCTCTAAAGGAAAGCCCATTAAAGGCATCTAGAGGAATCAAGAAGATTATAGAGGATAAATTCGATGTTACTTGCTTCTACTTTAGCAAGATAGGCCATTGGAAACGGTATTACAAGAATGCCTTAGCACCCTTAAGAAGGGTACGTACTTTATTGAAGTGCATTTAAGGATATATTCTTTCTTATGGATATATGATACCATATGTGGTTCTTATCATTGTAATTTGTTACAAAGAATAAAAAGAAGAATAAAACTTAGTGATAGGGATATGATCCATCACCTTGGCTAAGGAGTAAAAGTTGTGTCCAAAGCCGAAGGCACAAAATAAGTTAAACTTAGGAAACTCCATACGTGTATTGAACCCTTGTAATTATGTACCATATGTTGTTGAGAACAGTATTTCAATTCTCATTTGGACAGTGAAGGATTTAATCCTTCTATATCAAATGGGAGATTAAAGTATTGAAGAAACTAGTTCATTAGTTGCTCACGGTACACTTAACAATAGATTATACATTTTTGGATTCTCAACCATCACCAATGCACATTTGATCAAGTAAGTGAAAATTAGATATCCAATAATATGTCATTTGATGGCATGTTAGACTTGGGCATATCTCTGAAAAAATAGGATGAGCTAGATAAAATCTCTCAAAGCATTAAATGTTAGTGGCGTTTAGGAACTTTCAACTTGTGAGACTTTTGAAGGGAAAAATGACCAAGGTTACCTTTGTAGGACAATTAGAGCGAAGCACAAGTCCTTTGAATTTGATCCATATAGATGTGTGTGGTCTATTAAGAGTTAGTGCATGAGAAGGCTATTCTTGCTTCTTCACCTTCATTGATGATCACACTCTGTTCGAACATATGTATCTCGTGTAATACAAGTTCAAAGCATTTGAAAAGTTCAAAGAGTATAGGTGTGAATTAGAAAAGCAAAAAGAACTTAGTATTAAAACTCTCCAATCGAATCACGAAAGAGAATACCTAAGTACCAAATTCTTAGATTACCTAAAAGAGAATAGGATTCTCTCTCAATGGACTCCACCTGGCATACCCCAACTCAATGGAGTAGCCAAGAGAAGAAATTGTGCCTTGTTGGACATGGTATGTTCCATGATGAGCTTATCTAATGTGCCTATATCTTTTTGAGGATTTGGCTTAGAAATAGCTGCAAGGCTACTAAATGTAGTACCCTCTAAAACCATGTAAAAAACACCACATGAGATGTGGTATGGAAAAGCACTTTCTTACCATTTCTTAAAGGTTTGTTGGTCTCCTAAATACATAAAGACATTAGCGGGAGACAAGTTGGATAGTCTATCCTCCTTGTGTAAGTTTGTGGGATACCTTAAAGAGTTTATGGGTTCTTATTTCTATGATCCCTTGGAACAAAAGGTGTTTGTCTCAAGGACTGCCACTTTTTTGGAAATGCAATTTCTATTAGATAGAAAAGGCGTTGATGTTGAACTTGATGAAGTTCAAGATAATCAACAAATACCACAAGCATTGGAAACAAGCAATGAACTTTACACACAACCTCTACGTAGGTTAAACCGAATCAAGAAGTAACCCAGAAGGTTTGGATTTCTTCATGAAATGGGCTAATCGGATATAGATCTAAAGACCTACGAGAATGCTATGTTGGGCATAGACTTGGGAAATTGGCTTGAAGCCATGAGATCCAAAATAGACTCCATGCACTCCCACAAAGTACGGACTTTGGTAGATCCACTGAAGGAAATTGTTCCCATTGGTTGCAAATGGATCTATAAGCAAAAGCTAGGAGTCAATGGAGAAGTTACGACCTTTAAGGCGCGACTGGTGGCAAGAGGTTATACTCAAAGACACGGCATTAATTTTAAGGAAACCTTTTCACTAGTTGCAATACCTAAGTCCATTTGGTTTCTACTTACCATAGCTGTATATGATAACTATATGACATGAAAAATGGATGTGAAAACCATTTTCCTCAATGGAAACATGGAAGAGGAAATTTATATGGAGCAACCACAAGGTCTTACATCCAAAGGGAATAAGCAAAAGGTTTGCAAACTCTACAGATCAATTTATGGACTTAAGTAAGTGTCCCAAAGTTTGAACATGCATTTTGATAATGCAGTCAAATTATTTGGCTTTTATCAAAAATGTGTATGAACTTTGTGTGTATAAAAAGGTGAGTGGAAATAGTGTACAATTTATTGTGCTTTATGTCATTGACATCCTTCTCATTGCGAATGAGATAGGTATGTTAGAGTGTACTAAAGAGTAGTTGTCTACTCAATTCTCCATAAAGGATTTGGAAAAAACATCCTACATATTAGGAATACATATCTATAAAGATAGATTTAAGAGGATGCTAGGGCCATCCCAAACGATATATATTGACAAAATACTAAAGCAGTTTAATATGAAGGAATCCAAAGAGGGATTTCTTCCCAATGACATGGTATTCATCTCTCTAAGTCTATGGCCTCCAAAACTAAGGCACAGAGACAAAAAATGTCCCATTTCCCTTATGAATCCACCATAAGGAGCATAATGCATGTAGTTTAATTTATAATACTAGATATAGCACATGCGCCATAAGTGTTACGAGCAAGTTCCAATCCAACCTCAGTGAGAGTCATTGGATGGCCATGAAAATAATTCTTAAGTACTTAAGAACTACTAAGGAATTTTTTTTAGTATACCACAATGGAGAATTAAAACCTAAGGGGTTTTTAGATTCTAGTTTCCAATCTGAAGTAGATGACCTAAAATATATTTTTGGATTCAAATTTTGCCTAAATAGTAGCATGGTGAGTTGGAACAGTTCCAAACTAGAAACCACAGCTGATTCCACCACTAAGGTGAAATAATTTGTGGTTTTAGAAACTATAAAAGAAGGTGTTTGGATAGAAACCTTATTCAATAGTTGGATGTAGTACTTGGTGTGCATGAGCCCATTGTTGTCTATAGAAGACAACCAAGGACTCGAGCCAAAATCTCAACAATGATCCAAACATGGTAAATGCGATATCATTTGATATGAGATATCAATTGATAGAGGTGATAACTGAATGGATAAAGTTACCTCAAAGGAGAATACAGCAGAACTATTGCTATAACCCCTATCACAAAAGGTCTTTGAAGAATATCATATGAAGATGGGTCTTAAGACTATGGGGAATTAGCTTTAGGACAAGTGGGAGATTATTGGAATTGTGCCCCGCAAGCCAATTAGATTGGCATGTAAACTATTTCACTTGTGACACAATCTTGATTGAATGATATTTCTAATAATTGGCCATCTTAATCTTATACTTTTATTACTTCACTAGCATATGGTTGAAGCTCCTAGATCACATAAGGTTATAGGACTTGGTCACAAATTGGGTGGTGATCATGGAATAAGTCTTATACGATCATTAGCTTAAACATCCCAAGTCATAGAATCCTATGAGGCAAGGCATCTAAGATTCAGATAAATTTGCACTAATGATGCATAATCCAAAGGTTGGGGGTTGCTTTGGTTCCATGAGCAAGCCGTATAAGATATAGGTGCATATTAGTAGGTGCTGAAAGTTTATGTGGCACTAGGATCCAAATATTTTTAAACAAAAATTGAATAAACTATCCCACACAACACCACAAAAATCTTGACATGCATAGAATTCATATTGATAAGAGAGGAAAAAACTGTGTAAAAGCATAAAATTTGAAGAGCAAGAAAACTCTCCTTAACCAACAAACAAGCTCTTCACCGGTGCAGCAGAATCACCACCAACTTTTTCCTAGATGGACTCCATTTTTGCTGAAATTTCTATTGGAACTCCTCAACCCTTTTAAGATTATTCAAGCTGAATTTCAGACCAATCAGAATACCAAAGGTACTCCTAAAAGAAGCCAAAACCGGCCACTAAAAACTACTCTAATCAAGAGCAAAAGCAACCAAACTAGATTACCTCTAATGTAAATGTCCACACACCAAATATATGGCTTATTCTCCACAAAAAGGATGAAAAATCTGCAAAAAATGAGGAGAAAAAGGCTGGAAATATTAAGGTGGAAAGAAGAGGGAGATGGAAAGAGTGATGGGAGGCTAACAACTTAGATTCCCACTACACAATATTATTGGGAGAAAATCACCCAAAATGTGCACACCTCACATACATCTAGCCAACCACTCTTTCATATCCACATATAGAAGTGGTCACACACCTCCCACAAGGAGGTGATGCCAAGTATCACTTGTCGAGGTAGCCACTAACTTTGTCATTAGTGAATTTAAATGAAGCACAAATTTCTTCTAATGAAATGTCTTGCTAAATTCTAATTCTTATTCAATGAACTCTTCATTTAATAATTCTACCAAAAATTATCTCTCCAAATTAATTAAATTAAACACTTTAATTTAAATAATAATCTTTTGACTTAACTTTTAAGTCAAAGCGTTTAACAATTTAAGCTAGTCAAAATTAACTCAACCCTTACATTAATTTTGATCAATTGATAGTCATGTGACATCAATTAATCTTAATTTAACTCTTAAATTAATTTTACCAATTTAACAATTAAATTGATCAAGCCAAAATGACAACAATTTTACCTCCTCCAAAAATTGGTCATGAATTTTCCAACTCTTAGAAAATTTTCCTTTCTTCAATAAACCATGACATTGGCTTTTGTGTGTGATCCATTAGATTATACCATTCATTGAACATGGGCTCACAACTCCTTGTAACTTTGGATATCAAATATTCACTTTAGTTTAAACTCCTTTAAACTAAGTGACTTAATTCAATTAATTGCATTAATTGAATAGTACCTAATCTCCATAGTCAATGTTCAACCTTACACCTATGGAGTCCAACTAATTGACCAAAATGAATGGTCTTAAATAACCATTCTAACATTATACGTACCATGCAAATACGGTCCTTTTATCTCCTATCTCCTGAAAGAGGCCTAGTGCAAGATATTTGTCGGCTCCTTAATAGCCTCGATACTATGTTTCAATTCTTAATATTTGATTTGCTTTGTGTTTTCATCTTAGGGAACGCCTTTCCAAATTATCACATCACCTTGTGCAAGAAATTTTTGACATCGATCATTATAAAACACATAGGAGATGCACTCGCCCTTTACAAAGAGGAATTGGATTCCCTTGGATCTCACAAACCTCCATGCCAAGTAGCTTGTGTCTAATCTCCACCTAAAAGGTCCGCTAGGTGGTCAAGAAAGAGTCAAAATATGAGGATCGAACACAAGGTTATCATGGACCCTCAAGTTAGAGGACTAATAATATGTGCTAGCATAAATAGAAGAACTACCTACTACCAACTTGCCACTATAGCTATCTAGTGGATTCTCTAGTGGGTCTTCAGTGCCTTATTCTCTAACAAGCACCTACTAACATACACTCGTATCTCCTACAGTTGTTCACAGAATGAAGCAATCTCCAACCCTTAAATTTATGCATCATTAGTGTAAGTCAATCCAGATCTTAGGTGCCCCATCTCATAAGATCCACGGTCACCAAACCAAGTCCTGCAGTCATAGGTAACCTAAGGGCTTCATCCAAATGCTAGTGAAGTAAAATAAAACATAAAATGAAGATGTCCATATAAAGAATATCATTCAATCTGGACCATCTTGCAATGAAATAGTTTACAAGGCCTATCTCATTGGCTTGTAAGGTACTATTCTAATAATCTTCCACTTGCCCTAAAGCCAATACCTTGTGGCCTTGAGACCTATCTTCATAAGATGTCCTCCAAAGACCTTTAGCTTTTCAAGGTTAGTAAAGTGATTATGCTACATTATCTTCTGAGGCAACTTTTATCCACTCAGTTGTCACCTCTATCAATTGATATCATATATCAAATGATAACGCATTTAATGTATCTGGATTATTGATGAGATCTTGGCTCAAGTCCTAAATTGTCTTCCAAAGACATTTGTAGGCTTATGCACACTAGGTACTACTAGGATAAGGTTTTTATCCAAACACCTTCCTTTGTGGTTCCCAAAATCATAAAGTATTTCACTTTAGTGGTTATCTAAGCCATGGTGTCTAGTTGGAACTCTTCCAACACACCATGCTGTCATTAAGGCAAAATATGTATCCAAAAGTGGATATTAGGTCATCTATATTGGATTGAAAACAAATATCCAAAACTTCCATAAGTTTTAATTCTCCATTACTGTATACCAAAAATAAATCTTTAGTCCTTAAGGATTGTTTTAATGGTCTTTCAGTGACATTCATCAGGATCGAATTGAAACCTATTCGTAATGCTTAACGAGTGTGCCATATTTGGTCTTGTACATTGAACGGCATACAATTAGGCTTCATGTAGTGGATACATAAGGTATGTGGGACATTTTGTGTCTCTCATTGATAATCTAAGGGGCCATAGACTTGGAGAGACGAAGATCACATCCTAAAAGGAGGAATCCCCAATTAGATTTTTCCATACTCAACCTCTTTAGTATCTTGTTCAATGTATAGGATTTGAGAAAGCCCTAGCATCCTCCCTGATCTATCTCTATAGATATGTATTCCCAATACGTATCATGCATTTCTCAAGTCCTACATGGAGAATTATGTAGATAACCATACTTTAGTACACTCTAACATTCCTAGCTCATTCCTAATAAGAAGGATGTCATTGACATAAAGCATAATAAATTTTACATTACTCCTACTAGCCTTTCCATACACACAAGGTTCATACACCTTTTTTACAGTTAAACAATTTGACTATCTTATCAAAATGTATGTTTTAAGTTCGGGATGCCAATCAGAGTCCATAAATGGATCTCTAGGGTTTGTAAACTTTTTACTTACTCCTTTTGAATGTATAACTTTATGGTTGCTCCATATGAATCCTCTGTTCAATATCTCCATTGAAGAAAGCAGTTTTTACATCTATTTGCCATATCTCTCATAGTCATAATATGCAACTATGGCAGTAGAATTTGAATGGACTTAGGCATAGTGATCAATGTAAAAGTTTTCTTGAAATCTATATCGGGTTTTTGAGTGTAACCTTTTACCACTAGTCACACATTAAAAGTTACCAGTTATCCATCTATCCCAAGCTTTCATTTATAGATCCACTTGTAACCAATGGAAACTATTCCCTTTGGTAGATCTACCAAAGTCCCTACTTTGTTTGAGTATATGGAGTTCATTTCAAATCTCATGGCTTCAAGCTAACGTCCCAAATCTATGTCTAACATATCTTCCTAGTAGGTCTTCAAATCATTATTCGATTATCTTGTCTCATGAAGAATCCAAATTTTTCAGGTTACTTTTTGATCCGGTTCGACCTTCTCAGAGGTTATGTGTGAGGCTCTTCAATATTTATTTATTTCTACCACCTGTGGGATTTGATGATCATCTTGAACTTCACTAAGTTAAAAAATAATGCCCTTTTATATCCAATAGAAATTTATTTTCCAAAATGGTGGCGTTCCTTGAAACAAACACTTTTTGTTCTGAGGGATCAGGTAATAACCTATAAACTCTCTTAGGTATCCCACAAACATGCACAAGATAGATCTACTATCCAACTTATCTCCTACTATCCATCTCACATAGGTAGGAGATCCCTAAACCCTTAGATAGTGGTAAGAAGGTGCTTCACCATGCCATATCTCATATGGTGTTTTTGGCACCAACTTTGAAGATACTATTCTTAGTATCTGTACAGCTGTCATTAAGGCGTATCCTCAAAAGGATATTAGCACATCGAAGAAGCTCGTTATGGAACGTGCCATGTCCAATAAGGTACAACGTCTCCTCTTGGCTACTTCATTGTGTTGGAGTGTGCCATGTGGAGTCCATTGAGAGAGAATCTCATTATCCTTTAGCTAATCCAAGAATATGGTACTTAAGTATTTTTCCTCTCAATCCAATTGAAGGGCTTTAATGCAACATCCTTTTTGCTTTTCTACTTCATTGTTATACTCTTTAAACTTTTCAAAGGCCTCAGACTTGTAATTCATAGGATACATTTATCTGAATTGACTATTACCATCGGTGAAGGTAATGAAGTAAGAATAGGCTCCTCTCCCACTAACTCTTAGTGGTCCACAAAACATCCATATGGATTAAATCCAAAGGATTTGTGGAGTGCTCCATTTGTCCTATAAAAGGACCTTTGATCAATTATCCCTTCAAACAAGATTCACAAGTAGGAAGGTTCTCAATGCCACTAACATTTAGTGCTATGAGAGCTTCTAACTTGTTCATTCTATTTTTGGAGATATGAACAAATCTTATATGCCACATCATGGCATTATCTTGGATATCCAATTTCTTACTTAGTTAAAAGTGCATTAGTGATGGTTGAGAATCCAATATGTACGATCCTTTGTTACTTGTACCACAAGCAACTAAAGAACTCATTCTTAAATGCCTTCAATCTCCCATTTGATGTAGAATGATCAAATCCTTTGCTATCTAAAAATGGAATTGAAATAATATTCTCAATAATATATGGTACAATATGACAAAGATCCGATACAAGTACGAAGTTCTCTAAGTCTAACTTATTGTATGCCTTCGGCTTTGGACACATCTTTTGCTCTTTAGCTAAAGTGGTGGATTATATCCTCATCACTTAGGATTATTATTCTTTCTCTTCTTTTGTAACAACTTACACAGAAAAAAAATCACATGCGATATCATATATCCATGAGGAAAAATTCATCAGAAATGCAACTCAATAAAGTACATGCCCTTTTGCAAGGTATTCCTTACAATAGTGCTTCTAATGGCCTATTTTGCCCAAGTAGAAATAAATAATATTGACTATTTCCTTTATAATCTTCTTAACTCCTCTAGATGCCTTTGATAGTTGTTTTCCCTTCGAGGAAGAACATTTCTTCCTTTTACCTCCTTTTCTAACACCCCTAAGGACCATAGACTTGGAGAAGAAACAAGTGTCAAAGGTTTGCCCTTATCATGGTAGTCTCCTTCTAGATCAACACTTTGTTCAATAAAACTTAGTTAGGATGTGTGGATCAAATCCTCACAATGATCATTGTCCATCACTATGTCCAAGTTGAAAAACTTCTCCAATGTTAGTCATCTTTAGACTGTAGTTGATGACACATTACTTGACATTCATTCTCGCTTGAAAAGTTTCTTTTGACAACATGAACTTCTCATACCGCGTTTACTTTACAACTCTTAGTAAAATTTAACCATGGTACCATTCATGTGTCCTTGAGACATTTAAAGTTTGAAGATGCCATCAAGAGACTAAGGGATAGGACGATCCTAAGCTCAATTCGTGAACTTTTCATGTGTCTTTAGATCTATATTAATCCTAAAGGGATTAGGAGTATCATGATATAGAACCTATATCCACCTCTAGGAATCTAGAATGATTTTTGAGGTTAAGTGAATTGTGAAAGTTTGGCACAGCTGGTTTATTGATTTCCAAAATAACATTGAGTGGAGTTATTAGCTATTCTTGAGATTTCACAAATCCTCAAAGGTGAAAAAGAAAATATAAGCATGTGATTGAATTTGATATTAAAACATGTTCATAATCTTTCAAGCATGTTTATCTCTTACTACTTTATCTAATTCTTCACCTACAAGAAGAATTTAGAAAATCAAATTTTCTAGTGAGAATCAACACCCTAATGACTTGCCAATGGGCCCCTGTGACCGAGTGCTATCCACAAGCAATTGAAGGATAAGCAACTTTTGCTAATTGCATCTTATGTGACTTTTTATATATTTTGCCTCATTTTTCATATTGACCCACGTGACCGTATGCTATGTTTACTACTAAGCATTAAGTCTAACTCACCAATCATAATTTGATTCAAGATGACCTCACAATATCCCCCATGACCGAATGTTAATGCGTGAGGGTTCTTAAGTCAAAGGTGCATCTTATGCTTAAGTGCATGCTCACAGCTTTCCACATAAATGTGACCCTTGTGATCAAGTGCCATCACATAAAATTGGTGGCATCATCATGGAATACACTATTGGTGGAAGGCTTGGATTAATTAAAACTATTTTAATTTATATCTATTTAAACTTAATATTTGAAAACATTTAGACATTCTAAGTTGAGGGTTTTTGCTTGCAAAACTCTCATCATTTTCATCTTCTTATTTAGGTTCTCTATATCCTAATTATGCATCTCATACATCAATAGGATATGAAAAGCATAAATAAGTAAATATCCTAACATGCTTCTAGGGTGGGATGACTATGAGCGTCACCAAGTGATGCACCTAAAGCCATAAGTGCATCACTCAGTTGATTTTAAGTGGATTGATTAGACTAAGCTATTACATGAGTGTATCCCACACATTCATGAGTCTTCAAGCCTCCTTGGGTCCTCTTTGCTCCTTGCAACTTTTACAAGAGAAAGAAAACCTCACTCTTAGTGATACTATCTCATAACTTTTACAAGATAGAATAAGAAGCATGCAAGCCCCATTTAATACACCTTATTTAAAGGCTCATGATCATCCCCATAAATTCATCATCCATTCAACATTTAAATGAAGAATAAATTAATCAAGAATTGACATTCAATTCCAACAATTAAGTGCTAATCATATTAACAAAAAATTGGTCATGCAAAAATAAGCATAACATTTATGCATCATATTTTTGCCACATTTGGAGATCAACTTTAATATGTTTTAAAATCAACCAAAAAGTTTCCAACATAATTTTGAGGCCTTGCACAACATTTGTGCAACCAATATGTGTGTTTCAAAATAAGTTTGGTCACTAAAGGAACCAAAGAAAAATATCAAAACCCATCCCAAACCCAACTGGGGGCTGCTAGCCAAGGCTTGCTCACTGCTGGACAGTAGCTCTTAGCTGCTGCCCTGTTGTGGGCTGCCAAGAGCTGGCAGCACCCCTATTTCAAGGTTTATGATCGAGTCAAACTATTTTTGGCTAAACTTTTGTGCTCCAATAATTTTAGAAAAACTTCTAAATATCAAAACACCCAACATAGGAGAAAATTTTAGAATAAAACACCTTTTAATACCAAAATATCAAGTGCCTAAAGATGCTTGAAAAATAAGTTTAAGCAAGATTCATATTCTTCAAAAATCTTCAATTATATCCAATCTCATTGGAACAAAAAATGATCAAAGAAACTTTAAGGCCATTCACAACATGCTTTATCATAATATAACATCTACCAATGCTAAATAAAAATTTAACATCAAAAAAATGAATCAAAACATGCCCATCATATGACTTAACATTTAAAGCACATAATAGCATGATCTAATCCATCAATCAAGGAGCCACAAGCAAGATCATCCATAAACAACCAATTACCCAAGCCAAGCAAAATCCAAATCCGTGCATGAATATGTCCCCAATACCACTTAAAGATTTGTTAGCACTAAGATCCAAATATTTTTAAAACAAAACTGAATAAACTAGATCACACAGCACCATAAAGATATATACATGCATAGGATTTAGATTTATAAGAGAAAAATACCCAAGTGAAAGAAAAAAATTGGAAGAGCCAGAAAACTCTCTTCAACCGTCAAATAGGCCCTTCACCAGTGCAGCAAAATCACCACTAATTTTCCCCTAGATGGACTCCAATGTTTTTGTTGAATTTTTAACTAGAACTCCTCAATATTTTTGAATATTCTTCATTCCAAATGTCACACCAATCAAAATACCAAATGTACTCCTAGAAGAAGCAAAAACCAACTGATAGAAACGGCCCTAGTTAAGAGCAAAAGCAACCAAAATAGATTGCCTCTAATGTAAAGCATCCGCACACCAAATCACTAGCCTATTCTCTACAAAAAGGCTAAAAAACATATAGAGAATAAGGGAAGAAAGGCTAGGAATATTGAGGTGGAAAGAGGAGGCAGAAGGAGAGAGTGATAGGAGGCTAACAATTTAGATTCCCACTACACAATATTGTTGGAAGAAAATCACACAAAATGTTCACACTTCACATACATTTGGCCAACCACTCTATCATATCCATATATAGGAGTGGTCACACACATCTCACAAGGAAGTGATGCTACGTGCCCCTTGCCGCCACTAACTTTGTCATTAGTAAATTTAATTGAAGCACAAATTTCATCTAATGAAATATCTTGCAATTAAATTCTAATTCTTATTAAATGTACTTTTCATTTAATAATTCTTCCAAAAATTATCTCTCCAACGTAATTAAATTAAAAACTTTAATTTAATTAATAATCGTTTGACTTAACTTTTAAGTCAAAGTGCTTAACAATTTAAGCTAGTCAAAATTAACTCAACCATTACATTAATTTTGACCAATTGATAGTCATGTGATATCAATTAATTAACCTTTAATTAATTGATCTTAATGTAACCCTTAATTTAATGTGATCAATTTAACAATTAAATTGATCAAGCTAAAATGGCAATAATTTTACCTCATCCAAAAATCGATCATGAATTTTCTAACTCTTAGAAAATTCTCTTTTCTTCAATAGACCATGTTATTAGATTTTATGCGTGATCCATTAGGTTCTACCATTCATTGAACATGGGCTCATAACTCTGTATGACTTTGGAATATCAATATTCACTTTAGTTTAAACTCCTTTAAACTACACGACTCAATTCAATTAATCTCATTAATTAAAGAGTATCCAATCTCCATGGTCGATGTACAATCTCAAGCCCATGGAGCCCAACTAATTCACTGAAATGAATGTTCTTGAAGAACCATTCTAGCATTATGCATACCACGCAAATACGGTCCTTCTGTCTCCTATCACTCGAAAGAGGCCTAAATTAAGATATTTATTGGCTCCCTAATTGCCTCAATACTATGTTTATATTCTTAATATTTTATTCCCTTTTTGACCTCATCTTTGGAAACGCCTTCCCAAATTATCATATCACCTTGCACAAGGATTTTTTGGAATTGATCATTATAGAACATATAAGAGATACACTCGCCCTTCACAATGACAAAGAGTCAGATTCTTTCTTGGATATCACAAACCTCCATTTCAAGTAGCTCACACCCAATCTCCACCTAAAAGACTTGTTAGGTGGTAAAGAAAGAGTCAAAACATGAGGACCGGACACAAGATTACCATGGACCCTCAGGTCAGAGGCCTAATAATCTACACTAGCATAAGCAAGAGTACTAGCCATTACTAACTCGCCACTACAGCTATCTAGTGGATTCTCCAATAAGTGTTCAGTGCCTTGTTCTCTAACAAGCACCCACTAACATGCACTCGTATCTCAAACAGTTTCTCATGGAGTGGAGCAATCTCCAACCCTTGAATTTATGTATTGTTAGTGCAAGTCTATTGAGATCTTAGGTGCCCCATCTTATAAGGTCTTATGACTTAAAAGATTTAAGATCACGATCATATGATACTTATTTCATGGTCACCTAACCAAGTCCCACAGTTATAAGTGATCTAAAGCTTCATCCAAATGCTAGTAATGTGAAATAAAGCATGAGACAAAGATGGTCATATAAAGAATATCATTCAATCAAGATTGTATCATGAGTGAAATAGTTTACAAGGCTAATCTCATTAACTTGCAAGGTACTATTCCAACAGGTGCTTGTTAGATAATAAGGCACTAGAGACTCGCCCAGAGAATCCAATAAGACAGCCATAGTGGCAAATCGGTAGTGGGTAGTTCTTCAACTTATGTTAGTGCATACAACTAGTCTTTTGATTTGAGAGTCCATTGTAACCTTATGTTTAGGTCTCCAATGGGCATTCTGGTAGTGATCGAGCATAAGCTACTTAGATATAGAGATTTATAAGATCAATGATGGCATCCGACTCCTCGTATTTGTGAAAAGCGAGTACATCTCCTATGTGTTCTATGATGATCAATTCCAATAAGTCCTTAGCTATGGTAATGTGATAATTCAGAGAAAGGGTTTTCCAATGATAAGTCACAAACTAAAATTAAACATTAAGAATAGATGCATAGTATCGATGCTATTAGGGAGGCATCAAATATCTTGCCCTAAGCCTCTTTTATGGAGATAGGAAATGGAAGGACCATATTTGCATAGTACTCATAGAGTTAGAATGGTTCCCAAAAAGCATCATTCGATCAATTGTTGGGCTCCATGGGCTTGAGGTTGGACATCAACCATGGAGATTAAGCACTCTTTAATTAACAGAGATCAATTGAATTGAGCTGGTTAGTTTAAAAGGAGTTTAAATTAACATGAATATATGATATTATAAATTCACAAAGGTTTTGAGTCCATGTCTAATGAGCGGTGGAACCTAATAGGTCACATGCAAAGTCTAATTGGCAATCCTAAATATTGAGGAGAATTTTTTAAGTGTTAGAAGAGTTTCAAGATTGCCGAAAATTGAGGAAATCGGCTAACACAATTTTTAGTTGTCTTGGCTTGATCAATTTAATTGTTAAATTCATATAATTAATTTAAGAAGTTAAATTAAGATCAATTAAATTAAGTGTTAATTAATTTGGTGTCACATGACTATCAATTGGTCAAGTTAACTTAGAGATTTAAGTTAACAAAATCTAACTTAAAGAGTTAAGCTAGTTGACTTAAAGGTAATGTCAATGTTTAATTAAATTAAAGTGATTAAGCTAATCAAAATGAAGAATTGATTTTGGGGGGAGAATTCAAATAAAATATTTATTTGATGTTCAATTAGAATTTAATTAGGTAAATATTTCATGAGATAAAATATAGATTCCAAATTAAATTCAAATTCAACATAAACTAACATGTAACTTGCAAGATGCTTTGCAAGTTGACACCCCCACCTTGTAGAGGGTGTGATGCCACCTTTGCATCATACCATGTCCTCTCTATATATAGATATAAAGAAGGGGGTGACTAGCACTAATATATATCACACATTTTGTGCATCTAAAAGTTAGATCCCAAAATTTCCCTCCAAAAGTGATTCTCTCATTTGTGGAGGCTTCACTCTCTTCTTCACCTCCCATACCATTTTCGGCCTCCTACCAGCTCTCTTTCTCTTTGACATTTCCAACTAAATTGAGGAGAAAAGAATTTTCAATTGGTGTGTGGATTTTGGCATTAGAGGAAAGACAAAATTTGGATTTCTTGCTTTGGTGATCCTTTGTTCGAGCAATGTGTTTCTGGACTCTGTTTGAGCTATTTCTGAAGGATTGTGGTGCTGAAATTTTAACTAGACATTCTCCATTGAGTTGGTGAAATTTTGGTCCATATTTGGCTTGAATCCTAGGTGATTTTCCCAATCAAAAGTTGATCACACCTTGCTGTGCCAGAAGCAGTCTGCTTTTGGGAAAAGAAACACTACTTCAAGTTTTGGTTGGATTTTGCTTAAGATAACAATTTGACCTTAATCCATTGTATAGCCATAATTTAGATCCTTGGATTGGTGTAATCTAAGTTTGGTTTCAGTTTTCTAAATGTTTTATATTGGAACCTTAGCATTATACCTCTTTCACTTGTGTATGTGGAGTATTACATTAGAGGTCCAACACTTGGGGGACTTGGTGCTCCTCGGTGAACCATTGTTGTCCAATACTTTTCATGGTAGATTTGAAGGAATTTTGAAGTTCTGATTTGCACAAATTTTTTATAGCATCATCCTTGGTGTGTTGAGGTGCTTTCTGTAAATTTTGATCAATTTTGGATTTGTGGAAGGCAATCAACCCTTGGCAACTTTCTGTTGTTCGTGATTGCTCCTTTGAAGGCCTTATTAGAGTCTTTCTCCTATTACCTTTGGATTTAGCATTCAAGGTAAATTTTTGGATCTAAATCCTAATTAAATCCATGATTAGACCTTGGAATGGATTCACTAAGTTATATTTAGCCTTTTCATGGTTTTATATTATAGATCCTTAGCCTACTCTTGCTTTCAACTTACACCTACAAAAGTTGTATATTGTACAGACAAAGCATGAGGGGTACATGCTTTTCAAGGAGCTCGTTAGGGCTAGGATGATTTAGGGGTCAAGTGTCCATGATCATGGGCTTAAAATAATTGGGCTTATTGAGAAGCTCGCTACTGTGGAAGTAGTAATGGATAATGACCTCTATGTGAATTTGATCCTTCAGTCCTTGCCTAGTTCATTTGACCAATTTATGATCAACTTTAACATGTCCAAGCAAGAAATCTCAATCAATGAATTATAAACGTACTGGTAACCATGGAGGTGACAATGAAAAAGGACAAGTCTTTAATGCTTACTTCTTCTTCTAAGTTTAAAAGCCCTAAGGGAAAGAAGAAAGGAGGTAAGAAGAAAAAGAGTTCTTCTTTGAGAGGAAAAAAGGCATTAAAACTATCTGGTGGGGTTAAGAAGAAAAAAGATGATAAGATGGACACCACTAGTTTCTATTGTGGCAAAACAAGCCATTTGAAATGGAATTACGAGGAGTATCTTGCAACTCTTGAGAAAGGTATGTACTTTATTGAAATGCACTTAACTACCAATTCTTCCTCATGGATATTTGATACCGCATGTGGTTCTTACCTTCGTAATTCATTATAGGGGATAAAAGGAAGCAGAAATATAAGTAATGAGGATATGATCCTACGCCTCTGGAATCATGCAAAGTTTATGGCCAAAGTTGAAGGCATTGTCAAGTTAGCCTTAGGAAACTCTTTTATTTATAGATCCTTGCTATTGTGTACCTTCTCTTATGAAGAATATTAGTTTAATTCCCCTTTAGGATCATGAAGGATTTGATTTTTCCATCTCGAATGAGAAATTGAAAGTAATAAAGAATAGTTCTCAACCCTCACTTATGCACATTCAACAAGGTAACAAAAAATATTAGATAACTAAGAAAATGCATACTATGGCATGCAAAACTTGGACATATTTTCAAAAATATGATGAACAAGTTAGTTTCCCTCAAATCACTAAATATTAGTAGATTAGTGGAATTACCTACTAGTGAATCTTGTTCAAAGAGAAAAATGACCAAGGCTTATATTGTAGGACAAACAAAGCATTTTTTAAGTCCATTGGATTTGATCCATAAGAATGTATGTGGACAACTAAGAGTTAGTACAAAAGGAGACTATTCTTACTTTATTACCTTCAATGAAGACTTTACTCAATTTAGACATATGATCTTATGATATATAAGTCCAAAGCTTTTGAAAGGTTCAAAGAGTATATGAATGAAATAGAAAAGCAATTAGGAATTAGTACTAAAACTCTTTGATTGGATCGAGAAAATACTTAAGTACCAAATTCTTGGGTTATCTAAAAGAAATAATAATTCTCTCACAATAGACTCCACTTGGGATACCCCAACATAATAGAATAGCTAAAAGGGGAAATCATACTTTGTTAGATATGGTAAGTTCCATGGTGAGCTTCACTAATGTCCTTATCTCCTTTTAAGGATACGCCCTTGAGATAGCGATGAGGCTATAAAATGTAGTACCTTTAAAGTTGGTGCAAAAGACACCACATGAGTTGTGGTTTGGCAACCCACCCTCTAATACTTATTTAAGAGTTTGGGGGTCTCCTGCTTACAACAAGTGACTAGTGGGAGATAAATTGGATGCAAGATCAACTTTGTGTAAGTCTATGGGATACCCAAAAGAGTCTTTGGGTTATTATTTCTATGATCCCTCAAAACGAAAGGTATTTGTTTTGAGCAACACCACTTTTTTGGAAAAGAAATTTCCATTAGATAGAAATGGCATTGTTGTTGAACTTGATGAATTCAAGATGATTATACTATCCCACAAGCAATAGAAATAAGAAAGAAAAATGAGCCTAGCACACAACTTCCTAAAAGGTCAAACCGAATCAAGAAGCAACCCCAAAGGTTCGAATTTCTTCATGAGATAAGGTAAATGTATAGTGATCCGAGGACCTATGTGGAAGCTATGTTAGGCATAGATTCGAGTTATTAGTTTGAGACCATGAAATTCGAAATAGACTCCATGTAGTCCAACAAAGTATAGCTTTTAGTAGATCCACCAGAGGGTATGGTACCTGTTGTTTGCAAGTGGATTTATACGCATAAGCTAGGAGTTGATGGGGAGGTAGCGACCTCAAAGTGACAAAAGGTTATACTTGAAGACTTGGCATTAATTTTAAGGAAACTTTTTCACCTGTTGCTATGCCTAAGTCCATAAGAATTATGCTTGTCATAGCCTTCTATCATTACTATGAAATTTGACAAATTGATGTAAAAATTGCCTTTCTCGATGGAAACATTAATAGAAGATTTATATGCAGCAACCATAAGGTTTTATATCCAAGAGGAGTTAGCAAAAGGTTTGCAAACTCTAAAGGTCCATTTATAAACTAAAGCAAACATCCCGAAGTTAGAATATATGTTTTGATAAGACAGTTAAATCATTTAGCAAAATGTTTGCAAACTTTAAAGGTCTATTTATGAACTAAAGCAAACATCCCAAAGTAAGAAAATATGTTTTGATAAGACAATCAAACTATTTAGCTTTATGAAAAATGTGTATAAACCATGTTTGTATAAAAAGGCTAGTAGGAGTTTGATACAATAAATTGTACTTTTGTCGATGACATCTTTCTCATTGGGAATAAGAAAGAGACGTTAGAGCATACTAAAGTATGGTTATCTTCACAGTTCTCCATAAAAGATTTAGGAGAAGCATCCTTAATATTAGGAAAACAAATCTATAGGGATAGATCAAAGAGGATGTTGGGACCCTCCCAATTCCATACATTGACAAAATACAAAAGAGGTTTGGTATGGAGGAATAGGAGTGTTCAAAAAAAACAAAAACTGACCAAACTAATCAAAAATAAAAAAAAATCGAACTAAACTAGGTTCGGTTCAATTTTTGGTTTTTCACTTCAAAAAAATTTGCTTTTTGATTTTTTTGGTTTTTTTATTTGGTTAATCGAAATCAAGCTGAAAAAATTGAAACCATTTTTTTATTTTTTATATACAAAATTTAATTATTCAATCACTACTAGTTTGAGTTTTATTTCATATTTTTTATTAAATATTTTAAGTCTAAGATGAATAAATATAAATTTTCAAATAATGTAAATGTTAATCTATTTTTAAATTTTTGGGATAAATAAAAGAAAAATTTTTATAAGGTGAAATAATTGAGAAGAAAAGAAGTAAATAGTATATCAAAATAGTTATTAAAACCCCCATGCTTTATAAATAATATAGATATTAATATATGACATATAAAAAATATGAATAGTGATGATACAAAGAGGGAAAAAATGATATTTTTTCTAAACTCAAATGGCACAATTGCATAATTTTTTTATTATATGACTAATACACATTACATATAAAAAAATAGATGGCTATGATTTAAACAGTAAAAAATGTTATATTAAAGTAAAATAAAATTTTCTTTTAATTAATTAATTGAACTTATATATATTATAGGGTATATTGATGAGAAAAATTAAAATTTGAACTTCAATTACAAGCTAGGGGATAAGGGATTGAATCCTATTTGGCTATCCATGTGGTAGTACTAGTAGTATATTGCATCTAGTAACTAATAACAATTTTATCTGTATTATTATAAAAATAAAGACCATCTTATGTCTGAAATAGAAGCTATTTTGTTCATTTACATAATTTTTCCTTTTAATTATTTCAACAACAAAAATTGATAATATAGTTTGAAAGATAAATTGAAGAATTTAAAATAAAAAGGATAGTTTGGATACAAATTTTATCAATATTTCAAAATTATCCTTTAGAAATGATGATTTAATAAGATTATAATTGCATTTTTCAAAAAAATTTGAATGTGAGGTTAAGATTGAGTTTAAGATTTAATTCGTTATTCAATCTTAGTAATTAAAGTTTGAATGTGCAAAAATCATGTGCATATGCCTTGGTGATTATGAGCTAGCAATTTTAGCACACTCAATGTGTACACTAAAAGTTTTATAACATAAAATAATTAAAATATTTATTTATCTTCTTAAATTTATAATATTTTAAATATATTTGTTTAAAATAGATAAATTATAATTTTATCAAAACAAATATTTTCAATATAGTAAAAAAGGTAATCAAAATCAATAATTTCACCTAAAAATAAATATTTTTATTAATATACTTTTATAAAATAAATTTTTTGGTACTAAAAGAATAAGTAACTCAATTCAAACTTTTAATTAAACAAATTTACTTTTATCAAACAAACTTTTGTAACACTTTTTTTGTACAAAAAACAAGTTTTTTTTTCTATTTTAGTTTTAACCGAAATCGAAAAAACCAGTTCGGTTTCAATTATTTTTTCTATTAAAAATTGAAACTAAACCGAACTTGTTCGATTCAATTTTAAGTTTTGGTTTTTCAAAATTCAAAATTTTCAGTTAACCGACAAAACCATTCAGTTCGGTCGATTTTAACCATAGAAAACATCCCTATGAAGGAATCGAAGAGAGATACCTCCAGTAGGACATGGCATTCATCTCTCCAAGTCTATGACCCCTAAGATCAAGGAGTAGAGAAAAAAAATGTCCCACATACCTTATAGATCTACTATAGGAAGCATAATATATGTCATTCAATGTGCTAAATTGGATACAGCTCTTGCTTTAAGTATTACGAGTGGCTACCAATCTAATCACGGTCAGAGTCACTAAAATGCCATGAAAACAATCCTCAACTACTTGAGAAAAACTAAGTACTTATTTTTTGTATTGGCAATGGAGAATTGCAACTTGAAAGGTTTTCAGATTCGAGTTTCCAATCTAATGAAGATGGCCTAAAATTCACTTCTGGATATATATTTTGCCTTAATCATGGCATGGTTAGTTGGAAGAGTTTCAAACAAGACATCATGGCCAATTCCACCACTGGGGTGGAATGTATTGTGGCGTCGGACACCACAAAAGAAGGTGTTTAGATGAAAAACTTTATCTAAGAGTTGGATATAGTACCTAGCGCATAAGAGCTGATAGCTGTCTATTGTAACAACAATAGAGCCATTGTGCAAGCAAAGGAACCAAGATCTCATTAAAGATCCAAGCATATTTTGAGGCAATATAGCATGATTGATGCGATCAATGATAGAAGTGACATTCGAGTGAAGAGAGTTTCTTCGAGAGAGAATATAGTTGATCCATTATGTAAACCCCTAAGCAAAAGGTCTTTGCACGATATCTTGAAAAAATAGGCTTAAAGACTATATGCAATTAGATTTAGGGCAAGTAGGAGATTGTTAAAATAGTGGCCCATAAGCCAATTAGATTAACATGTATAATTGTTTCATGTAATAGTTTTGATTGAATAATATTCAATAAAATGTCCATCTTTATGCTATGCATTTTTTATTCCTTTACATGCATTTGGTTAAAGCCCTTAAATCCTACAAGACTATGGGACTTGGTTATGCATTTGACAGTAATCATGAAACAAGTCTCTATGGTCATGATTTTAAATATTTCAAGTCATAGAATCTTAAGAGACTTGGCATCTAAGATCTGGATAGACTTGTACTAATGATGCACATTCCAAGGAATTGGAAATTGCTTCGTTTTATGGGAAATCTATTTTAGATATTAGTATATGTTAGCGGGTACTTATTGGAGAAAAAGTTCACTAAAAGCATGTTTAGAGAATCAACTAGATAGCTAAAGCGGCACGTCAGTAATGGCGAGTTCTCTAGCTTACGATGGTTCATATAATTAGTCCTTTGACTTGAGGTTCCATAGTAACCTCATATTTAGGCTCTTGTGCTTTGATTTTACTCTGACTACATAGTAGTTCATTTAAGCATAGGTTGGGCACAAGCTACTTAAGTATAAAGGTTTGTGAGTTCTAAAATGGGATTCATTTCGTCCATTTGTGAAGAGGGATTAATCTCCTATGTATTTTAAGATGATCTATTCCAAGGAATCATTGCGCAAGGTGATATGATAATTTCAAAAAGGAGTATTTCAAAGTTGAGGTCATGATAGGAATCAAACATCAAAGATAGATACGAAGTAATTAAGACTACTAGAGAGCTAGCAAATATCTTACCCTAGGCCTCTTTCAGAAGATAGAAAATAGAATAACCATATTTGCATAGCAATCGTAAGCTATAATAGCTCACCTCCAAATAATTAAATTCAAGATTTAGTTTAATTAAAATGAGAATTTGGCCTTGAAGGGAAAATCAAATAAAAGAGTTCATTTTGTTGGAATAGTACCCCACAAGCCAATAAGATTGGCATGTAAACTATTTCACTTATAATACAATCTTGATTGAATGATATTCTCATAAATGGCCATCTTCATCATATGTTTACATTACTTCACTGGCATATGGTTGAATCTTTTAGATCACACAAGACTATGAGACTTGGTCATGCACTAGGTGGTAATCATGAAATAAGTTTTACACGGTCCTAATTTTAAATATCCTAAGTCACATAATCTTATAAGATAAGGCATCTAAAATTCAAATAGACTTGCACTAATGATACATAATCTAAGAGTTAGATGTTGCTCCATTCCATGAGGAAATCATATGTGATATGGGTGCATGTAGTGAGTGCTTGTTAAAGAACAAGATATGAAGACCTACCCGGAGAATCCACTAAATAGTCATAGTGGCAAGTCGGTAGTGGCTAGCTCTTCAACTTACACTAGTGCGTATAATTAGTCCTCTGACCTGAGGATCTATGGTAACCTTGTGTTTAGGTCTTCATGCTTTGACTTTGCTTTGGCCACTTAGTCAGCATTTTGGTGGTGATTTGGCATGAGCTACTTAGACATAGAGGTTTATGAGATTCAAGATGGGATTCAACTCTTTATCTTTATGAAGGACAAGTGCATCTCTTATGCGTTCTATGATGATCGATTCCAGAGAATCCTTAGCTAAGGCATCGTGACAATTTGCAAAAGGCGTTTTTCAAAGATGAGGTCACAAATTGGAATTGAACATTAGGAATAGTTGCAATACTTGTATTGAACCCTTTTATTATGTATAATATATTGTTGAGAACAACAATTCAATTGTCATTTAGACCGTGAAGGATTTGATCCTTCTATATCAAATGGAAGATTAAGGCATTAAAGAAATTAGTTCTTTAGTTATTCGTAGTACACTTAATAAAGGATTATACATTTTTGTATTCTCAACCATTGCTAATGCACATTCAATAAAGTAAGTGAAAATTAGATATTTAAGAAGATGCCTTGTTATGACATACAAGGCTTGGACATATCTCTAAAAATAAGATTATCAAGTTAGAAGCTTTCAAAGAACTAAATATTAGTGGCATTGAGGACCTTCTTACTAGTGAATCTTGTTTAAAGAGAAAAATGATCAAGGCTTCTTTTGTGGGATAATTAGGATTCTCTCTTAATGGACTTCACTCGGCATACCCCAACATAATAGCATAGACAAAAGGGGAAATCCTATCTTGTTGGACATGGTACATTCCATGATGAGTTTTTACCGATATGCCTATCTCTTTTTGGGGATATGCCTTAAAGATGATAGTGAAGTTACTAAGTGTAGTACCTTCAAAGTCGATGCTAAAAAATCCACAAGAGATGTGGTATGGCAAAGCACCCTCTATCATTATCTAATGGTTTGGGGGTCTCTCACCTACGTGAGATGGTTAATGGGAGATAAGTTATTTAGTAGATCCACCTTGTGCAAGTTTGTCGGATATCCAAGAGAGTCTTTGGATTATTACTTCATTGATCCCTCAAAATAAAATATGTTTTTTTTTAGGAATGCCACCTTTTTGGAAAAGAAACTTCTATTAGATAAAAAAGGTGTTGTTGTTAAACTTGGTGAAGTTCAAGATGATCATTAAAATCTCACAAGTGGTGGAAACTAGTACATATCAAAGAACCTTACACACAACCTCTAAGAAAGTTGGACTGAATCAAGAAGCAACCCGAAAAGTTCGGATTCCTTCATGAAATGGGCCAATTAGATAATGATTTGAAGACCTATGAGGAAACTATATTGTACATAAACTTAGGACTTTGGCTTAACACCATGAAATCCAAAATTGACTCCATGAACTCAAACAAAGTATGGACTTTGGTAGATCCTTTGGAAAAAATAGTTCCCGTTGGTTGCAAGTGGATTTATAAGTGAAAGCTAGGAGTCAATGGAGAGATAATGACCTTTAAGGTGCAACAAGTGACAAAAGGTTATGCTCAAAGACCTAGTATTGATTTTAAGGAAACCTTTGCTCCGATTGTAATGCCTAATTCTATTTTGATTTTACTTACCATAGTCACATATTATGACTATGAGATATGGCAAATGAATATGAAAACTTCTTTTCTCAGTGGAAACATTGAAGAAGAAATTTATATGGAGTAACCATAAGGTTTTACATCCAAAAAGACTGAGCTAAAAGTTTGCAAACTCAAGAGATCCATTTATAGACTTAAGTTAGCATGCCAAACTTGGAACATACGTTTTTTCTAAGATAATCAAATCATTTAGCTTTTTCAAAAATGTGTATGAACCTTGTGTGTACGAAAGGCTAGTGGGAGTAATATAAAGTTTATTATGTTTTATATCGATGGCATTCTTCTCATTGAGAAAGAGTGAGAAATGTTAGAGTGTACTAAAGCATTGTTATTTCATAATTCTCCATGAAGGATTTGGGAGCAGCATCTTATGTATTGGGATCAAGAAAAATGCTGGGGTTGTCCCAAACACCATTCAATGTACAAGATTAGATTTGGCACATGCTTTAAGTGTTATGAGTCATTTCCAATCTGATCCCAGTGAATGTCACAGGGTGGCCATTAAAACATTCCTTAAGTACCTAAGAACGACTAAGGACATTTTTTTTATATACAACAATATAGAATTGAAACTGATGGAGTTTTCATATTCTAGTTTCTAATTCAATGTAAATGACCTGAAATCCACTTCTAGATTTGTATATTGCCTTAATGACAGCATAGTGAGTTGGAAAAGTTCCAAACAAGACACCATGGCTAAGATTACCACTGAGGTGAAATAATTTGTGATTTTAGAAATCACAAAGAAAGGTGTTTGAATAAAAACTTCATCCAAAAGTGGGATGTAGTGCCTAGCATGCATGAGCCTATGGTTGTCTTTGGAAGACAATTTAGGAGTTGAGCCTAAATCTCATCATTGATCCAAATACTAAAAATGCGTTATTATTTGACATAGCATATCAATTGATAAGGGTGGCAAGTAAGTGGATAAAGTTTCCTCAAAAGAGAATATGGTAGAACTACTATTTAAATCCCTAAAAATAGTCTTCAACCATCAAGCAAGCTCTTCACCAATGCAGTAGAATCACCACAGAGTTTCCCCTAGATGGACTCATCCATTTTGGATGAAATTTTTACTGGAACTCCTAAATCCTTTGAAGATTATTCAGTCCAAATTTCAGGCTGATCAGAACAATAGAGGTACTCCTCGAAGAAGCAAAGACCGGCTGCTAAACATTGTTTAAGTCATGAGAAAAAGCAACCACAATAGATTGCCTCTAATGCAAACGTCCACACACCAAATCTATGGCCTATTCTCTACAAAAAGGATGAAAATCTATAGAGAATGAGGGAATAAAGGCTAGGAATATTGAGGTGGAAAGAGGAGAGAGATGGAAAGAGTGATAAAAGGCTAACAACTTAGATTCCCACTACACAATATTGTTGGGAGAAAATCACACAAAATGTGCACACTTCACATACATCTGGCTAGCCACTCTACCATACCCATATATAGGAGTAGTCACACACATCCCATAAGGAGGTGATGCCAAGTGTCCCTTGCTTAGGTGGCCACTAACTTTGTCATTAGTGAATTTAATTGAAACACAAATTTCATCTAATGAAATGTCTTGCAATTAAATTCTAATTCTTATTAAATAAACTCTTCATTTAATAATTCTCACAAATATTATCTCTTCAACTTAATTAAATTAAATACTTTAATTTAATTAATAATCATTTGACTTAACTCTTGAGTCAAAGCACTTAACAATTTAAGCTAGTCAAAATTAACTCAACCGTTAAATTAATTTTGACCATTGATAGTCATGTGACATCAATTAATTAACCTTTTAATTAATTAATCATAATTTAACTCTTAAATTAATTTGACCAATTTAACAATTAAATTGATCAAGCTAAAATGACTGCAATTTTGCTTCCTCCAAAAATCGGTCATGAATTTTCTAACTCTTAGAAAATTCTCCTTTCTTCAATAGACCTTGTCATTGGATTTTGTATGTGACCTATTAGGTTCTACCATTCATTGGACATGGACTCACATCTCCTTGTGACTTTTGGAATACTAAATATTCACTTTAGTTTAAACTTCTTTAAACTAAGCGACTTAATTTAATTAATATCATTAATTGAAGAGTACCCAATCTTCATAGTCGATGTCCAACCTCAAGCCCATGGAGCCCAGCTAATTAGTTAAAATGAATGCTCTTAAAGAACCATTCTAGCATTACCTGTACCATGCAAATATGGTCTTTTTATCTTCTATCTCCCAAAAGAGGTCTAGAGCAAGATATTTGTTGGCTCCCTAATAGCCTCAATACTATGTTCCTATTCTTAATGTTCGATTCCCTTTGTGACCTCATCTTTGGAAATGCCTTCCAAATATTACCACATCACCTTGTGCAAGGATTTCTTGGAATCGATCATTATAGAATACTAGCAGATGCACTTGCCCTTCACACAGACAAAGAGTCAGATTCCTTCTTAGATCTTAAATACCTCTATGCCAAATAGCTTATACCTAATCTCCATCTAAAAGACCTACTAGGTGGTTATGGAAGAGTCAAAGCATGAGGACCGAACACAAGGTTACCATGGACTCTATGTTCAGAAGACTAATAATATGCATTAGCGTAAGTAGGAGAACTAGCCATTACTAATTTGCCACTATAGCTATCTAGTAGATTCATCAGTGGGATTTCAATACCTTGTTCTCTAACATGCACTCGTATCTCATACAGTTGCTCATGGAATGGAGCAATCTCCAACCCTTGGATTTATACATCATTAGTACAAGTTTATCTGGATCTTAGATGCCCTATCCATAAAATCCTATGACTTGAAAGATTTAAGATCACGACCGTGTAAGATTTATTCTATGGGTTACTAGACCAAGTCCCGTAGTCATAGGTGATCTAAAGGTTTCATCCAAATGTAAGTGAAGTAAAATAAAGTATAAGATGAAGATGGCCATATAAATAATATCATTCAATCAAGAATGTACCATGAGTGATATAGTTTACAAGGCCAACCACATTGGCTTGCAGGATACTATTCCAACAAGAGATTGTTGGAATAGTACCCTGCAAACCATTTAGATTAGCCTTGTAAACTATTTTACTTGTGATACAATTTTAATTTAATGATATTCTCTATATTGCTATTTTCATCTTATGCACATATTTACTTCACTAGCAATTGGATGAAACCCTTATATCACATAAGACCACAGGGCTTAGGCATACACTGAGTGGTGATCATGGGATAAGTCTTATACAGTCGTGATCTTAAATCTACCAAGTCATAGGATCTTACAAGATGAGGTTGAACATCGACCATGGAGATTGGATACTTTTCAATTAATGGAGATTAATTGAATTGAGTTGATTAATTTAAAAAAATTTAAACTAAAGTGAATATTTGAAATACCAAAGTCACAAGAGTTGTGAGCCCATATCCAATGAATGGTAGAACCTAATGGTCACACACAAAAGCCAATTGCATTTTCTACATGATGAAGGAATTTTTTAATAGTTAGAAAATTACTCCTTGTGGACCAATTTTGAGGTTGGAGAAAATTGAGGTCATTTTTGACTTGATGAATTTAATTGTTAAGTTGATCAACTAATTTAAGGAGTCAAATTAGATTAATAATTAAGGAGTTAATTATTTGATGCCACATAATCATCAATTGATCAAGTTAGCCTAAAGAGTTAACTATGACAAGTTTAAAGACTTAAGCTAATTGACTTAAGAGTTAAGTCAAAGGTCAATTAATTAAATTAAAGTATTTTATTTAATTAACAAGAGGAATCTATTTTGGAGAAAAAATTCAAATGAAACATTTATTTGGTGTGGCAGTTTAATTAATTTGAAATTAGATTCCAAATGAAATTGAAATACACACAAAATTCAAATTCACATTTGAATTGCAACTTGCCAACTTGCAAGGCAAGTTGGTGGTCCCCCTTGAGGAAGGTGAAATTCCACCTTGGAATCACACCATCCTCACTCTATATATCGATATACAGGGAGAGAGGGGCAGCCATTGATGCTCCATGTGAAGAATTAGATTTCCTCACATTTTCCCTCTATTTTTTAAGGTGTTGCCTCATGTGTTGAAGCTTCACTTCTCTTCTTCTCCTACCCAAAATCAAGCCTTCATCTTTGAAAATCTCCTTCTTATTTTTCATCTGATATTTAGGAGATTAGGATCTAGCATTGGTGTGTTGATCATAACATTAGAGGCAAGACAATTGAATTGCTAGCCTTTGGGGATCCACTATCAAGACAGCGACTTTGGTAGATTTTTCCAGGAGATTCCCTTTGGATATTTGAGATTTATTTTTTACAGTATATTCTTCAATGATTTGATAATGTGATGCAAAATTTTAGAATTTTTGGAGGAGTTTGGATTGGGAAAAGGTTGTATCCAAACCGAGCTGCTTTTGCGAGATCCAGTTTCTAGCAGTAACTTTGCAGCAACCTTTGGAGGTCATTGAGGGTTCTTATTGAGCTGATTTTTTGACTGATGATGAATTAAGGAGCTTGTGATCTTTTGGTACAAGTTTCACTCAAATAGGAGTTCATTTTCCTGGTCAAATGTTGATCGGATTCCGCTGTGGCATTGGAAGACAGATTCATGGAGTTGAGAGATCTTCTTCTACCTTCCTTTGATTTTCTGAAAATCACGGTATTTTTCTAACCAAATTTGAATCAATGGCATGTTTAGATCCTTAGTGACATGTGTAGCCTAGTTATTTTTCGTTTTTAAAGTTTTAATTATTGAATCCTAGTGTTACATGTGCCTTCAAACTTGACTACACTCCATCCAATGATCAAATCATGCTGTAAAATGGATTTGGAAGAAGATATATACCTTCATTGATCAAAATTCAAGGTAGAAGTGAAGACAAGCTTGAACACTTCAAATATATCTCCTCCCAGAGCAACTAAATCCGGCAACTTTTGCGCAAGCAAACCACCTCCAATCTAGTAAAAATTTCAGCAAAAACAAAAATCAGAAAGTGTTTCAAAATTTCCAGCAAACTTTCTGCCCTACGGTGGATCTTCATGAACGAAGCTCTCCAAGTGTCTAGCCTCTAATGAAATGATCCACACATCCAAGGCAAGCTTCAAACAACCTTTTATCAGCTGGATCACCAAAGGATGAAGAAGTGATGAAGGCCAAAAAGTGGATGGAAAGGTGAAGAAAGTGTGTGAAACTTCAACACATGAATGAATTACACTTTTGGAGGGAAAAGTGAATCTAGCATTCATAAAGCAAGTGGCCGGCCACCTCTCTCCAAATTATAGGAGAGGAGATGTGAAGCTAGTTGGCATCACACCCTTCATGAGATGGTGTGCCAACAAAGCAAGCAACTTGCATGTGAAATGTGAATTTTACTTGCATTTGGATTTCATTTCAAGTCTTCATTTCATCTCATGAAATATTGTCCAAATAAACTCTAAATGCTCCTCAAATAAACTCCTTCATTTGAATTTCCCTCCAAAATTTATTCTATACATCAATTAAATTAACTCCTTAATTTGATTAATTATACTTGACTTAATTCCTTAAGTCAACTAACTTAACTCCTTAAGCTAGAAAGTGTTAACTTAACCCCTTAAATTAACTTGACTAATAAATTGTCATGTGGCACCAATTCAACTAACTCTTTAATTTAATTGGTCTAATTTAACTCCTAAATTATTTTGATCAATTTAACAACTAAATCAATCAAGCCAAAATGACCAAAAAATTAGTCAATCATTTTTCTCTACAAAATCAGTCACTTGGAATTTTTCTAACTCTAAGAAAATTCTCTTCATCAAATAAACTTTCTTTAGACTTTTGTGTGTGACTCATTAAGCTTTATCTTTCACTAAACATAGGCTCACAATTCTTGTGATATTTAAAATATTGAAACATTCACATTAGTTTAAACTTCTTTAAACTAGTGACTCAATTCAATTAATCTCCATTAATTGAAGAGTTTCCAATCTCCATGGTCGATGTCTAACCTCAAGCCCATGGAGCCTAACTAATTGGCTGAAATGAATTTGCTCTTGGTGAACCATTCTTACTCCAAGCTTTTCATGCAAATATAGTCATTTCATCTCTTATCTTTAGAAAGAAACCTTGGGTAAGATATTTTCTAGCTCCTTAATAGCCTCAATAACTATGTTTCTATTTCCAATATTTGATTCCAATTTTTAACCTCATCTTTGGAATACTTCTTTTCCAAATTATCATATTACTTTGTGCAAGGACTCATTGGAATCAACATTACAAAATATATAGAAAATGCACTCACATTTCACAAGAAAAGGAGATAGATCCCATCTTGAACCTCACAAACTTCCATGTCTAAGTAGCTTACACCCAAGTTCAACTCTGATAACCCACAAAGTCGTCAAGGAAGAGTTAAATCATAAGGACCTAAATACAAGGTTGCCATGGATCCTCAAGTATAAAGACTAATTATATGCACTAGCGTAAGCTGAAGAACTTACCACTATCAACTTGCCACTACAACTATCTAGTGGATTCTTTGGGTGAGCCTTCAATGAATGTGTCCTCTAAAATACACCAATTAACATACACCTATGTCTAATATGGATTGCTCATGAAATGGAGCAATATCCAACCCTTTGGATTTATGCATTATTAGTGCAAGTCTATTCGCATCTTAGATATCTTGTCTCAAAAAATTCTATGACTTGAAATATTTTAATATCATGACCATGTAAGACTTGTTTCATGATCACTACTTAGTGCATAACCAAGTGTCATAGTCTTATGTGATCTAAGGGCTTCAACCAAATGCTAGTGAAGTAAAATAAACATAAGTTGAAGATAGTTATTTTAATATGAATATTACTCAATCAAGATTATATCATAAGTGAAATAGTTTACATGTCAATCTAATTGGCTATGGAGCATTATGCCAACAATCTCCCACTTGTCCTAAAGCTAATTCCCCATAATTGTAAGACCTATCTTCTCAAGATGTCCTTTAAAGACCTTTTACGTTAGCGGTTTAGTTAGTAGATCTGCTATATTCTCTTTTGATGCAACATTATCCACTCAATGATTACCTCTATCAATTGATATTATACATAAAATGATAATACATTCACTTGTGTTTGGTTCACTGATGAGATCTTAGCTCAAGTCCTAAGTTGTCTTCAAAAGGCAATTATAGGCTCATACATACTAGGCACTACATCTAACTCTTAAATGAAGTTTATATCAAAACACCTTTCTTTATAGCTTTTGAAGCAGCAATATATTCTGCCTTTATGGTAGTATTGGCCATGTTGTTTTATTTGGAACTCTTCCAACTCTCCACCCCACTAGTAAGGTAAAATATAAATCTTCAAATGGATTTTAGGTCATCTATATCAAATTGGAAACTAGAATCCGAAAACCCCTCAAGTTTCAATTCTCCATTACCATATACCAAAAATAAATCCTTAGTCCTTCTCAAGTACTTATAGATTTCTTTAATAGCTTTCTAGTGATATTCATCAGGGTTAGATTGAAAGCAGCTCATAACACTTAGAACTTGTGCTACATTCAGCTTTGTACATTAAACAGCATACATTATGCTCCCTATAGCGGATGCATAAGATATGTGGGATATTTTATGTCTCTCATCATCAGTCTTAGGGGCTATAGACTTAGAGAGACGTAAACCATGTCCCATTAGATGAATTCCTTCTTGAATTCTTTCATACTAAACATTTTTAGTATCTTGTCAATGTACGATGTTTAGGAAAGCCCTAACATCCTCCTCTATTTATTCTATAAATACGTATCCCTGATACATAAGATGCCTTTCCTAAATCCTTCATGGAGAATTATGCAGATAACTATGCTTTAGTACACTTTAACATTTCATTCTCATTCTCAATGAGAAAATTGTTATTAACATAAATCACAGTAAACTGGAGACTACACCTACTAGCCTACTTGCACACACAAGGTTCATACATTTTTTTGACAAAGTCAAACAATTTAACTGTCTTATCAAAACATATGTTCCAACTTCAAAATGCTTGTTTGAGTCCATAAATGGACCTCTCAAGTTTACAAACTTTTTGCTCACTTTCTTTAGATGTAAAATCTTGTGGTTGCTCCATGTAGATTTCTTCCTCAATATTTCCATTGAGGAATCCATTTGCCAAATCTTATAGTCATAATATGTAGCTATGGCAAGTAAAATCTTAGTGGACTTGGGCATTGCGACCAATGAAAAGATTCCCTCAAAATCAATATCGGGTCTTTAAGTGTAACCTTTTGACACTAGTTGCACATAAAAGTTCATTACATCTACATTGACTCGTAGCTTTTGCTTGTAGAACTACTTGCAACCAATGAGTATTATACCCTCCAGTGAACCTACCAAAGTCTATACTTTGTTAAAGTACATGGAATCCATTTCAGATTTCATGGCGTCAAGCTAATATCCTAAATCTATGTCCAACATAACTTTCTCATAAGTTTTCATATCACTATCCGATTAACTCGTCTCATGAATGAATTTGAACCTTTCAAATTGCTTCTTGATTTGGTCCAACTTTCTTAGAAGTTGTGTGCAAAACTTTTGATGTTCACTTGTTTCTATTGACTATGGTATTTGCTAATCATCTTTGAACTTCATCAAGTTCAACTGCAACACCATTTCTATCTAATAGAAATTATTTTTCCAAAGAGATGGCATTTCTTGAAACAAACACCTTTTGTTCTGAGGGATCATAGAAATGATAACCCAAAGACTCTTTTAGGTATCCCACAAACTTGCATAAGGTGGATCTCATATCCAACTTGTCTCCCACTAGCTACTTGACGTAAATGGAAAACTCCCAAACTCTTAGAAAAAAATAAGAAGATGCTTTGCCATACCACATCTCACGCGGTGTTTTCAACACTGACTTTAAGGATACTACATTTAGTAGCCTCATTGCCATTTCTAAGGTATATCCTATAAAGGATATAAGCACATTGAAAAAGCTCATCACGGAACGTACCATGTCCGATAAGATATGATTTCTCCTCTAGGCTACTTCATTGTGTTAATATGTGTCGGGTGGAGTACATTGAGAGAGAATCCCATTCACCTTTAGATAATTCAAGAATTTAGTACTTAAGTATTCTCCCCTTTGATCTAATCGAAGAGCTTTAATAATTAGTCCCTTTTGCTTTTCTACTTCATTCCTATACTTTTTGAACTTTCCAAAAATTTCAGACTTGTACTTCATAAAATACTCATGTCCAAATTGAGTTTGATCATCGGAGAAGGTAATGAAGCAAAATAAGCACCTCTCACACTAACTTTTAGTAGTTCATGAACATTCATATAGATCAAATTCAAAAAACTTGTGGTTTGCTTTGTTTGTCTTACAAAAGGAGCTTGTCATTTTTCCTTTTAAACAAGATTCACAAGTAAGAATATCCTCTATGCCACTAATATTTAGTACTTTGAGAGCTTTTAACTTGTTCATCTCATTTTGGAAAATATGCCCAAGTCTTGCAAGCCACAACATGGCATCGTCTTGGTCATTTAGTTTTCTCCTACTTTGTTGACTATGCATAAATGATGGTTAAGAATTCAAAATGTGTAATCCATTGCTTAGTGTACCATTAGCAACTAAAGAACTATTTTTTATTGCCATCAATTTCCCATTTGATATTGAAAAATCAAACCTTTACTATCTAAAATGTGAATTGAAATGATTTTCTTAACAAGATTCAATATAAAATAACATGGATCAAGTACAAGAAAGGAGATCTTTAAGTCTAATTTTATAACGCCTTCAACTTTGGCCACAACCTTTGCTCCATTGCCTAGGTATAGGATTATATTCGTTAGATTCCTTCTTCTTTCCATCCCTTGTAATGAATTACAAAGGTGAGAACCACATGTAGTATCAAATACCCACAAGGAAACAATTTTCATTAAATGCACTTCAATAAAGCATATACCTTTCCTAAGGGTTGCAAGGTATTCTTTGAAATTTCTCTTTCAATGGCCTTTCTCACCACAATAGAAACAAGTTGCATCAGCTTTATCTTCTTTCTTTTTCTTATCTCCACTCAATGGTTGCTTTTCTTTTGAGGAAGAACTCTTCTTCCACTTACCTCCTTTTCTAGCGCCCCTAAGGCCTTAGACTTAGAGAGGAAGCAAGCATTAAAGATTTGTCTTTCTTTATAGTTTCCACGATGGTCACCAATTTGTTCACCAACTCATTAATCAGAATCTCATACTTTGACATGTTGAAGTGTATCATAAATTGGTCAAAAGAACTTAGTAATAATTGTATCCGTATAAAGCTTATTGTCCATAACCACATCCAATTGAGCAAGTTTCTTAATGAGAACAATCATCTTAAATCCATGATCATGGACACTTAAGCCTTCAAGAATTCTAGTACAAAATAGCTCCTCAAATAATGAATAGCACTCATGTCTAGTTTGCACACCATACAAATCTTGTAGATGCAAGTGTATCTCACTAGCAGTTTTCATATGCTAGTGAGATTTTTAGAACTCGTTAGACGTAGTGTTGGAACAGTGCCCTGCAAGCCAACAAATTTAGCTTTGTAAAAGTTATTTCCTTGTAAAACAATCTTGATTGAATGATATTCTTTATATGGTCATCTTTATCTTATGCTCTATTTCACTTCACTAGTATTTAGATGAAGACATTAGATCATCATAACTATAGAACTTAGTTTGGTGACTATGGAATAAGTCTTACATAGTTGTGATCTTAAATCTTTTAAGTTATAAGATCTTAAGAGACGGAACATCTAAGATTTGGATAGACTTGCACTAAGAATGCCTAAATTCAAGAGTTGGAGATTACTCCATTCCATGAGCAACTGTATGAGATATGGGTGCATGTTAATAGGTGCTTGTGAGAGAACAAGGTGCTAAAGACCCACTAGAGAATCCACTAATAGTCGTAGTGGCAAGTTGATAATGGCTAATTCTACTGCTTACACTAATGCATATTATTACTCCTTTGACCTGAGGATCTATAGTAACCTTGTATTTGGTCCTCATACTTTGACTCACCTAGCATATTTTTTGGGTTGAGATTGGGTATGAGCTACTTGGCATTGAGGTTTGTGAGATCTAAGATGGAATCCAACTCCTCGCTGTTATGAAGGACGAGTACATCTCCTATGTATTCTATAATGACCGACTCCCAGAGTTCCTTGAGTAAGGTGATGTGACAATTTGAAATTGGGGTTTTCAAAAGAGGAGGTCATACAACATGATCAAACATTAAGAATAGAGACATAATATTGAGGCTATTATGGAGCTAATAAATATATTGCCCTATGCCTCTTTCGAGAGATAGGAGATAGAAAGATCTACTTGCATAGCACACATAGAGCGATGGTAGTTTTCTAGAATATTCATTTTAGCAAGTTACTTGGGCTTTATAAGCTTGAGGGAGGACATAGACCATGGAGAATAGGTGCTCATCAATTAATGAGATTAATTGAATTGAGTCGATTAGTTTAAAACTGTCCAACAATGGAGAATCAGTGCTCATCAATTAATGAGATTAATTGAATTAAATTGATTAGTTTAAAACTATCTAACAATGGAGAATCGGTGCTCATCAATTAATGAGATTTATTGAATTGAATCAATTAGTTTAAAACAAGATTTAAACTAAAGTGAATATAAGATATTCAAAAATCACAAGAAGTTGTGTGCCCATGTCCAATGAATGATAGAACCTATTAGATCACACACAAAATCCAATTAGCTTCCTAATTGATGGAGAAAATTTTCTAATTGTTAGAAAACTAACTCCTAATGGACCGATTTTATGGTTCCAATTTTGAAGGTCATTTTTGACTTGTTAATTTAAGATTTAAATTAATCAATTAATTTAAGGAGTTAAATTAGTCCAATAATTAAGGAGTTAATTATTTGGTGCCAACATGACCATCAATTGGTCAAGTTAACTTAAAGAGTTAAGTTAACAAATTGAGCAAAAAAGTTACGTTAGTTTGACTTAAAGAGTTAAGTCAAAGGATAATTAATTAAATTAAAGAGTTTAATTTAATTAACGAGAAGAATGAATTTTGGAGAAAAAATTCAAATGAAGAATTAGCATCTTAATTAAATTGAAATTAAATTTCAAATTTAATTAAAATGCACATGAAATTCAAATGAGATTTGAATTTAATTTGCCACCTTGGCTGCCCCTCCTCATGGAAGGAGTGATGCTACCTTAGCATCACATCATTCATCATCTATATATAGATATAGAGAGAGAGGATCAACCATTATCATCACACTATTTGTGAAGAATTAGATTCTTTAGAATTTACCTCCAAAACCCCTTGCAAGCATTACATTCATATGTTGAAAGCTTTGCTCTCTTCTTCTTCTTTCCTACCTAAAATTGGCCTCCACTACTGCAAATCTCTTTTCTTATTCCAACTTATAGATTGGAAATTTTGGAAGATTTAATTGGTGTGTGGACTATAACAATAAAGGCAAACAAAAGAGTTTACTTGTTTTAGAGATCCACCTGCACAAAGTCCAATTTGGCAAATTTCTACAAGGAGTTCCAGAAAGATTTTTTATCCAAAATTTTTATAGTTAAGTTCTTCAAGTGTTGAGAAACTCCAATAACTTTCTCTAAATTTTTGGATGGCTTTTGTTAGGCAATTTTTGCACTCTTCCAACTACGCTAGTTGTAGACAGTTTCTAAAATTGTGAAAAGTTCACCAATCTCTCCTTGGATTTTACTTTTCAAGGTAATGCTCTCACCAAATCTGAATTCCTAGCATGATTTGATCTTTGGTATTCTTTTAATCACTAGTTAATTTCATACTTTTGAAGTTTTGATAATTGGATCCAAGTGCCTTGCTTGCATATAGAAGCCATGACAAGGCATCGTGTTTGTAGATCATCATCAACCTACTTCGTGAACATTTCATGTGTTTTATTATTGGCATTATCACCTATGGTGTCCGGCAGACTTTGAATAAGCGCATAGGTCCTCTTTTGGAATCAAGAATTATTTTGGGGTTTCTAAGTCCGTCGTGAAAGTTTGGCCCGATTAGCTTATTAGTTTCCAAAATCACGTTGAGTGGACTCTTAGCTATTAGTTTTGAGATTTCAAAAATCAACATAAGCGAAAAAGAGAATATAAGCATATGATTGAATTTTGATATTAAAAACATGTTTATGGACTTTCAAGCATTTTTTTCTCCCTCTACTTTATCAAATTCCTTAACCTTATAAGGAATTTGGGAAATTGCATTTTCGAGTGAGAATTAAGGCCCAAAGGACTTGCAACAGACCCACGACTCATGAGATATCCACAAACAATAATAAGTTAAGCTACTTTTGATAATAGCATCTTTATACAACCCTTTATATGTTTTGCCTCACTCTTCATGTGGACCCACTAGTCATGCGACATTTATGCTACTAAGTGTTGAAGTTGAACCTACCAATCAATTTTTGATTTGAAACTGCACTGTGTCATTCCATCATTCGTGAGGCAATGCCGTAGGGGTCAAATCAAAGTGCATCATATGCTAAGTAAGTGAGCATAGCTTTCCTCCATAAACATGACCCACGACTCATGAGACATCATGCAAATGTGGTAGCATCTCATGTCACATACTATTTGTAAAAGGTATAGATTAATTAAAACTGCTTTTAATTTGTATCCATATTGACTTAATATTTTGAAAACACTTAGACTCCTCTAAGTGCACCGATTTTCTTACTTTGAAAGAACCTATCAATTTTATCTTTTCTTGTCTAGGTTTTTATATCCTAATCATGCATCTTCTACATCAATAGGATAAAGAAATCATAGATAAGTAAATGCACCTAGCATGCTCCTATGGTGGGATGCACCTAGCATGCTCCTTATGTAATACAACCCTTTTCAACAACTTGAAATAAATAAAACCAATTTAAATGCTCATATTCATCCCCATGTATTCATCATCCATTCAACAATTAAATGAACAATAAATAAGAATTGACATTCAATTCAAATTAAATGCTTATCTCATAAATAATTTATTAACTGGCAAAAATAAGCTTAACTCCTTATGCATATCATTTTCACACCAAATTGAAAATTTCCTTGAACAAGACTTTAAAAGTATGCAAAAATGTCAAACATAATTTTGAGAACTAACACAATATTTGTGCATCTAATTAGCATGAATTTAAAATTTGAGCATAAAGCAACACAAAAATATGGCTCAAGACTCCCCAAAATGCCCTTGGCTTGCTATTATCCGGACATTGCCCAACAGCCTAGGCAGCGGCATGTCTATAGGCATTTTGGTCCAAGTTAAGGCCATTTTTTGCCTACTTTTGTTTACCAAAAATTTATGGACGCTTTCATAACAATATTTCACACATATTAGATGAATTTTGAAATTCAAAACACCTTTCAAAAATAGAAATTCAAGTGCTCAAACATACTTCAAAAATCAAATGCAATTACAAATCAACATTTTCAAAAATATCCAATTAATTCCAATGCAATTGGATCCAAAAATGGCCCAAAAGATCTTAAGTCCAAATTAAACATGCTATGTCAACATATAACATAAATCAATGTCAAATCAACACTTAACATTAACTAACATGAATCGAAATCATGCCAACACATGATTCAACACTTAAATTACATATTAGCATATCTCAATTCATCATCAAAAAGCCACATTAGAATCAACCAAACACTCAAATACATTAATTGAATCAAGTATTTGGTGATTAGGATCAATTATCACATGAATTAATCCACCAAAATCCAAATTAAAGCATGAATTAGGCTCTGATATCACTTGAAAGTGGAAGTAGGCTAGGGATTCATAATATAAAAATATTAAAAAGGCTAAATATAACTTAGATACTTCACTCTAAGGATCAAATCATGTTTATAATAAGGATTTAAGTCCAAAAAATTCACCTTGAATGCTAAATCCAAAGGCAAGACGATAAAGACTTCAATGAACTCTTCAATGGAGCAAATCGCACACAATAGAAGTAATCAACATTTGGATGCCTTTCACAGATCCAAAATTGCTCAAATTTGTCAGAGAGCACCACCACACACCAAGGAATATGCTGTAATAATCTCTCACAATTTAGAAATTCCTAAGTCCCTCAAATTTTCTGTGGAAAAACTGAACAGCAATAGATCATCAAGAAACAATGAGTCCCCCAAGTGTTGGAACTCTAATGTAATAATCCACTCACCCAAGGACAGCTCTAATCAGCCTCAGGTCTGCTACATAATGAGAGGATGATGGTGGGGAGTGGCAGTTTTGAAAAGAATTGGAGAATGAGAGAGTTCGGAAAGTGTGAAGCTTCAGCATATGAAAAATCACACTTTATGAGGGAAAATGGGAATCTAGTGCGAGGACGAGCAAGTGGCCGGCCACATATGGTAGATATAGAGAGGATGGTATGATGCAAATTGGCTTAACACACACCTCCTATGCTTGTTGGCAACTTACCAACTTGTATGTGAATGTGAATTTTACATGCATTTGCATTTACTTTGCATCTTCATTTCATCTTATAAAATATAATATAAATTAACTCTAAATTAATATCAAATGAGCTCCTTCATTTGAATTTCTCTCCAAATCCAAATACTTATTTTAATTAAATAAATTCTTTAATTTAATTAATTGATTTGACTTAACTCCTTAAGTCAATTAACTTAACTCTTTAAGTTAATAAGTGTAAACTTTTTAAGGCAACTTGACAAATTAATTGTCACATCGCACCAATTAAATTAACTCCTTAATTTAATTGATCTAATTTAAATTCTTAAATTATTTTTATCAATTTAACAATTAAATTAATCAAGGCAAGATGACCAAAAATTAATCAATCAAATTCTTCTCCAAAACCTCCTAAGTGAATTTTCTAACTCCTTAGAAAATGTTCCCAATCAAGTGGAACTTCCATTAGGCTTTTGAATATGACCCATTAGGTTTATTCATTTATTGGATATAGGCTCACAACTCATTGTGATATTTAGAATTTTAAAATATTCACATTAGTTTAAAAACTCCTTTAAACTAATAAATAATCTTTATTAATCGAAGAGTATCCAATCTCCATAGTTGATGTCTAGAAACAAGCCCATAGAGCCCAACTAATTAGATGAAATGAATACATCCTGATTAACTATTCTAGCTCTACGTTTGCTATGCAAATATGGCCTTTCCATCTCCTATATCCCGAAAAAGGCCTAGGGCAAGATATTTGTTGACTCTCTAATAGCCTCAATAACTATGTTTCTAATTTCATTGTTCAATTTCCCTTTATGACCTCATCTTTGGAAAACTCTTTTTTCAAATTATCATACTACCTTGCGCAAGGATTTCTTGAAATTGATTATTATAGAATACATAAGAGAAGCACTCACCCTTCATAATGACAAGGAGACGGATCCCATCTTGAATCACATAAATCTCCATGTCTAAGTAGCTCATAACCAATCTCAAATCAAATAACCTACTATATGGTTAGCGAATAGTCAAAGTATAAGAACCTAGACATAAAGTTACCATAGATCTTCCTATCAAAGGATTAATTATATGCAATAGCGTAAGCTAAAGAACTTGCCACTACTAACTTGCTACTCTGGCTATCTAGTGGATTCTCTAAGCGGGCTTTCGGTGAACTTGTTCTCTATCAAGCACTCATTAACATGCACCCATGTCTAACATGGATTGCTCATGAAATGGAGCAATATACAACTCCTTAAATTTATGCATTGTTAGTGTAAGTCTATCTGGATCTTAAATTCCCTGTCTCATAAGATTTTATAACTTAGAATATTTAAAATCATGATCATAGAAACTTATTTTATGATCACCACCTAATGCGTGACCAAGTTCCATAGTTTTGTGTGATTTAGGGGCTTCAACCCAATGCCAATGAAGTAAAATAAGCATAAGATAAAGATGGTCATTTTGTAAAAATATCATTCAATCAAGATTACATCACAAGTGAAATTACATGCCAATCTAATTGGCTGCGGGGCACTATTCTAACAAATCAACCCACCTAAGTCAACTAAATAGTGCACCTATAGCTCTAGCCGCACTACTTGGTTGAGGCTCAGGCTCATCCCAACCTTAGATGTGTGGTTAATTTATTTACTTATTTATGCTTTTTTTATTCTATTAATGTATGTGATCCACAATTAGGATAAAAAAATTAAATAAGTAAAGGTAACAATTGATGTGATCTTCCAAGAAATAAAATTCCTCAACTTAAAAGAGTTTAAGTTCAAGTAAATATTAAGTCAAACTAGATAACATTAAACCAGGTTTTAATTAATCCAAGCCTTTTATCAAAGGCAAGCAACCTGAGATGCTACCCTAATTTTAGGTCAACTCACGAGTCATGGTACATATTATTGGAGGAAAGCTGTGATCACTACCTCGGCATAGAATGCACTTTAATTTAAAATTTTCTATGACATTGTCTAACAAGTCGAGGAATGATCATAATTGAAATTATAATTAAAGATTGATCGGTAGGTCCGACCTAACACCTAGTAGCATAGATATTGCACATGTCATGGATCTATATAAAAAGTAAGGCAAAACACATCAAGGATTGTAGGTGCAATTGGTAATAGTTACCTCTCTTAAGATCATTAGTAGCTGTCTCATGAGTCATGGGTCCACAAGTGATCCCTATAGATCTTGATTTTCACTAGAGAAAATGGTTTCCCAAATTCCTAAGAAGAAAAAGAATTTGATAAATAGTGGGAGCATATTTAAAAGATCGTAATCATATTTTTAATATCAAATTCAATCAAATGCTTATATTCTCTTTTTCGCTTATGAAGATTTGCAAAATCTCATGAATAGCTAAAAATATATTAAGCATCATTTTGAAAAGCAATAAATTATGCCGAACTACCACAATTAACTACACCGCAAAATCATTCTAGATTCCAAGAAATGGACATTTGTCCTATATCAAAGTGCATAGAATCCCATAAGGATTAATGCAGATCAAGAGATACATGAAATGATTCACGAATTAAATCAAGGATCACTTCCTTTCCCTTAGTCTCATGATAGCGTCAATGAACTTTAAAAGTCTCACGAACACATGAAACATACCTTGGTCTATTGCTTGCGAAAGTTGAATAGCAAACAAAGTATGAGATGTTCATGTAGTCAAAGGAAATTTTTCAAGCCAGGATGGTTGATGGGTCATGTGTCCTCGACTATGATCTAAAGATGATTAGGTTTGTTGAGAAACTCTTCAATTTGGACATGATGATGGACAATAATCTCTAAAGGGATTTGATCCTCCATTCCTTACCTAATTTATTTGACTAAAGAGTTGATCAAGGTAGAGACAACCATTAAAAGGACAAACCTCTAATGATTGCTTTCTCCTCCCATTCTAAAGGCTCTAAAGGCAAATAAAAATGGGGTGATAAGAAGAGAAATTCTTCTTACAAAAGGAAACATGCATTCAAGCCATCTGATGGAGTCAAGAAGATAATTAAGAATGATAAAGATGCAATTTGCTCCTATTGAGGCAAATTTGGTCACTAGAAGCTCAAGTTTAGGGAATGCCTCATAACCTTAGGGAAGGATAAGTTGTTTATTGAAGTGCACCTAAGAAAAAATTCTTCCTCTTGGGTATTTGATACTAGATGAGGTTCTCATATTTGTAATTTGTTACAAAGAATAGAAAGAAGAATAAACTTTAGTGATAGGGACATGATCCTTCACTTTGGTAATTGAGCAAAGAGTTGCGACCAAGGACAAAAGCATAAGTTAAGTTAGACTCAAGGAATTCTAAAGCTTGTACTAAATCCTTGTCACTATGTACCTAGGTGCCATTAGTAAAATATATAAAAGGTTATAAATTTTAGATTCTCCACCATCACTAAGGCACCTTCATTAAAATAATGAAAGAAAGCTACATAGCCAAGAAAATGCATACCTTTGGCATGCTAGACTTGGATATATTTTCAAGAATAGGAAGAACAAGTTAGTAGCCATCAAAACACTAAATGTTAGTGGATTAGAAGATCTACCTACTTGTGAGTCTTATTTAAAAGGAATGATGTCTAAGGCTCCTTTTGTAGGACAAACAGAGCAATCCACAAGTCCTTTGGATTTGATCTATATAGATAGATAAGGACAATTTAGAGTTAATGCAAGAGGAAGCTATTCTTACTTCATTACCTTCATTAAAGATTTCACTCTGTTTAGACATGTGTTTTTTGTGAAGTACAAATTTGAAACCTTTGAAAAGTTCAAAGAGTATAGGAATGAAGTAGAAAAACAATTAGAAATTAGTATCAAAACTCTTCAATCGGATCAAAGCGAAAAAATACTTAAGTATCGAATTATTAGGTTATCTATGAGAAAATGAGATTCTCTCACAATGGACTCCATCCATCACACCCCAAATAATGGAGTAGCTGAGAGGAGAAACTATCTATTGTTAGATAAGGTACGATCCATGAAGAGTTTTTCTAATGTCCGTATCTCTTTTTGGAGATACACTCTGGAAACAGTAGTTAGGTTATTAAAAGTAGTACTCTTAAAGTTTGTGCCAAAGATACTACATGAGATGTTGTTTGGCAAAGCACCCTCTTACTCTTATTTAAGAGTTTGAGGGTCTCCGTCTATGTCAATAGACTAGTGGGAGATAAATTAGATGTGAGATCCACTTTGTGCAAGTTTGTAGGATACCCAAAAAAAGTCTTTGGGTTATTAATTTTAAGATCTCTCGGACAAAAGGTGTTTGTTTTTAGAAACACCATCTTTCTAGAAAATGAGTTTCTATTAGATAAAAAAAAGACGTTGTTATTGAATCTGATGAAGTTTAAAAAGATCATATCATCCTACGAGTAAAAGGAACAAAAGTGTCATAAGCTTAGCACACAACTTTCTAGAAGGTCAGACTGAATCAAGAAGCAATTAAAAAGGTTTGGATTCCTTCATGAGATTAGGCAAATGGATAATAATCCAAAGATAAATAAGGAAGCTATGTCAGACATAGATTTGGGTCATTGGCTTGCGGCCATAAAATCCAAAATGGACTCATGTGCTCCAACAAAGTATGAACTTTGGTATATTCATCGGAGGGTATAATACCCGTTGGTTGTAAATGGATCTATAAGCATAAGCTAAGAGTTAATGGAGGTTATAACCTTTAAGGCTAGACTAATAGCAAAAGATTACACTCAAAGATTTGGCATTAAATTTTAGGAAACCTTTTCGTCGGTCGCTATGCCTAAGTCCATAGGGATTATGCTTACCATACCCACTTATTATGACTATAAAATTTGGCAAACGGATGTAAAAATCATTTTTCTCAATGGAAACATTGATAAGAAAATCTAATTGTGAAACCACAAAGTTTTGCATCAAAAAAGAGTGAGCAAAAAGTTTGCGAACTCCAAATGTCCATTTATGAACTAAAGGAAGCATTCTGAAGTTGAAACATACATTTTGATAAGAAAGCCAAATCATCTGGCATTATCAAAAATGTGAATAAACCATGTGTGTATAAAAAGGCTAGTGGAAGTTTGATACAATTTATTATGCTTTAAGTCGATAATATCTTTCTCATAAGGAATGAGAAAGAGGCATTAGAGTATACTAATGCATGGTTATCTTCATAATTCTTCATGAAGGATTAGGGAGAAGTATCCTTCGTATTAGGAATATAAATCTATAGAGATAAATTAAAGAGAAAGTTTGGCAACTCTTAATCAACATATATTGACAAGATACTAAAAAGGTTTAGTATGGAGGAATTCAAGAGAAAATACCTCCCAATGGGACATGGCTTTCATCTCTCTAAGTTGATGGCCCCCCAAGATAGATGAGGAGAGAAAGAGGATGTCCCACATACTTTATGCATTTACCATTATAAACATAATGCATGCCATTCAATGTACAAGACTAGATATAGCTCACACTTTAAGTGTTAGAGTTGCTACTAATTCAATTTTGGTGAGAGCTATTGAAAAGCTATTAGAACGATCTTTAAGTAGTTAAGAAAAACTCAGGATGTATTTCTTGTGTAACGATAATGGAGAACTAAAACTCAAAGGGTTTTCAGGTTCTAGTTTCCAGTATTATGGAGATGACATCAAATCTACTTCCAGATTCATATTTTCCCTCTATGGCAGCATACAGAGTTAGAAGAATTTCAAACAAGACACCATAGCCAATTCCACCACTAAGTCATAATAAAATCCAGTGTTGGACACAACAAATGGAGGTGTTTAGATGAAAGAACTTCATCCAAGAATTGGATATAGTACCTAACATTGCCAAAGAACCAATTGTTGTCTTTTTAGACAACAAAAGAGCTATTGCGAAAGCAATGAATTTGAGATCACATAAATGATTCAAACATAAATAAATGCATTATTATTTCATCTATGAGATCATTGATATAGACAATATTCGAGCAAACAAAGTTGCTTCAAAAGAGAATATAGCAAATCCACTATCTGAACCTTTAAAAGCGAAAGGTCTTTAGGACATCTTGAGAACATGAGCTGAAAGTCTATAGAGAATTGGCTTTAGAACAAGTGGGAGATTGTTGAATAGTGCCCCACAAGCCAATTTGATTGGCGCGTAAAACTACCTTACTTGTGATACAATCTTGATTGAATGATATATCAGAAAATGGCCATTTTCATCTTATGCATTTATGATTTCTTCACATGCATTTAGTTGAAGCCCTTAAATCATGCAAGATTATGAAACTTGATCACACATATAATGGTAATCATAAAATAAGTCTCTATGGTCATGATTTTAAAATATGCACTACAACAAAACAGGGCTTTATAGATGGATTTTTCTGTCTCTAAAGCCATATTTTCTATCTCTGGAATGAAATAGGGATGGATCTTTCTATCTATGCACTTATGGCTAAGGCCTTATCTCTAATTCTGTAAACTGAATTATCCATCTTTAAACTTAGAGATGATTAAATATATCTCTAAAAATGTCTCTAACTTCTAATGATTTTTACCAAAATTCATCTTTAATTCTATCTCTAAATTTATAAGTATTTCAAAATAGTTCATCTCTGACCCTGTCTCAAAATCCGTCTCTGATGGCGTTCTGATTTTGTCTAATTTTGTCCCTATTTACATCCCTAATTTTATCTTCTAATTCATTAATTTACACTCTAATTCTTCTAAATCTATCTTTAATCAATTACCAAATTATTTATAATCCATAATCCTTTTCTAATTCAAATTCATAATATAATCAATCTTCAAATTTATTTATTATCAGCAAATTTTCCTTTGAATCTAAATAGATAACCAGCTCATGTAACTTCCACAAAAACCAAATTATATTAACTTATAAAACAATTCCATCAACCATCTGCAAACAACACAACTTATTACAAATATTAAATATGTATGCCATCAAAATAAATCATTTAACCATCTATAACATTATAAACTAACTTATTGGCACAACATCAATTTAGGATTAAGTAAACAATTTTTGCATATAAAACTTTAAAGTTTTAATTTTGCCTAAAACTCCTCGTGCATATGAATGATTTGTGCCCATGTTATTGCCTCTGAATGCTTCCATGTATTAGTTTGTAAAAGCTCTCTGCAGCAACACGTGTCCAATGTCATGAGAGAAGCCTAAAAGGAAATGAAATCAATGTCTGAATATTATATTAGCATATTGAAACTCTACAAAATAAAGAATACTTATTAGTTTTTTTCCTTTTTTTTATATCCAACTCAACAAGTTCAATAAAAATAAATAGAAATCCTTATTAGTTAAAGGAGTCCTTTATACACAAGAACTAGGACTACAGTTAAACATATAGTCAACTATGCTGGAGCAATGAAATTGCTCATTGCGCACATTTTGTTATACAATTAAACTTATAATCTAATTCCACTATAATATCAGTAGAATTATATAACTCCCAAGTGGCCAACAGAATACAGAAATTGGACTTCATTCTAATTTAGAAAAATATGAAACTTTTTTCACATGCTTTGCATGTATGCAGCATAAAGGGGGGAACACCAAAACTGAAGTGCTGAAGCTTTTTTTCACATCAAAAACTAAAATATATACACATTATGTGAACAAAAAGTATTGAATTCTTGATCAGCCCTCATATATACAAATATAGTTACCAATTCATATACTCCTATGTTTATATTGGAGTAAAGCAGAGGGGGAAATAAGACTCAACCCACATATGCATTTTTTAGCAAAATTACTAAGCTTGGACTTACCTTTGAAATCACCGAGGGTCCACCCTACAAGTTTCCTACCATGAAGCAACTCCATTGGACGGAGAAGAAGTAGTCGTTGAGTTGAATGAACTCCTATAACTACTGTCTAACACCAACCCTACAATGATAGCATATAATGTGACTTATATTCATCTTCAAAAATGATCACTTGGAGAAAAAAATATAAAAACAGTAAGCTTTATGTTGTAAACTTGATTGCAGTCGATCCTATTGAACTGATTTTTGATTAATTAGCAACCTGATGCTAGTAATGCTGGTTGAAAGTTGCAGAGGAAGTCCTTGCTTTTTGAAAAATCTTCATGCCATTATTTCAGGATTAAGCCTCTACAACACCAATTCCTAGCATCTATGTGCTAAGACATACGGAAAACTCTCATGTGGATGCTCTTCTAGACTAACTGGATATTAATTTGTTCAAGTGGAATAGGTTTTCTTAAGGTGAAATAACTAGAAAAATCATAAAGAGTTTTGGGCAATTATTTGGGAAATAGTTCATTTTCAAATTCAAGAAATAACATTAGTAAAGAAATCTTATATAGTGACTATCCCACTTTATAGAAGCCTTTATTCTTCCTCAAAATACAAGTTATCTCACAGGGATGCTACATGGTCAAGTGACCACAGATACTAGAGTCTGCCGTGACCCTCTCAAATGGGCTGCAACATAGCATTATACAATCATACAAGAGATCAATGACAAAATGTGAAACAAAAGCGACAAAATACTAATTTTTCCTTTAATGATTTCTTACCATAGCACCTGGAGCATCTTTTTCCTTACACATCACCCACGGACACAATGGAGTGGAAACCACATTAAAGATATGTCAAGAGAGCATGTAGGATTGTTTAGGTACCAATTTCCTCATTTCAATATCTAAAACATAATGAACTATCTTAGAGTGTTCTCATCAATGCTACTAATAGATGCACTAAGTACTCTGAATATGACATTAAAATATGAACTTGAAGGTGTAAAATTGCATCTATGAAGCATAAGTTTAAAGTTTATAAGCATCTATTTTCAAATGTGAAAGTAATTCATGAATATTAAATATCATTTTATTTTCCCAAGATGTGCAACGAAGAGCATTCTTTCATGCAATACACCATAAGAAGCCAAAATCATGCCAAGCTTTTTAAAGCTTGTCATGTAAAAGTGTTTGAAAAACCAAACAGTTGTAGAAACCACTATGCCAGAATAATATGCAGAAACAAACATTGCACATGCCTTTCATTAATCCAAATACCACCAGAAGTACACCAAAAACTTGTCTTCACAAATATCTAATTGAAATATTCAAGAATAGAATACAAGAGAAGAACAAAAAGGGGAATTGATTGTGTTACTTTTATAATTGGAACTGCCTCAAAGACTACGGTAATAGATAAAAAGCCAAAAGTCTATCTATTAGTTAAAAGGCAGACATTCTACTATCCTGGCATTTGTAAACTCATAAAACCTAAATCTTTCTCAAACATCAATGAAGCAGATAGACGAGAAAAGTCTAGCATGGGAGCCACAATTGTGTAGAATAGATTTGTGAAAGTGCAAGTTAATTCGTTCTAGCACACAAAATAAAAACGATATTAGTGCCAATCTTATTCAAGAAATGGTTCGCAAAGTGAATTCAATATGAAATCAACCTAAAATCTTGGTAAATTAGCCAACTCGTCGCCATCTCAAAATCCATGAAATTCACAAACACTAATCAAGTGCATTTGCTCAGTTTACATTCATCAGTTTTATTGGCTCCGCTAATTCCAACATTCACATTTCATCAAACAAAAAAGAAAAAAAATTCAGAAGCAAAAGCTGAACACTTGAAAAAAGATACCATTCAAGCCATCGCCAAGTATACATGCATAGTACAAGTGAAATAGAGATATCTTAACATAATCAAATAATAAGTCAAAGCAGTCACCCTTATTGCTCTTATCAGCACAACTGTGCTTTGTTATCAGTGAGGAAAAATCTTCCATTCCCTCGCCATATGGAGACACCACGGGATCTGTCAATCCATTTCCATTTTCATCAATATTAACATGATCAAATCTTCCACATTTTCCACTTAAAGCAGAAAAAATGCAGAATTTCCGAGACGCACAAATAACTTCAAATGAACATGGTGCAACATTTATAAGATGGAAACAAATGACAAATTAATAGGATTTCTCAACATAATTGTCTTCATCAAACTGTTTAAGAAAATGAACAAAACAAATCAATTGGTTTGAATTTCGGCCGGCTTACCTTGTTACTTTTCTTCTGATTAGCAAGAAGGTTTCATAGCTGAAAGTTTGTCTTTGTCCACTTAAGTTTAGCATCCAACCATAAATGTCTGATTCTTGGCGGTGGGAGTAGACACAATAATGATGGCGGACGTAGAGGCGGGCACGTTGATGGTGATTCAAGTGAATAGTGATGCAGAAGAAGACTAATTTAGAGAATTTTGTAGCTATGCTGGAGGGAAAATTGAGGGCCCGAGTAATTATTGGCAATTTTGGGGAGGCAAATAATTTTTCATTTCATTTTAGTAATTGATTTCTCTTTTTGGTGAATAATTAAAATATTAAATCAATCTGTGACTCATTTCTGAATTGTAGAAAGAGCCGGATTTTTTTAATTTTGAATCCATCTCTAAGTTGTATTTTCTCTTCTGTGAAAGTAGAGACAGAAAAAAGATGGACTTTCAAAATATTCTTTTAAATCTGTCTTTAGGACTAAAATCATATTTCATAAAAAGAAAAATTTCTCTCAGTAACATTTTCATCTCCAAATCCATCCGTACACATGTTCCCTGTTTAGCTATAGGATTTTTCTTTAATTCTTATGCCTAGATTCGTTTTACTGTGTAATTTATTTTATTAAATTAAGACAAAATTTAATTATGTCTTAAGATTGGTCTACGATTAATGAAATTTAGAGGCAAATGTTTTTCTATCTCCAAATTTCTACCTCTAAAAGTATGTTATCTTGTAGCGATTTCAAATCATAAAATCTTATGAAATGGGGCATCTAAAATTGAAATAGACTACACTAACGATACATATTCCAAGAAATTAGATATTGCCCTTTCATAGGCAATCTATATTAGACATGGATGCATGCTAATTAGTACTTGCTAGAAAACAAATTCACTGAAAACTCGTTTAGAGAAACCATGAGGTAGCCAAAGTGGCACATTGATAATGATAAATTCTCTAGCTTACAACAATGTATATAATTAGCCATTTGACTTGAAGTTTCATAGTAACCTTGTATTTGTGTCCTTGTGATTGATTTTGCTCTAACCACACATAGCAGGTCGCCCAAGACTTAGATTGAGCACAAGCTACATAAGTTGAAGGTTGGTGAGTTTCAAAATGGAATCTGTTTCACTGGTCAATGAAGAATAGGTTGATCTTCTATGTATTTTAAGATGATCAATTTGAAGAAACCCTTACACAAGGTTATATGACAATTGGAAAATGAGTTTTCCAAAGTTGAGGTCATACTGAGAAATCAATACATAGTTATCAAGGCTAATAGGGAAATGGCAAAATCTTACCTTAGGCCTTTTTTGGAAGGTAGGGAATGGAATGACCATATTTGCATGGCAATCATAAGCGGTAAGAGTTCACCCTCAATTAATTAATCCAATTGGTTGGGCTCCATAAGCTTGTGCTAGACATTGACTATGGAGATTAGGTACTCTTTAATTAATAGAGATTAATTAATAGAGTGATTAGTTTAAAAAAATTTAAACTAATTGGAATATTCAATGTTTAATATTCAGTAAACCTAAAAGAGTTGTGAGCCCATGTCTAATTAATTGGCCTAGAACACTCTTCTGAAGACTTGAGCAATTATCTAAACAGTTAGATAATTAAAATGGTCTAGTTGAGAGAGAGAGAGAGAGAGAGAGAGAGAGAGAGAGAGAGAGTTGACTAATTGAGAATTGATCACTATGGCTTGATTAATTTGTATGTTCAATTAATCAAAATAATTTAAAGAGTTAAATTAGGTCTAGTAAATTAAGGAGTTAATTTAATTAATGCAATGTGGCAATTTAATTAGCCTAGTCAACTTAAAGAGTTAAGTTGATTTAATTAACTTAAGGAGTCAGATTAATATAACTAACTTAAATAGTTAAGTTAAACTAATTAAATTAAGAAATTAATTTAATTAGTAGGAGAATATAATTTTAGAGGAAAAATTAGATGGAAGAGTCCATTTAATAATTGATGAGTTAATGTTTTAATTTGAGAAATTAAAAATCCAACTTAGCTAGCTAATTAGCATACAAATTCACCAAGTGTGGAGAGTTTGATGGAAGCTTCCAAAAGCTTCCATATCACACTATAAATACACATAATGGCCAGCCATATGATGAGCTTTTGTTGCCCATTTTTCCCTTAGGAGCTAAAGTTTGTCCTTGGTTATTGCTCTCTGAAAAATTAGGGTGTTGTCTCTATCTAGGGTTATAGGTATTTGGGCATGGATTATTTTAATTCCTATTAAAGTTCCCAACAAATTGCATTGATTCCAAAGTATGCTTGCACTAATCACTCAAATGCACATCCCCATAAATATTGCAAGTAATAAATTAACTATCTACTACTTGAACTTGTTGTACTAACTGAGTTATAATACTTGCAAGCATGTTCATCTTCTTCATTACAGCTTCTAACTATGCAATCAGAGATGTAGCATTTACCTCATAAATTCTTGTAGCTTTCTTTGGATGAGTTAATCTCTCAGTTGACCACTAATAACTATTTGCCGCCATCTCTTCAAATAACTCAGATATATCCCCGATCTTGTTTGGCATAAATGTACCTCTTGCAACAACCTTTGGTTTGTGTGGAGAATCCATTGTAGAATATCTACACTTGAAGCCACTTTTTCAATCCATGATGAGGGCATTTTCTAAGCATCTCTTTATATTTTTTCCATGCCTCATAAAATGTTTCCTAATCAAATTGGACAAAGGTAGTAATTTCATTCCTCAACTTGACTATTTGTGAGGGTGGAAAATACTTAGCCAAGAATCTCTATGTTAAGTCCTCTCAAGTGGTAATAGACCCCGATGGTAAGAATGCTAGCTAACTCTTTGCTTTGTCCCTTAGTGAAAATGGAAATAATCTCAATTAGATTGCATCATTAGAAACTTCATTATATTTGAACATGTCATAAATCTCTAAAAAATTAGCTACATGAGCATTCGAATCTTCTATTGGAGACCCCCCTAAACTATATTGAACTTTGTATCATTTAAATGATAGTAGGCTTGATCTCAAAATTATTAGCCTAAACAAATGGTCTTGTGATTCTTGTCTAAAAGCATTGAATTTGTAGGATAACATAATCCCCCAAATATCCATTTTCTTCTATTGTTTCTGATGTATCCTTGTTTGCTCGAAATAAACAAGCAAATAAATAAATAAGCAATAATAAATAGTTTGAACTAAAACTTGGCACTTAAAATTAATATTAGCGTAAACAAAATAATTTTAGCTCCCTGGCAACAAAGCCAGAAACTTGTTGGTTGTGCAAAACAAATAATGCAAACAATTACACAAGTGCACATGTTGTAACAAATAATAAAGTGATGAGAAGTGTCCATACCATGAGGAACTAAATTATTTGCTACTAATAACTAATTTATCACACTTATTTTACTCAAACAAAAATCAATTATATATGAATTAAAACTAAAACACTAAAAATAAGAAAAAAGTATACTGATTAAGATTTCTACCAAGATATAGAAGCCTAGAATTATATTTCATCAATTAAATGAATTGACTACATAATTTTCCCCCTATAAAATTAATAACAAGTTATTAGTCTTGAGTCTTATGCAATTACGTGATTCTTTTGAATTACCAGCAATCAAATCCCTAATTTATTCAATTCAATATATTTGTATGTGAATTAACTAAATTATGGATAAGGTTATACCACTCAACTAACTCCCTAGGGCAAGCATGTATATTCCTATCCTATTCACAAATTAATTATTCCATTCATTTGAATAATTAATCCCAAGGTCTTCTATTGTCAATCGGCCCTAAGATTTTCTTTTTCAAGACACCTCTAGAGTTTAAAGATGCACTTGAATATTGATCAGATAATCAAATAGAAATAGCACACAATATAAGAAACAACCTTCAGTGCTACTAATTTCATGGAAGAAAATTATGCATCAATTTATTCAAAAGAATCCATCATAATCGTAGAATAACGAATTAGTTCATGATTGAAATGTTAAACAAAATGAAACATCATCTCAAAATCAGAATTAAAAATAAAATCAAAGGGAGAAAAAGAAACTCTATTCCTAGATGAATCTGATCTCCACTTTGTCCTCCTTCTAATCTCAAATTCTCACGATATTTCTAATCTCCAAAATAGCAAATCCAATTAGGTCTGCAAATTAGGTGTCTAAAAGGCTTGTTTATAACTAATTCAAAAAGTCTTCTAATTAGAATATGACTCAAATAAATAAAGACTCTTCTGTTGATCCTTGATTAGATTATGAGGTGTTGTCATCCTCCTAACATTCCCACCAACTTGTGTCATTTTGTCCCTTTTTGTTATTTCTCCACTTGTATTCCTACAATTCTAATTTTTCATCAATTAGCAAACAAATTATAATTTTTTAAACAAGAAAATTATTTGTTATATCCTAAATATGATATTAAAATTAATACTAATAGAGATTTAATAGTCTTGTGCTCAATCTTAACTTTCGTGAGGTTTCTAGGGTTAGCCCAAACCTATAGCCATGACACATAGCAACTCTTACTTAGGTGAGCACTCCAAAGTTGTGTGGCCCATACCTCGTAGAAATTCTACTTTAGTCTCATTAAGGGTCAAAGCACAACCTAATATCACATTATCATAGCACTTCAACTTAAGAATGGTAAGGAGATATCTCATGTACATTCTCCTTAAAATTAGTGCTATATACAAGTCAAGCAATGTGGGTTATTCCCATCCATTAAACTTTTTTTACGGAGTCTCCAATCACAAATGTTGAATTATTCCCAAAGTTCACTCCTTTATGGACCTAGCCCATCCCTCTCGTGATTAAGGATCTAGCCTCTACGCCCCCGATGCAATTTTCCATCTCACTAAATGTCACATGCCTCTTTTTTCATAATTTTTTCCTTGTCACTCCTCATGTATGTCCACTTTCTTTACAAGACAATTCTTCATAGAAAATATATGACTAAATCGAAAATAAACCAAAATATCACTGCAAGTTCTTTGGATATTTTGACTTCACAGTGATATCACTATGTATATATAATAATAAACCAAAATATCACTACAAGTTCTTTGGATATTTGCTATGTAGTTCTTGTACACTTAAATTTGAAAAATAATATATATTATTTTTAAGTAACTCTTGAATTCACTTAAACCCCCCACATTTTTCTTATAATCTAAAGAATTGGAACAAGAATAAATAATGATATACCACTATTAAATCAAATAATAATGACCACATCCAAGCTTTCTTAATAGACTAAAATATACCCCCACATTTCCTTGAGTTTGCAGGAAGCCCTTTTCCTTTTTTTGTTTTTCCTTTTCGAATATAGTTGTCTTGCACCTTAAACTTCTAGCATTTCATGCAATTAACCATCACATCAGATCTCCACATTTCATTGAAAATTGGAACTATTGCATATTAGCTCATAAAATAGGTTAATATCAATTTGATAATCCACAGTTAACTCTAGTGAAAGAATATACTAATAGAAAATTCACGCATACTATTTGGGCTCATATTTGAGACAATTATTCTATTCTATTTATTTATTTGTTTGTTTGTTTTCTCCTCAACACCTAACTAATTAAGCAAAATTCTAAGTCTAGAAAAATAGCTTTAAAATAGCAATGAAATAATATCCTCAACAAAACTCATCTCTATAATTAATTTTAGTTAGCCCCCAAATAATAAATAGTTTTGATAAATTTTTATTAAAAATAATATGAATATGCTTTTAAATTTGCACAGGATAAAAAATATCACATAATCATACCTGCCAATCAAGCGACAATATGCTTATTACCTTTCTGAAGATATTAGTAAAACCTCCAATAATGATCCAACATTTATATTTGTCAATGAATAACATCAAAGTTAACTATTTACAACTACTACTACAGCACAAATTGGTTATTAGAGGTATAATACTATTTTCATAAATTAATTAATGACATATAAATGACACAAAATACTTAGTACTAGTTATAATTTCTCAATTGTGCCAGCATAAATTGTTTTAATTCTACCTACGATATGGATTAATCCTATTGTCTCAACACTTATACTAATAAAATTATTAGAATGTTCAGAAGAGAGAAGCATTCACAGATTCTCTTTTCAGTTTTCCCCAACCACTTTGCTATTGAAAATGATTTCTCTAGAGTACTAATGTTGTAATAATCTTATTAATTTTGTACCCTAGCATTTAAGCAATTTATAAGGAATCAAGTAGTTTTTATAATGTTATAGCCGTTGGCATAAACTGCTGTTACGCTAGCAAATTTAATGCCCAATCAATTTCTTATCATATAACTTCACCTAAACAAATAACATGTAACTCCACATAGCATCCTGCATAATTACAATTACGCATAATAATATTAATGCAAATACTCATGATATGAGCATTTAAAAAAATGTTGTGTGATCAAATAAAATAATAATTTATCCAAACAATTTTATATTCGCACATGCAATCAGTTACAAAATATGATGCTTCTATGGTTGAATAAAACAATTAAACACAATCACATATGATAGGGTTTAGACAATATTTGAAAATTATTGCAAATCTTACAACATCATAGTCATCAAACAAATTCTATATTTACTTTTAATCATATACTTCTTTCTTCAGTAAATTTGAAATTAAATTTTCATATCATTTGATATATAACTAGCAAGCAATCATGAGTTTATTATTTATAAATTTGAGGCCTAATAGCATGCATTAATAGCACTATTACCACAAAGCTGACTGTTGGTTAATTAAGTTGGCATAATATTGCTTGCTCTTTCCTAGTCATTCCACACATTAGTAAACCGTTAATGTTGTTACTTTTTTCTCCCATTAGAAATAAAATTAACAAATTTGGATTTTTGGGATTGAATAAATGCTAAAAAGAAATCTGGAACATAAATCCGACCTATTACATATATAATTTTTTAATAAAGGAAGTATACTGTCAAATTTTATAAAATCAAGTTCAACATTCCAATGCCATATGATATAAATATTTCTTTTTCTTTTATCAAAGATAAACTCTAATAATCTTAAAATCTAACTTTAACATCAAGCAAATAAAACTACTAGAAGTTTTTGTTAAACATGGATCGCACTTTTGCAAGCCTCAAACAATTGAATGGAGAATGTATGCTTGGCTGATTCACAAACTCTCAAGCATCAAGCCAACATGCAAGGATAGAAACAAGAAGAAAGACTGAAGTAGCTAGTACTTATTACACAATTTCGCTGCTCAAACACAATTCACATTTCATGGCTTTAGATTGTTATGGATAATTATGTGATTTGTGTTTAAACGATAGAAATAAATTACATATTCATATTTTACAAAATTAAAATTAAGAATATGATAAATCTAAATAAAGCTGGACAATGGAGAGTCATGACACTTATTGCTATCCTAAAGTCATAATTGCTTCCCTTCATGTGGGTACTAAAGGCTAATCATAACTCCAACCCATTAACTCTTAGTGGTGTCTCATCCCATATGTACGACCACAAGAATCAATCCATAATCATGTTGCTGAAAAACACAAAGTAGTCTTATAGGGAGTATAAAATAAACACTCTAAAACTCACGACTCTATGTGCCAAACAAAGGTTATGGCCCCTTCATATAAGAGCAAAAAATTTGATCATTAGAAAGGATTAATGGTCACTAAAAGCATCATAAAAATACCATGAAGAAACCATAAATCCAATATGAATAGGCCCAATGATGATTAGAAATGAAATGGTCAAACGCTTATAAAATTATAATAAAATAATTGACGAGGCCATAAATATCAAATAAATCATAATTAAGAGGCACATTATTTGTGACGCTAAGCACATAATAAAATGATTATTTGTAGGAAACAAAGTAAACTGAAGAAATTTTAAAACTTAATATTTTGAACAGAAATTAGATAAAATGTTGAACCGTTAGACTCAGTGAGAAAACTGGACAATTTTGCATACACATTGCTCAAGAGAGACAAAACAAGATATATATTATTAAAACTTAAAACACACATGCACACAAATGAAACTAGTTATCTTGAAGATTGTCTTGATCTTATCTCATTTTCTTTTTTAATTTAAGAACATTTAGAGTCTCATATTAAAAGGAAATATATATAGTGAAAAAAAAAAAGGAAAAATAAAAAGCAAGCTGGATAAAGAGGGCAAGCAATTGTCATGGCGTTGATTATGAAGTTAAGAATTTAATATAAACCAAACCCGTGTGATCTGATTCTGTTGCCTCTGTCTGCTTAGAATAACAGTGCCACCGTGTGAACTTAAACAAGACAAAAACAAGATACAAAATATGAAAATACTAATAATTATATTATTGAAAATGAACTTCACGATATTAGTGACGGCTCTATTTAATTAGTCGTTTTTAAAAAAATTTTGTTCTTAAAAAGTATTTTTATGACCTAATGGAACAATCATGTCTCCTTTAACATATCTTCGCTTCATCTTATATATTTTAGAACATTGGGGTCATTTTTTCAGAAATGAAGAATGGAAATTTAACACTAATTGTCATATATAAATATTAAATGTATTAATGAATCAAATTTTTTATTCAAAAAGTAATTGTTTATGCTTCTTCATCAAACAATCACCTTCTCTCCATTCACACCATCCACCACCAAAGTCGTTGGTGTCACTGCACACGTTTTCGTTTCTTTTTCTTTTTTCTTCCTCTTGCCCTAAATCAGCGTCTTCCTCGTGTAATAATTTTATGTTTCTTTCTCCTCTCCACCTCATATACTCTTTTTCTTCTTACTCTGTACCTATCCCCTTTTCCATCATTTTTTTCTTTTCCTACATTTAAATCTCAAATTTTGACGGAAAATAAAAAGAAATATTCAAAAATTCAAAAAAAATAAAATATAAAGTACAAGTTTCATTTAAACAGAGAAAACTATTTCTTTTATTGTTTTCTTTTCTGGTTAATTGGCCTTAAATTCTCAAGCCCAATTTCATTTTTGTGCTTGGTTCCTATTTGTTTTTCCTTGGTCTTCACGCACCGTCTCAACTTTATCTTTTGGAATCACTCCCTATTGGTTGTACAAGCACTATGATGCCCCTCATTTGGAATTTAATTACAAAATAACTCAAACTTTTTTCACATTCCAGAACCTTAATTATGTGTGTGTGTTGAAATTTTTCTAAAACTTATTTGCATTATTTCCTTGTTTATAGAAATGACAAGAAGGAAATTGGAATTGTATGCTTGTTGCTTTCCTTGACACTTCCCTATGGTAATAGAAGAGTTGAAACCCACAATTGAATTCCAACACCTCTAACTAATAAAAAGAACCCAATATATATTATCATATATCAAAGTTGAACATTAGATTCAACTAAGTTGAAACAATCTTAAGACCTATTCAAGTATAGAGATAGTCCTCTAACATATCATTTGCATAAAGGTGTTGTTGTTGAGGTTGAGACCCACCTAATGGTGACGATGGTAAAGGTGATATTGGGGGATAAAGTAAAAAAAATGGGATGAGTATGGTTTGCAATGTTTCAACATTGAATAATAATGTGTTTGGATGGTTATTACTTGGATGATTTAGTATTTATATATGGATATTGAAAAGGATATTTCAATATTTGAGCATATTGCTACAAAAATTTTGATCGATGAACATGGTTTAATGTATTCCAAGACTTAATAATATTGTTCAGATTGTTATTATCAGGAAGAATTTACTTTTTGTATGTGGATGTTGAGGTGACTGTTTCAGTATTTATGATATTCTTACTAGACAACATTTATAATTTGTGTATTTGGATGATCATAATGGATGATATTTTCAATTCATAGTATATTTGAAATTTTATTTATATATAGATACTGATAAAGATATATATATTACAGATTAGCCCAAAATAAGTACACAATTAGTGATAACTCAGTACATAAATGCAGTTCCAAAATACATAATTGTCAAAAACAAAGTACTTTTTTTTATATTTTTTCAATATAAATGAGAGTACAAGTGGTTAGATATTGGTGTTTATGTTCCCAACCATTTCAACAAGTGCTATCATGAACATTGTTTGAAGAAAAAAATGATTTTATTGTTTTAGAGTGTCATATGAGTTGTTTCAACATTTAATTAAGGTTAAACTCGACCTTAGAAAAGCAAGTACAATATCACGCAAAATATGTATATAAATAGAAAAAACTCAATACATAAATGTAGATCCAAAGTTGGGGTGTTCACATGTCAGGTTGGTTCGGATTTGGGGGAAAAAATGAATCCGAACTTATCAGTTTTAATTGGTTCAGTTTGGTTCGGGTCCTGTGATTTTTAATGCTTGAACTCGAACCAAACCAACCTGATAGATTGGGTTGGTTTGGTTCCGGTAATCGAGTTCTCAAAAAAAAAAGAAAAAGAGAAAGAGAGAGGAGAAGAAGGAGAAAGCACAAATTGTAATTTTTTAGTTCTTTAATTAGAAAATCAAGACAATTAAATTATTTATAAAATATTTATTAAAATTCAGAAGCATACAATATTGCAAAAGAGCACCACAAGTCATAATTGTTATAAATGATTTCCTTCTTTATCACAAGCCATGATTGATAATATAAAATCTCAAATCCAAATCTAAGTTGGACATGAAATATAAATATAAATAACAAAAGTCATAATTTATAAAAATATTTATTTTAATTAAATGATCAGGTCGGGTTAATAAATATGAAATTCGGAACCAAACCAAAAATGATCGGGTTTGGTCGAATTTGACTCGATCAAACCCAATGACCTAAACCAAACCGAACCAATTAGATTGTTTGGTTCAGTTCTTTGGGTTCATCGAATTAGGTTGATATGATGAACACCCCTAATCCAAAGTACATAGCCACCAAAACTAGGTATTTTTTTTGTGGATTTTCAAAATTATTCTCAACACATAAGGGACCAAGTTCAATTTGGCCTAATTTAGCCATTACATGATCACAAGACCATGACGTATTAGTCCCAGGACTCATATAGTCATAATAGGTTTAGTAGTTCCCAATGATGGTGTCAGGAGGATTTATTTAGCTCATGCATCAATGGTTTATACTACTGATGCTACAA
>JACGDI010005271.1:655490-738511 GCA_014898725.1 Jacaranda copaia | reverse complement strand
ATCGTTCAGCTCTTTGTAGCATCAACTACTATAAATGAGAGCACTAGTGGTTGGATATGGATGTTTAAGTTCTCAACCATTTCAACATGTACTATCACGATCATTTCTTCAATAAACCACGGTTTGGTAGCATTAGTATGTCTTACGTGTTGTTACATGCATCAAATTAAGCCTGAATTCAAACTTTTCAAAAGAAAATACATAAACATGCATAATAAGTACACAAATTTGACAAATTAAGTACATAAACATAATTTTGGAGTACATAAATGCTCATATTAGGTACTTTTCTGTGAATTTTTGATATCATTCTCAACACATAAACGATTGAGTTCAATTCACCTAATCTAGCAGTTGCATGATCATAAGATCATGTCATATTAATCATATGACTCATATAATCATGATCAGTTCACTGATTTTCGATAATGGTGTTAGGAGGATTCATTTAGGTCATGTATCAATGGTTTAGACTACTCTAAATAAGATTGCAAGTGGTTAGATCTATGTGTTTGAGTTCCCAACCATTTTAACACATACTATCACAATTATTTCTTCAACAAACTACAATTTTATCGTATTAGGGTGTCTTATGTGTTTTTCCACTATCAAATTAAGCCTCAACTTGGCCTTTGGAAAAGCAAGTACATAAACATGAAAAATAAGTACACAATATTGGTAAACTAAATACATAAACATAGTTATGGAGTACATAATTTCTAATACTGGGCACTTTTTTATGTCTTTCTAGTATCGTTCTTAGTACATAAAGGATTGAGTCCAATTAGGTCTAATCTAGCCATTGCGCGATCATAAGACCATGGCATATTAGTCCTAAGAGTCATGTAGTCACAATAAGTTCACTAGTTTTCGATGGTGGAATCGGGAGGATCCATTTAACTCTTACATCAATATTTTATACTATTCTGAGTAAGACTACAAGTAGTTGGATGTGTGTGTTTGAGTTTTCAACCATTTCAACATATACTATCATGATTATTTCTTCAACAAATCATGATTTTATCGTGTTGAGGTGTTTTATGTGTTGTTCCATGTATTGAATTGAGCTTGATCTTGACTTTTAGAAAAGCACATACATAAACATAAAAAATAAGTACACAACATTGGCAAACTAAGTACATAAGGGATTAAATTCAATTTGATCTAATCAAGCCATTGCATGATCAAAAGACTATAGCATATTAACCATATGAGTCATATAGTCATGACAGGTTCACTAATTTGTGATAGTGGTATCAGGAGGATTCATTTAGCTTATGCATCAATGATTTATACTACTTTAAATAAGAGCCTAGGTGGTTGGATGTTTGTGTTTGAGTTCCCAAGCATTTCAATCGAACTATCACAATCATTTCTTCAATAAACTACAATTTTATCACGTTAGTATGTATTATGTGTTGTTTCCCATATCAAATTGGGCCTAAACTTGGCCTTTTCAGAAGTAAGTACAGAAACATGCATAATAAACACACAATATTGACAAATTAAGTATATAAATGCAATTTTGGGGTACATAAATATAATATTTAGTAGTTTTCTACGAATTTTCGATATCATTCTCAACATATAAAAGATCAAGTTCAATTCGGTCTAATCTAGCCATTGCGTGATCGCAAGACCATGATATATTAGCCTTAGAAGTTATATAGTCATGATAGGTTTATTGGTTTTTGATGGTGGTATTGGAAGGATTCATTTAGCTTATCTTGTAATAGTTTATACTATTCTGAATAAGGGCGTAAATGGTTGAATGCATGTGTTTGAGTTACCAACCATTTCAACACATATTATCATGATTATGTTTTTAACAAACCATAATTTTGTTGTATTGGGTGTCTTATGTATTGTTCTATACATCGAATTGTGCCTTATCTTAGCTGTTGGAAAAGCAAGCACATAAACACAAACTTATCTTGGTTGTTGGAAAAGCAAGCACATAAACACAAAAAATAACTACATACTATTGACAAACTAAGTACATAAATGCAGTTTTGGAGTATATAACTGCCAATATTATGAACATTTTCGCTAGTTTTCAGTATTATTCTTAGTATATAAGGAATTGAGTTCAATTTGGCCTAATCTATCCATTACATGATTATAAGACCATGGCATATTAGCCCTAAGAGTCATATAATCATGATAAGTTAGCTAATTTTTGATGGTGGTGTCAGAAGGACTCATTTAGCTCATGTATCAATGGTTTGTACTACTTTGAATAAGAGTGCAAGTAGTTTGATGTGTGTGTTTGAGTTCCTAACTTTTTCATGAATTTTCAGTATCATTCTTAGCACATAAGGGAATGAGTTTGATTTGGAATAATCTGGCCATTGCATGGTCATAAAATCATGGCGTATTATTATCAACACATTAAGGATTTCTAGCATTATACATGAATGGTTTCACACTACTATAAATGAGTGTACTAGTGGTTGGATGTAGGTATTTGTGTTTCAAACTATTTTTTTAACAAACCATGATTTTGTCGCATTAAAGTGTATTATATTTTGTTTCACATATCGAATTAAGCCTTATCTTAGCCTTTGGAAAGCAATTAAATTAACATGAAAAATACGTACACAACATTGGCAAACTAAGTACATAAACATAGTTTCGGAGTACAAAACTGCCAATATTGGGTACTTCTCTAATAAAATGAAAAATAAATTTGGATATTAGCTCCAACATAAACCTTCCCAATACTTAAAAAATTACTCATTCATGATTTCTTTCACATTAAAATGATATCACAATATGTCCATATTTTACAAAGTATACAACACAAATAATTCTATAAAAATTCTTCAATTAAAATATAATACAGTATAAATGCTACACCTTAATATGTCCTCCAAACAAGGATGAATTTAGAAGCTACCATAAGCATGTGTGCACTATGTATTTCTAATCCATCTTCTTTTACATCTTTATCTTCTTTGCATCCTCTTTTTACTAATTGAAAAGAAATAAAATCAATCAAAATATTATTTAATAAGTAATGACAAATGGTAATCCTAGTACAAATATATAATAAAACAATAAACAAATCTATTTCTGTATCAAAAATCACCAAAAACATCAAAATTCATCCAAACAACAAACAAAGATATTGGACTAGAAATACATACAAACATACACAAACACACATATATATGTGAGAGAAGAACACATATATAATACATATCTACACATATATACTTGATAGGTGGTGTCAAATTTATCGTACATGAAGCAGGTGATGATATTGGTTTTGCCAGTTGATTTATCTCCTAGAAACACTAGCTTGTACTTCGCTAACGGTGAACCAATTTGAGAATGGTGAAAAACTTGAAAAAAAGAAAGCAATAAAGAAATCTATTTTACCTGCTATTCATGGGAGAGAGTCGGCGAGAGAAAAAAAATGAGGCAAGAAAAAACTGATAGGTGAGAAGAAAAAATAGGAGAGAGAAGGAATAATGTCAAATAAATAAAAAGAAAAGGAAGAGAAAATAACGTTTTGAGGAGCGTTTTGGTTAAAATAAGTGCATAGGTAATAAACTCAAAAGATAATATTGAATTAGGGAGTTGAAACTTAAAAAAAGGTGGGCAGGGACTGAACACAAAAGTGAAAGTAGGTTTGGGGATTTATAAATAAAATGCCCTTTTTTTGAGGATATTAGGAGACAACTTCGATGAGACCCATTAAGCCTGAGCTTGGATAACCATCTTCGACTACATTAGAGAGAGCCTATCTGACAAGGCAGGAATCTCTTCATCCCTCGACCTCAGATTTTCGAGCCTAGGTTATTTTTGCTTTTTCTCTCTTTGACCTTGCACTTAGAAGATTGCATTAGTAACATAGTCATTAGGGCCTTTGTTTGATCTGAAAGCTCTTGTTTCTTTATACATTTTTTTTATATTTGAAGTTAATATATCTTTTTACTTAGGAACAAGATTTCTTTTCTGCTTATATTTTCTTATTAACAATTTCTCCCTCCCTTCACCCCCCATGCTTGTATCCAATAGGAGATTAACATTGAGTTAGCTTATCAATGGACAATGAGAATACTTAAACTAAAAGATTGTAATACATTAATCAATATGAAAATTCTAATAATAGACATTTCATAAAAGATGGTTAAATAAAATTGGTATGTTGTTATTATAATTTATAATATTGAAAGTGACTTGACAGTGGTCGCGAGTAAGTTGTAATTGACCAAAGAGCAATCAAAGATGGAAGTACAACATACATCACTTTTGTGGTGACGAATCATTGAGGTCGACGAATTAACCTTGTACATAAAATGCCTTGCTTTTATGGCGATGAATCATTAAGGTTGATTGAATTTTAACCTTATATATAAAAGTTTCTAAGATTGATGATATTCCATGGCTTAGGCTACTTAACCCCATTCATATCTACTAGGTGATAGCATTGTTCTTGGCTATTTTGATGGTTTGGTAAGGATGTTCCCCATTAGGGTTGAGTAATGTGTTTTGAAACTTTGATGCTCTTAAGTATTAGATCTCTAATGTGAAAGCACTTTGCCCTAACTTTTTTGTTATAAGTTTTACTATTGATGCTTTATAATGTTGTATCTTGATGTAGGATTGCTAAATTTTGTTCTCTAGAAAGTCAAGGTTGAATGCCCTAGGCTCTATAGTGCTATTAGGGGATACTTCATAACTTTAGCAGTTTGCTAGATAAGCTTAATGGGAACGACTGCATCAAATCCATTGACTAGAGTGGAAGGGATTTTGCCTATTTTTATCCTCAGTGTAATTCTATATGTACTTTAATTCTATATGCCCAAAGTACACCTGAAAGATTGTTCACTTACATTAGGTTCTTTGGAGACTAGTCTTCAAATGCTTAGCTATGGTTTTGTTCATTACCTTTGTTTGGCTATTGCATCGGGGATTACCAACTAAGGTAAAGCGTTGTTGAATTCTAAATTCTTGCTATTATTTCATGATTTTATTACTTTGGAACCAAGTGCTATTGTTTGATATGACTGACCTTGAGAGGTCAAATCTACAAATTGTGTTGTTCCAAAAGGATTCTAACAACAGTCTCGATGATCTTTTTAGCTACTTATGCCTTGGCCCATTTTGTAAAGTATTCGATAGCAACAATCAATAACTTGTGCTAACTTCTGGCCATGGAAAATAATCTCATGATATCAATACCCTACTAGTTGAAAAGCGAATTAACTTTAACCCCAATCATCGAGGCTGCTGGTTAGTATGGAGCATTGAGTGAAATTGGCAAAAAGTACACTTAAGGCAAAAATCTATTGTACCTTTCACAAGTGTGGGCCAAAAGAAATCCTAATAGAGGACTTCATAGGTAAGTGCTCGACTTCTTGAATGGTTCCTACAACCTCTAGCACGGACTTCTCAGAGAATTATTTGAGCCTTGGTTAGGGTCAGGCATTAGAGAGGGCCCCGATAATAATTTTGAAGAGTTGTCACTCTTTGTTAATCCAATATCATCCTATTAGGAGCTTGACTCGACAAGCTACTTCTCTATTTTCTAGTATCTTGCCATCTCTAAGGTAAGTGAATATTCATTTTGCTAGTCGAGCTTCTACTTTTCAAGAGATAGAACATGTGGTGTGCTGTGTTAACCCTCCTATATGTAATGGGATTGCTTGTAACCAAGACAATGATTTTTTTCTCCCTTGTACCCTTGGTTAAATTGGCAAACTTTAATAAAGGTCTACTTTTTCATTCTCTGCTTGAGATACTTAGCTGAGAGAAAAAGCTATGAAATGAATTTGCAGGATGTGAACAAGTGCTAAATATTTAATAATGGTGTCCTCTTTAACCTCCTAACTATCATTAAAATGTCCAACTACTAATTGAGAATCTATTATAGCCATGGGTCGATCGATCCCCTAGTATAAGGCCATTATAATACTAGTGAATAAGGTTTTGTACATGGCCTCATTATTTGTTGTTTGAAAGTTTAAACAGAAAGTGAAGTCTATTTTTGCACCATTAGGAGTTTAAAGAGGATTCCTAACTTTGCCCCTTAAGTAGTGGAAGAACCATTGACATGCAACGTTCAAGGGGTAGTCGAGGTCAATTTGCTCTGCAAAGAAATTGGTTAAGATATAGGCTTTGATTGCAACTAGATTGGTAATGATGTTGAATTTTTAGAGTTCAATTTCCCAGTTTGTCAACTACCTAGAAGTGTCGGCCTTGACAAGACCTACCTCAATAATTGGTTAGTTAATATAGCAATGGTATGATATTGAAAATAAGGTCTTAACCTCTTAGTTACCATGACTAGAGTTAGGAAAACTTCTCAATATTAAGGTAGTTATTTTTGTCTTCTTGAATGCCTTTGCTCAAATAATAGATAGGTTGATAAGTTGTCCCATTGATGGATACCAAGATTGAACTGATGGCCTTGATTGATAAAGTTAGGTAAAGATACAATATTTTTTCAAAGGCTGGCTTAGCTAAGAGAGGTGGGTTGGCTAAGTATTACTTAAGGTCAATGAGAGCTCAATTATATTCTTCTATCCATTAGTAGTCCTTTGCATTGCATAAAATATTGAGAAAGGATAAGCTCTTATCGACCATTCTTATAATAAACCTATTAAGGGCCATTATCTGACCTACGAAGTGCTAGACCTCTTTAATTGACCTAGATAGGTTGGTATCTTAAGTAGCTTGTATTGTTTGAGTGTTAGCTTCAATATTCCTCAAGCTGACCAAATAACCTAGGAATTTTCCTCCTCAGACATTGAAAGTATGATTTGAATGGTTGAGCTTCATGCAATATCTTTTCAAGATCGAAAATATATGGTTGAGGTCTGCAAGATGGTTTTCTCATTAATGCTTTTAACAATTATATTGTCGACGTAGACCTCCGTGGTCTTACTAATATTTCCCTTGAACATATGGTTAACCAATCTCTGGTAAGTGATCTAAGCATTCTTGAGCCCAAAAAGTATTATCACAAACAATACACTCTATTTTTGACAATAAAAATAGTCTTATGCCTATCATTGGGAGATATGAATATTTGATAGTATCTTAGGACGTGTCCATCATACTAAGTCTTATATCTATAATCCCTTAGAACAAAAGATATTTGCTCCAAGAAACGCCATCTTTTTGAAAAAAAAATTCTATTAGATGGAAATGGCATTGTCCATAACCATGTCCAATTAAGCAAGTTCCACAATGAGACTGATCATCTTAAGTCTTATATCTATAATCCCTTAGAACAAAAGATATTTTTTCCAAGAAACGCCATCTTTTTAAAAAAAAAAAAATTTATTAGATGGAAATGGCATTGTTCATAACCATGTCCAATTAAGCAAGTTCCACAATGAGACTGATCATCTTAAAGCGATGATCAGGGACACTTGAGCCTTCAACCATTCTAGTTTGAAATAGCTCCTTAGACAATGAGTAGCACTTATGTCTAGTTTGCATGATGTATAACTCTTGTAGGTGCAAGTGTATCTCACTAGTAGTTTTCATGTGTTAATGAGATTTTTGGAACTCATTGGACAGAGCAACCATTGTAAGGCATCGTGTTTGTAGATCATCATCTACCTGCTTCATGAACATTTCATGTGCCTCATTATCAGCATCATCACCTATGGTGTCCGATGGACTTTGAGTAAGCACATAGGTACTCTTTTCGAAATCAAGAATCATCTTGAGGTTTCTAATTCAGTCGCAAAAGTTAGGTCTGGTTAGCTTATTAGTTTCTAAAATCACTTTGAGTGGATTCTTAGCACTTTGTTTTGAGATTTCAAAAATCTACAAAGGTGAAAAATAATATATAAACACGTGGTTGAATTTTGATATTGTAAACATATTATGAACTTTCAAGCATTTTTTTTCTCCCATTATTTTATCAAATTCCTCAGCCCCATAAGGAATTCAAGAATTCCCAATTCTTTGTGAAAATCAAGGCCTAAAGGACTTGTAGTGCACTACAACTACTGAGACATACAAAAACAATCACAAGGTAAGCAACTTTGTCTAATTGCATCTCTATGCAACCCTTAATTTATTTTGCCTCACTCTTCATGTAGACCTATGACTTGAGTGACATCTATGCTACTAGTGGTTTAAGTTGGGCATACCAATTAATCTTTGATTCGAAACCGCATTATGTCATTCCATAACTCAGAGACAATGCCATAGGAAGCATCAAATCAAAATGCATCATATTCTAAGTAAGTGAGCCTAGCGTTTCTCTATAAATGTGACCTATGACTCGTGAGACATCACACAAATGTGGTAGCATCTCATGTCACATACTATTGATAAAAGACATGGATTAATTAAAACTCCTTTTAATTTGTATCCATATTAACTTAATATTTTGAAAGCACCTAGATTGCTCTAAGTGGAGGGATTTTCTTACTTTGAAAGATCTCATCTATTTTATCTTCTTTTGATCAGGTTTTTTATATCCTAATTATGCATCTTATACATCAATATGATAAAGAAAGTATAAATAAGTAAATGCACGTAGCATACTCCTAGGATAGGATGACCATGAGTTTTAACCAAGTAGCACACTTAGAGCCATAGGTGCACTACTTAGTTGATTTTAAGTAGGTTAATTAAATTTAGCTATTACATAAATGCATCCCACACATTCATGGGTCCTCATGCCTCGTTGATCCCCATGGCCTTCTTTGTTTCCTTGCAATATTTACAAGAGAAAAGAAAACATCATACCTAGTTTTCTATTCTCATACTACAAGATAGAAAATTAAGAGTCATGTAAGCCCCTATTTGATACAATCCTTTTCAACAACTTGAAACAAATAAAACCAATTTAAAGGCTCATGTTCATCCCCATACATTTATCATCCATTCAACAATTAAATGAATAATAAATAAGAATTGACATTTAATTCAACAATTAAATGCTTATCTAATAAACAATTAATTAACTAGCAAAAATAAGTTTAACTCTTTATGCATCTCACTCTTGAACCAAATTGAAAATTACCTTGAACATGACTTTAAAAGCATGCAAAAATATCAAACATAATTTTGAGAACATACATAACATTTGTGCATCTAATTAGCATGAATTAAAATAAATTTTGAGCATAAAGAAACACAAAAATATGCCTCAAGATTCCCCAAAACACCCTTGGCTTGCTGCTACTGGACTTGTGCCCGACAGCTTGACCGACAGCATGTCTATGGGCATTTTGGTTTAAGTCAGGGCTAATTTTGGCCTACTTTTGTGCTCTAAAAATTTATGTACACTTCCATAACATTAATTCACACATATTGGATGAATTTTCAGATTAAAAAAACCTTTCAAAAATGAAAATTCAAGTGCTCAAACATGCTTCAAAAATCAAGTGCCAATAAAAATCAACATTTTAAAAAAATCTCCAATTAACTCTAATGCAATTGGATTCAAAAATGACCAAACCACCTTAAGGCCAAATTAAACTTTCTATGTCAACATATAACATAAATCCATGTCAAATCAACATTTAACATTAACTGACATGAATCAAAATCATGCCAATATATGAATCAACACTTAAAACGCATATTAACATATCTCAATTCATCATCAAGGGAGCCACATGCATAATCAAAAAAATACTCAAACGCATCAATTGAATCAATTATTTGGTGTCTAGGATCAATTCAGCACATGAATCATTCCACCAAAATCCAAATTAAAGCATGAAATAGGCTCTGATACCACTTGAAAAAAGAAGTAAGTTAAGGATTCATAATATAAAATCATAAAAAGGATAAATATAACTTAGCTACTCTAATCCAAGGATCAAATCATGCTTATAATAAGGATTTAAGTCCAGAAAATCTACCTTGAATGCTAAATTCAAAGGCAAAAAGAGAAAGACTCTAATTAACTCTTCAATGGAGCACTCATGCACAGCAAAAGCGATCAATGTTTGAATGCCTTCCACAACTCCAAAAATGCCCTTGGTAGAGAGAACCACCACACACCAAGTAATATTCTGTAAAAACTTTGTACAAATTAGAAATTCCTAAGTTCTTAAAATCTACCATGAAAAAGCCAAACAATAATAGATTATCAAAGATCAATGAGTCCCCCAAGTGTTGGATGTCTAATGTAATAATCCAGATGCCCAAAGACAGCTCTAATCAGCTTCAAATTCGATACACAATAAGAGGATGCAGGTGAGGGAGTGGTAGTTTTGAAAAAATTGGAGACTAAAAGAGTTTGGAAAGTGTGAAGTTTCAACACATGAAAAATCACACTTCAGAAGGGAAAATGGGAATTTAGTGTGAGGACCACCAATTGGCTGGCCACATGAGGTATATATAGAGAGGATGCTATTATGCAAATTGGCATCACACACACCTCCCATGCTAGTTGGTAACTAGCCAACTTGCATGCGAATGTAAATTTCACACACATTTGCATTTAATTGGCATTTTTATTTCATCTTATGAAATGTAATGCAAATTAACTCAAAATTAATATCAAATGAACTCCTTCATTTGAAATTTTCTCCAATTCCAAATACTCATTTTAATTAAATTAACTCTTTAGTTTAATTAATTATTTTGACTTAACTCCTTAAGCTAGTTAACTTAACTCTTAAGTCAACTTGATAAATAAATTGTCACATGGTACCAATTAAATTAATTCTAATTAATTGGTTTAATTTAACTCCTTAAATTATTTTGATTAATTTAATAATTAAATTAATCAATCTACGATGACCAAAAAATTAGTCAATCAAATTCTTCTCCAAAACCACCTAGGTGAATTTTCTTACTCCTTAGAAAATTCCTCCCATCAAGTAGAACTTTTGTGAGGCTTTTGTGTGTGACTCATTAGGTTTATTCATTCATTGGACATGGGCTCACAACTCATTGTGTTATTTAGAATATTAAAATATTTATATTAATTTAAACTCCTTTAAACTAATAACTCTTTCAATTAATCTTCATTAATCGAAAGGTACCTAACTCCATAGTTGATGTCTAGCAACCAGTCTATGAAGCACAACTACTTAAATGAAATAAATATGTTCTAATGGACTATTCTAGCTCTATGCTTGCCATGCAAATACGGTCCTTCCATCTCCTATCTCTCAAAAAAGGTCTAGGGCATTTGTTGACTCCTTAATAGCCTCGATAGCTATGTTTCTAATTTCAATTATTGATTCCCCTTTATGACCTCATCTTTGAAAAACGCCTTTCCCAATTTGTCATACTACCTTATGTAAGGGGTTCTTGGAGTCGATCATTATAGAATACATAAGAGATGCACTCACCCCTCACAACGATGAAGAGATGGATCCTATCTTGGATCTTACAAACCTCCATATCTAAGTAGTTCATATCCAATCTCAACCCTGATGATCCACTACATAGTTGGTAAAGAGTCAAAGTATGAGGACATAGACATAAGGTTATCATAGATCCTTAGGTCAAAGGATTAATTATATGCACTAACGTAAGTTGGAGAACTTGCCACTACCAACTTGCCATTCTAGCTGTCTAGTAGATTCTCCAAGAGGTTCTTCAGTGAACTTGTTCTCTAACAAATACCCACTAACATGCACCAATATCTAACATGGATTGCTCATGAAACAGAGCAATATCTAAGTCCTTGGATTTATACATCATTAGTCCAAATCTAACTTAATCTTGGATGTCCTATCTCATAAGATTCTATGGCTTGAAATTTTTAAAATTATGATTATGTAAGACATATTTTACCTAGTGTGTGACCAAGTTCCATAGTCATGTGTGATTGATAGGCTTCAACTAGATGCTAGTGAAGTAAAATAAGCATAAAATGAAGGTAGACATTCTATATGAATATTATTTAATCAAGGTTGTATCACAAGTGAAATAGTTTACATGCTAATCTAATTTGCTGCGGGGTACTATTCCAACATTATGTCCATCCCACGGAAGGGAGAGCTATCCTCCTATTTATAAATAAGTATTATCTATCCACATATCTGCAAAAGGAAGAGTTCTAATCTAATAAGAACTACAACTCTTTCTAAATATAAATAAGATCCACTCAAATATGGTTGTCTATTGGGCTAATAGTCTAAAACTCGACCCAATTTGTAACATCTCCCACTCATACATATTTGAATCAAACTCCACAAACTTTACACTCATCACATTTCTCAATCTCACATATTTTCTTTCATACAAGGAATAACGCATGTGACCAAGCTAGAAGAGAACAAGTGAGAAGAGTCATATTAAGCTGTCAACACATTAATATACCCCTACAACTCCAAAAACTTGCATATAACCCAAACCATCTAGTCATACTAGATAAAGCATCTATGATCCCTTAATAATAAGTAAAGCATGCTTGTTTCTTTCCACTACATATCTATGCTCATAACTATGTCAAACACTTTTAACTTAGTTGGCCAGACTATGAGTCATAGAACGAGAGTGCATTACCAACTTAGTTTTTCCTCAACTTATTATGCCAATTCGCTTGGTCTCAATAGCTTTCCTAGTTATACTCCTACAAATCGAGTCAATCATGGTTGTTGGACATATGCTAAAATAGCATCATCAAGCTTACACTTCATGATATGGTCTAGAGTCCCAAACAATAAAAGAAACAATAAGGGCTCATGCAATGATGAAGCAAGGACCTATTTAGTCACTCTTCTTCATAGATTGTCACAAAGCACATGTAGTATGAATGCATGCTATAGTGGAGCTCCTATTCAATTTGGGTTTCACACACTTAACATCATACAAACCTTAGTCCAGTTACCATTTAAGCACCTAACTTGCACAACACTAGATAGACACTTCCAAAATATCTTCTAGTCATTTACATGTTTGGCTACAAATAGGTTTTATGAAGTTGGACACACTTCATAGTTGATCAAATATGATCTCATCTTAGCTTCAAGTCAAGGCAATTTTTAGTTATATATATATATATATATATATATATTTCTTAACCTTCCTCACTTCTCCAAGTGTGAAAGCGATCATTCACATACCTCTCATTTATGCAAAAAGATCTCTAAGTCTCGTCATGCTCATTATCAATATATTAAGGCAATTGCCTGCATGAACAGGTCAATCTATGACTTGTGATATTCACATTTCACAAGTACAGTACCAATATATAATAAGCATGCAAACATATCTAATTAATCATAATATGTTCTTACAGGCATAAATCTTTGTCAATATAATCCCTTGATGCAATATGCCTTTAGAGAATAATTCTATATAAAGGCTTGAAAAGTGTCAAGCAATCACATTACAAGTAGAAATATGTCCAAGAATAATGCGCTATACTTCTTATCAATTAAATAATATATGGTATAAGTATGCTTTAGTACCCAAACAAAATTAGTGCTCAAAGCATAAAAAATGGCTTCATTATCATAAAAAATAATGATGGCACCACTGACATACATCAAACGTGCATTATCACTAGAAGTATCAAACTAGATGGTCTCCAACAAGCTTAGACCAATTCTCTTAGACATCTAGGATTCGCTTGATCATATCACAATATTTTTCTCAAGAATCACTTTGAAATCAATTCACCATTACTAAGCAAAAGACTAGTCCAGTATATACACAATATACTTCAAAACATTCTCAAGCACTTACTTAAACAATACTTGCTAGTATTTTTTTTCTTCTTCAAATTTAAAGCATTTCTACTAAGAACATAATCATAATCATAATCATAATCATAAAGTGTTAATAGGATTAGCATGATGCAAATATAGTTATTCTTAAAGCAAACTCTAAAGTACTATTTAATGTTCTCGATGTCTAAACACTAAGTGTGCATTTTCCTCTTCTATGTCCATCTTAAAAGGACAACCACTTTCAAGTGGCGACATTTCATGTCACTTATAGCCATCATATTATTATTCGTATATAGTGAGAGAACAAATCCATTCACTTATCCTGACATACCATTATTAACCTTATTCAATCATTGTTAAGACTATCAAGAGATAGCTAGATGATAGCAACACTACTTGAATGACAACTCAAGCTACAAATGGAGCTTTTCAAGCAATAATCTTACTTTTTTAACCCCTCTACTTGAATTTGTCGGATGATCTACATAGATCTCCTCATCCATTTATCATTTGGATATATTGATCCAAATAATCTAAGATAAACTTAGACAAAAGTAGTAACAATTGATAACAATAACAAAAAATGAAAATCTCACCACTTAGGGAGAATAGTTCACCCTTCTTTTGAGCTTTACATATGTTAATCAACTTATTCAGTTAGTGCTTTAACCTTAAGGAACTACATATTTCTAATGGTCTTGCACCTAGAAATTGATCAACTAGCTCTTAGATCTTGTTCTTAGATATAGAACTCACTTTCTCCTTTATATTAGCTATCCATTTTAAATAATAAGTAAAGTCACTAGTATCATTTTAACTCATTAACATCTAAAAACAATGATCATGAAGGATGCCCATGCAATCTCATGTAGATGATGGGGACACTTCATGTTCATCCCTATTTGTGAAATTTGAGAGTACTTTGTTTAAGGAGATACTTCCACTAACATCCTAGTAGTTTCTATTGTCCCAGCGATTACTAGATAAGCTTTAAAAGGCAACACATTCACTAGAAAAGGGAATGCCTCTTTCAAAGATCTTGCAACTCATATAGTTCAAGATTTATCCAAACTTCACATATAATCTACTAAATCCTCAAAGAAAATATTTTTAATCTTTTTTATTTTTTCAAATGTGATGTTTATCACCTTCGAGAACATACCTCATCAATTTCTTTAGGTGCATACCATACATTTTAGCTTGCAACTATCTTACAAAAATTGGATAATCTATTTTGAGACACATTTTTTTTAATATAGGCTACAACCAAGAATTATATCTCCTCAAGTGAGATAAGATCAATTTGTGCCATAAATCTAGCTTAATTAAAAGTGTTCGATTCTTTTTTTTTTGCAAGCCTATTTTGCTGTAAAATATTTAGAGTCACATCTTAACTTGCACTACTATTTTTCTTTAAATATTTATCTAAAGTATTTGGACATGATATTCTCACTTTTTATTAGTACATTGAACCTCCATGTTCATACCCCAATTGATTCTCTACCCTTCCAAATCGCTCTGACAAACTTAGCACTTTTGATTAGTGAGAAAAGGGTTGTACTAACTAATAGCCATGAGGTGTAAGCTTGATGATGCTACTTTAGCAAATTTCCAGTGGTTGTGTTTAATTTGATCTATCGGGGCATGACTAGGAAAGCTATCAAAACCAAGCGAATTAACATGAGGAGTTGAGAAAACTAAGTTGGTAATGCATTCTTGTTCCATGGCTTATAGGTTGGCCAACTAAGTTAAAAGTTTTTAACATATTCATAAGCATAGATATATAGTGGAATGAAACAATCATGCTCTTCTTATTATTGAGGGATCAGAGATGCTTAATATAGTGCAACCACATAATTTGGGGTTATAGCGAGTTTTTTGGAGTTGTGGGGGGTTATATTAGTTTGGTGATGGCTTAATATGACTTTTCTCAATTATTCTCTCCTTTCTTGGTTGCACGACTTATTCCTTGTATGAAAAAAAGATGTAAGATTGAGCAATGATATGAGCATAAAGCTAGAGGAGATTGAGTTAAATATGTATAAGTGGGAAATGTTACAAATTGGGTCAGGTCTTAGACTCTTGACCTAATAGAAATTCATATTTTGAGTGGATCTTATCTGCATCTAGAAAGCATTGTAGTTTTTATTAGATTAGAATTTTTCCTTTTAGAGAGATGTGGATAGATAATACTTGTTCATATCTATGAGAACTCTCCTTTGTATAGGATAGACATTATCTGTATCTTTTTTAGTACTCCTAGTTGGATTAGACTTTTGAAAGACTCGCCTATAAATAGGTCCTCTTTCTATGAGTTTTTCTTACAATTTGAGTATTCACTTAGAAAAGACTCTCTCAAATTCATAGTTAATTTTCTAAGTCTTTCTTGACGTATCACCAAATAGTCCTAAAGGCTTGAGGTGTGTAAGCTTGTGAAAGGTCTAATAGAAACCCTACAAAGTGAGAAGAAGAAATTGATAGAAGGCTGTTCGAGTTTAAAGTGTAAAATTTGGCATATGGGATACAATGAGATAGAAACAAAGATAGGGAACAGGTTCTCTACTCTTAATGGTCAAAGTGAGACCCTTTATTTTAAATTCGTTAATTCAGAATGAATTAAATCTCCCCAAGTAGGATTCAAACTTACAACCAATTGGTTAATAGCCAACCGCTCTACTACTGAGCTATTGAGGGGCGACAAAAGAAATAAAGAAAAAATTTTATGAATAGATCCTTATAATGATAAATAAGGATGGACACATTTACTCATAGAAAATGGTATCAATCCCCTATTTTGTATTGGTACTTATCGAGTATAAAATAAATCTATCTCTCTTTGCTCCTATGAATAGAATTCTTTCATTATTATCCTCAAAATTCTCCATTGATATGATATGCTATTTTTTCCATTTATTCCCTTTCACGATCAGTCGCGGTCTTCCAAACTTTACCAATGGTATGGACAAATTCCTCACTTCATCCAAATGTGTAAAAGATTCTATTCCATTCTCCTTTCCATTTTCTTTATCATTATTCCAATTGAGTAAAATTTAAATAGGCAAATAAATTGATTAGGGTGAATTATTGCATAGGAATATCATTATTTGATTGATCTAAATACATGTCTTTTTTTCATAGGTCTACAGCCATTATGTGGCATAAGGGTTACATCTCATACAAAAGTTAATAGTATACCACTTCTATGAATAGCTTGTAACGCTGCATCTCTTCCAAGATCGGTTAGTCGTCCTTTTCCTATTTTTGGTTTTTTTTCTTGAATTTTTGAAAAATTGATAATCTCCTTTTGAAATCAAAGAATATTGAAAAATTATCTTCCCCCTTTTCAAAATCCATGAATTGATTGAGTTACAGGAACTCCCAACTATTATTTTGTTGTTCAAAAAATGATTCGCAGAGAAGAGAGATATTTTTATTGAATTTTTAGTAGAATACGATTTGAATTGAGGCCTGACTCATGATCGATACCAATAGGAATCAAAATACTCAAATTTTTACTAATAATTCTCAAATAATTCATAACAAAAAATATTTTTAATCTTATGATTCCAGAAACCTTACCAAATTTGAAAAAAAAAAAAAAAAAGAAACCTTTCTTTTTGAAAGATGCATGGACTAATGAAGCTACTATGAAATATTTACTCATGAGTGGGGCAAGCTCTTTTATTCTAGTTCATGGTTTCTCTTGACTATATAGTTTATTCGAAGGAGAGATCGAACTTCAAGAAATAGTTAATGGTCTTATCAATACAAAAATGTATAACTCCCCAGGAATTTTATATGCCAAAATTTTAATAATTAAATAAGAAAATTGATTTTAAATTGAGAAATAATTTAAGGATATTTTAGTGGGCAGAAAGAGTCTATCCGCGCTGGAAAAAAGTGGTGGTGCAGGTGTGCAAATAAAATAGTTAAAATTTATTTTTAATTTATCCCAATGGACACACCCCTATGGAAATGTTAGCTCAAAAGTTAGAGCTATAACTTGAGCTCCTAACTCTTTAGTGGACCTGTAACTCTTTATTAAAAGAGTAAGTTACGAGATTTTATCCTACAGTTATGTTCTTAAAAGAACGAATTATGATTCTAGTGAAGAATCATGTCCTATCAACAAATTGCATTGCGCAACCATAAATAGAAGTGCCTAAAACCAACCCAAACTACTACAAAGGAAGCATACATACTAGTATTCTATCTCACTACATTGCACACTTATACATTGTCCATTAAAAAAGAGTTCCAAGTTTGTAAAGTTCACTAGTTATGTTCTATTAGAGTGCAACCTTAAACTAGAGGAGAACCATTGTATCTTGGGAGGTTAATTGCCAAGAACCTTCTAGCACCGAGTGAAGGGCAATAGTACCTTAAGGAGACTATTAAAACAATAGGCCTCAGCTAATAAAATTTTGTCTTGCATTTAAGTTGGCTTTTCTATTCATTTTCTTTACTCAATAAATAATTTTGTATGTTTACATAATTTTATATGTGTATATATTTCAATTATATGTTTACATGAAGTACAAACATACACTGTATCTATAAATCCATTTTCTAACAATCTTAAGATAATAGTGTTGTTTTGTTTGCTTGTGGTTAATTAAGTTGCTACGTTTAAGGCTTTTTTTGTGTCAAAACTTGAGTTATTCATATTTTGTGGAAAGCAAAATGCTTAATGAAGATTAATTTGCTTGCCCGTACGTACTTCAAAGGAAAACAAATTCTGATTTTGTTTTCCTAGTAAAATGAGTGTTGACAACTGGTTAGTTAAGCTATTGTATTTTTTGTTAATTTCCCCAAAAAAAAAAAAGGAAAGAAATGTCTTTAAAGAATTAGATTTAGATTTAGTTCTTTGATTTGAAAGCTGAACAGATTCTAACTTTATTACCAAGAAACAACTACTAATATTTATCATATATATGTATACACATACACACATATAGAGATTGGTGTTGTTGGTTGTTGCAGAATAGATTCTGCACCTTTTGAAATAATCTGTACCTATAAGGGAACATTTATTTTTTTTTTTTGTAATTTGCTGAATGTGTCTTGGTTTAGCTTGAAATTTAGATTAGGAACCCGGCACACTTTTGAAAACTGCTTAATCGAATCTGGGTATATTAAAACTTGCAAAACTGTTTCTGTTGTCTAAGAAATTTATACTTAATTTGGTATTCCGAATTCCATACTACTAGTACCTAGTGAGGAACAAACTCTATTTTAACTCTAGGTGTTATCTTGAAGAAACCTTATTTTAAGATAACTCATCCTTGTTTACTAAAATTCTGAGCACTCTATTCATAAATTGTTGTACTTCTAATACTCATCATGGCATCAAATAATGAGGCAACTAATGTTGCAAGTATTGAGTCCAACATTAATGACATTGTTAGTGGAGCACGGGCCACTCTAGTTGCTTCTATACCGATTGTAGTGGAGAGAGTCAAGAAGCCCGAAAAATTCAACAGGCATGAGGAGATGAATCCTGATGTTACTGAGGAGGACAAATTACCTAATTAGGTAGGAAACGTGAATTTGTCTGCAATTATTTTAGAGATAAATCTAGTTGCAAATCTCAATTATTAATAGGTGGACATGGGGGCTGCTCAACATGTGTGTGCCAAAAGAAATATGTTTACAACCTATAGGGAGGTTGAGGATGAAAATTTGTACATGAAAAATTCCTCAAGTTCCAAGGTGCACGGAGTTGGCAATGTAGTATTGAAAATAACCTCTAGAAAAGAATTTACTCTCAACAATATGCTTCACGTGCCACAGATCAAAAGGAATTTAGTGTAAAGGCTAATGTTAAGTAAGAATGGGTTTAAAATGGTCTTTGAGTCTAACAAGTTTGTACTTATTAAAAATGGAATACTTGTTAATAAAGGTAATTTGTGCGATGGTCTTTTTAAGATGAATGTGATGATCATCATACTAAAAAATAGACCAAGTGTAGATTCTAATAATAAAATAAACTCTTCCTACTTGCTTGAGTCGTCTAATTTATGGTATCATAGATTAGGGCATGTTAATTACAAGCCAATATCTAAACTTGTAAACATTGACCTATTACTAAATTAAATCTTGACTTAAAATCAAGATGTGCAATTTGCATTGAGGCAAAAATGACAAAAATTTCTTTTAAATGAATTGAGAGAAGCACTAAATCATTAGATTTAATTCTCATTGATATATGTGATTTAAAAATTATGCAATCTAGCGGTGGAAAGAAATATTTCATAACTTTTGTTGATGATTGCATTAGGTATTGCTATGTTTACTTACTTTCAAGTAAAGATGAGGCTTTAAAAGTATTTAAACAATATAAAAGTAAGGTTGAGAATCAACTTGGGAGAAAAATAAAACTCTTCAAAGTGAAAGAAGAGGGGAATATGTTTACCTATTTGAAGAGTTTTGTGCAGAACGTGGAATAATCCATGAAATGATAGCTCCATATGTAACTCAATCAAATGGCATTCCTAAAAATTAAACGCTGAAAGAAATGATTAATGCTTTGTTAATAAATGCAGGAGCACCTCAAAACGTATGGGGAAAGGTAGTGTTAATTGCAAACCATATACTTAATAAGTTACCTTGTAAGAAACTAGAAAAGATTCCATATGAAGTTTGGAAAGGTCATCCACCTTTCTACCAATATCTTCAAGTGTGGGGGTGTCTAGCTAAGGTAGGAGTTCTACCTCCTAAAATGGTCAAGATAGAACCTAAAATAGTTGAAAACAGTTGACGAAATCTTTATAGAGTATGTACAATATAGTACAGCATATAGATTCCTTATATAAATCTGTTATAGATAATATTCATGTTAATACTATTATCGAGTCAAGGAGTGCAAGTTCCCTTGAGAATATGTTTCCTTGGAAAAAGGAAAAAGAACAAATCTCAATTAAAAGACCTCGAGAAGTTCAAGAATCAAACAAAGAGGAAAATAAACTTAGACATAGCAAAAGGGATAGAATACTTAAGTCATTAAGACCTAATTTCTTGACTTACATGCTAGAAAGTGAACCACGAACTTTCACTGAGGCTATGACAACGCTATAAGCTCCATTATGGAGAAAGGCAGTAAAGAGTGGAATTAAGTCCATTATGCAAAACCACATATAGGAATTGGTCGATCTTCTTCTTGGAAATAAACTATTAGGGTGTAAATGGATTTTCAAAAGAAAGATGAAGGCTAGTGGTACTATAGATAAGTATAAGGCGAGAGCAGTAGTCAAAGAATATAGACAACAAAAAGGTCTTTATTACTTTGACACTTACTTACCAGTGATAAGAATAACATCCATTAGGTTATTAATTACATTTGTGGCTATCAATAACCTCGAGATTCATTAAATGGAAGTTAAAATAGCTTTCCTAAATGATAACCTAGATGAGGAAATTTATATAGAACAACTAAAAGGGTTTGTGGTTTCAGGATAAGAGAAAAAAGTGTGCAAGCTGATAAAGTTGTTATATGGCTTAAAAGCAAGCTCCTAAACAATGGCATGTAAAATTTGATCAAGTCATGCTTGTGAATGGCATTAGGATCAATGAGTGTGACAAATGTATATATGTTAAAGGTACCACTACCAAGTATGTGATTATATGTCTATACGTAAATGACATGCTAATTATCAGAAGTAATAGAGATGTAATTAAGTAAACAAAAAAATTGCTAAGTAGCAATTTCGACATGAAAGATATGGTAGTAGCAGATGTAGTCCTTGGAATAAAAATTATAAAACATCCAATGGGTTGGCGCTGACATAATCTCACTATATAGAGAAAGTGTTACAAAAGTTCTTGAGCCGTGAACATGGACCCACGAAAACTCCTGTAGATGCAAATCAATAGCTTACTAAAAATAAAGGTGAGGTAAAGGTTCAACTAGATTATACGTGTATAATTGAGAGCCTCATGTACACCATGAATTGTATAAGACCTGACATAGCATATGCTATTGGCAAGCTAAGTAGATTTATTAGCAACCTAGGTCAAAAGCATTAGACTGCTCTAATTAAAGTCTTAACGTACTTGAATTATACCTTAAGTTATGGGTTCCATTATATAAGATATTCAACTATAATAGAAGGTTACAGTGATGCTTATTAGATATTAGACTTAAGTGAAACTAAGTCCACAAGCGGATTTGTTTTCACTTTAGGAGGAGAGGCTATCTCACGGAAATCCTCCAAACAAACCCATATAGTGTTAGATAAGGTAGGCAAGGAAACAGAATGGCTACGCCATTTCTTGGAAGATATCCCCAATTGGCCCAAACTTAAGCCTGCAATTGTATTCATTGTGATAGTCAATTAGCAATTAGTAAAGCACAAAGTAGTATGTACAACGGTAAGTCTAAACATATACATCGTAGACATAATACTTTTAGATAACTTCTCTATGATGGAGTTATCTCTATTGATTATGTAAGACCAAAAGAGAACATTGCAAATTTGCTAACCAAAGGCTTAAATAAAGAGCAAGTTGAAAAATTATCAAGGGGAATGAGATTTAAGCCTATAAAATAAATGAGACACTACAATGGGAACCCTACCTATGTGACTGGAGATCCCAAGAATAAGTTCAAAAAAAGTTGTTGTGTCTCAACGTATATGCACTATAGGAGTCCAGCCTCTATCATATTCCTATGATAAATAGACAGTGCCACTTGCAAAATGTTAATGTTAAACTTTGCTTTTAATAGCTGTTATACTTTGAATCTTCAAGTGGAGATGTTGCAAAAACCTCTTAATAAGAAGCTACTTATGTGATTAGAGATAGGGCTGGTCCGATGAGAATTTTTAAGGTTGAATTGTCAAAGAGTGCTCATGAACCCCAAAACTTGTTCAGAGTTGAAATGAACACAACTATAAGAACTTAAACAGACTATTGGGTAGAGTTGTGTAAAGTTCTATTGTCATGGTGTACATTAAAAGTTGAATAGTTCAATACATCATGTTCACTAGTTGGTGAGTACATCCGATAGCTCTTACTAAAAAAGGTTCAAAGCCACAAGGTGTCTCTCCCGATGCAATTTTGCTCAGGCTGGAACTCTTTCAAGTTTATCTAATTCACAACCTGAAGTTTGTGTGGCACTAGGATCTAAATAATTTTTAAAAAAATTGAATAAACTAGCCCACACAAAAACATAAGGATCTATACATGCATGAAATTTATATTTAGAAGATGAAAATACCTTGGTGATAGCAAAAAAATAAAGAGCAAGAGAAAACTCTCTCTAACCATCAAACAAGCTCTTCACTGGCGCAGCAGAATCACCTCAAATTTTCCCTTAGATAGACTCCTCCATTTTAGTTGAAATTTCTAATGAAAATCCTAAACCTTTATAAGATTATATAGATCAAAATTCAGCCTAATTAGAACACTAGAGGTACTCCCAAAATAAACAAAAACCGGCTACTAGAAATTCCTCCAATCAAAAGCAAGAGCAACCAAAATATATTGCCTCTAATGTAACGTCCACACACCAAATCTATGGCCTATTCTATATAGAATGTCTGAAATATGTGTAGAGAATGAGGGAAGTAAGTCTAGGAATATGGAGGTGAAGGGTAGAGGGAGTAGGAGAGAATATTGGGTGACTAACAAAATTAGATTCCCACTACACAATTTTGTTGGGAGAAATCACACTAATCATGCACACCTTGCTTTCCTTGGCTGGTCACTCTCCTATATCTATATATAGGAGTGGTCATACACCATCCTCAAGGAGGTGATGCCAAGTGTCCTTGCCAAGGTGGCCGCTAACTTGTGATTAGTGAATAAGAATATTAATTGAAGCACATATTTCATCTTATGAAATATCTTGCAATTAAATTCCAATTCACATTTAATGAACCATTCATTTAATTATTCTCTCCAAAAAGTAGCTCTCCAACATAATTAAACTAAACACTTTAATTTAATTAATAATAATTTGACTTAACTCTTAAGTCAAAATGCTTAGCTATTAAAGCTAGTTAAAATCAATTTAATCCTTTAATTAATTTTAACCAATTAATAGTCATGTGGCGTCAATTAATTAACTCTTAATTAATTGATCTTAATTTAACTCTTAAATTAATTTGAACAATTTAAAATTTAAATTGATCAAATTAAAATGACCACAATTTTACCTCTTCCAAAAAATAGTTATGAATTTTCTAACTCTTAGAAAATTCTTCTTCCTTCAATGGAACATGTTATTGGCTTTTATGTGTAACCTGTTAGATTTTACCATTCATTGAACATGGGCTTACAACTCCTTGTGACTTTTGGAATATCAAATGTTCACTTTGGTTTAAACTCCTTTAATTTAAGTAACTCAATTCAATTAATCTCATTAATTGAAAAGTACCTAATCTCCATGGTCGACGCCCAACCTTAAGCCCATAAAGTCCAACTAATTGGCCAAAATGAATGCTCTTGAAAAACCATTCTAGAATTATGTGTACCATGCAAATACAGTCCTTTCATCTCCTATTTCGTGAAAGAGGCCCAGGGCAAGATAATAGCCAGTTCCCTAATAGCCTCAATACTATATTTCCATTCTTAATATTCAATTTCCTTTGTGACCTTATCTTTGGAAATGCCTTCCCAAATTTTCACATCACCTTACATAAGAATTTTTAGGAATCGATCATTATAAAACAAACAAGAGATGCACTCAACCTTCACTAAGACAAGGATTCAGATTCTATCTTGGATTTTGTAAACCTCTATGTCCAGCAACTCTTGTCTAATCTCTACCTAAGTGGCCCACTAAGTAACCAAGGAAGAGTCAAAGCATAAAGGCCAAACACAAGATTACCATGAACTCTCAAATCAAAGAACTAATAATATGCACTAGCATAAATAGGAGAGCTTGCTACTACCGACTTGCCACTACAGCTATCTAGTGGATTCTCTAGATAGGTCTTCAATACCTTATTCTCTAACAAACACCTACCAATATACATCTACATCTCATATGGGATTGCTTATGGAATGGAGCAATATCTAACCATTGGATTTATACATTGTAAGTGCAAGTCTATCTAGATCTTAGATGCTTGGTCTCATAAGATTCAATGACTTGGAAAATTTATGTAAGACTTATTCCATGATCATTACCCAGTACATGACCAAGTCTCGTAGTCTTGTGTGATCTAGGGATTTTATCCAAATGCAAGTGATGTAAATGAAGACAATAAGATAAAGATAGCCATATAACGAATATCATTTAATCAAGAGTATCTTATAATGAAATAGTTTCACAAGGTCAGTATAATTGGCTTGCAAGGTACTATTCCAATAATCACCTACGTGCCCTAAAGCCAATGCCCCATGGCCTTGAGAACCATCTTCTCAAGATGTCTTTCAAAGACCTTTTACGATAGGGATTTTGTCAGTAGATATGCTATGTTCTCTTCTAAAGTAACTCTCCCCACTCAGATGTCACTTCTATTAATGATCTCTCAGATCAAATGATATCACCTCAAAATATGCTTGGTTTGCTAATTAGATCTAGGCTTTTTAGCTTATGCTACTGCCCTGCTGTTGTCACAGAAGGCAACTATCGGCTCAGCAATGCTGGCACTATATTTAACTCTTAAATGAAGTTTTTTATCCAAACACCTTCCTTTGCTACTTTTGAAGCCATAATACATTATGCTTCTATGGTAAAGCATCCATGGTGTCTTGTTTGGAACTCTTTTGACTCATCGCACCTCCATTGAGGCAAAATATGAATCCAGAAGTAGATTTGAGGTCGTGTACATTGAATTAGAAACTTGAATTTAAAAACCTTTCTAGTTTCAATTCTTTATTGTTGTATACCAAAAACACGTCTTTAGTTTTTCTCAAGTACTTAAAGATTGCTTTTATAGGTACCCAGTGACTCTCATTAGGATTGGACTAGAACCTACTTGTAATGCTTAGTAAGTGTGCCACATCTAGTCTAGTACATTAAGCTATGTACATTATGCTTTCAATGCTGAAGGCATAAAGTATATGAGACATTCTTCATTTCTTTTCCTCAGTCTTGAGGGCTACAGACTTCTTGAGGGCTACAGACTTTGAGAGACAAATTCCATTTCCCATAGGAAAGAATCCTCTCTTGGATTCTTCCATACCAAACTTTTTTAGTATTTTGTCAATGTATGGGATTTAGAAAAGCCCCAACATCCTCTTAGATTTATCTCTATAGATACGTATTCCTAATATGTAGGATGTTTTCCCTAAATCCTTCATGGAGAATTGAGTAGATAACCATAGTTTAGTATACTCTAACATTCCTACCACATTCCCAATGAGAAGGATATCATCGACGTAAAGCATAATAAACTATACTGAACTCCCACTAGGCTTCTTACATGCACATAATTCATACATATTTTTGACAAAGCCAAATGATTTGACTATTTGTCTAATGTATGTTCCAACTTCAGGATGCTTATTTGAGTCTATAAATGAACCTCTGAAGTATGCAACCTTTTGCTCACACCCTTTGAATGTAAAACCTTATGGTTGCTCCATATAAATTTCTTCTTCAATGTCGCCATTAATGAAAGTGGTTTTCACATCCATTTACCATATCTCATAGTCATAATATGCCATTATGGCAAGTAAAATTTGAATAGACTTAGGCATAGCAACCGGTGAAAAGGTTTTCTCAAAATCGATATCGGGCCTTTAAGTATAACCTTTTGCCACTAGTCGCGCCTTAAAAGTCATCACTTTTTTATCTACCCTAAACTTTCACTTATAAATCCACTTGCAATGGAAACTATTCCTTTTGGTAGATCTACCAAAATACATATTTTATTTGAGTACATGAAGTCCATTTTAGATCTCATGGCTTCAAGCTATCATCCTAAATCTATGTTCGACATAGCTTCCTAATAGGTCTTCAGATCATTATCCACTTATCCCATCTCATGAAGAAATTTGAAACTTTTGGGTTGTTTCTTGATCCGATTTGACCTTTTCAAAGGTTGTGTACAAGGTTCTTGTAATTTCTTTATTTTCACCACTTGTGGGATTTCTTAATTATCTTGAACTTCATCAAGTTTAATAACAATGCCATTTCTATTTAATAGAAATTCATTTTTCAAAAAGTAAGCATTTCTTGAAACAAACACTTATTGTTCCGAGGGATCATAGAAATAATAGCCCATAGAGTCTCTAGGGTATCCCATAAACTTGCACAAAGTGGATCTACTATCCAACTTATCTCTCACTATCCATCTCACGTATGTAGGATATCGCTAAACCTTGAGATATTAGTAAGAGGTTGCTTTGCCTTGCCATATCTCATCATGGAACATACCATGTCTAATAGGGTACGATTTTTCCTTTTGGCTACTCTATTATGTTGGGGTGTGCTGGGTGGAGTCCATTGAAAGAAAATTTCATTCTCTTTTAGATAATCCAAGAATTCGATACTTAAGTATTCACCTTCTCTATCTGATTGAAAAGCTTTAATACTAAGTCCCTTTTGCTTTTTTGCTTCATTCTTATACTTGAATTTTTCAAAGGCCTCGGACTTGTACTACATAAGATACACATGTACGTACTGACTATAATCATTGGTGAAGGTGATGAAGTAAGAATAACCTTCGTTCCCACTAACTCTTAGTAGGCCACAAACATCTATATGGATCAAATCCAAAGGGCTTGTGGAGCACTTTGTTTATCCTACAAAAGAAGCCTTGGTCATTTTTCTTTTCAAAGAAGATTCACAAGTAGGAAGGTCCTTAATACTACTAACATTTAGTACTTTGAGAGCTTCCATCTTGTTCATCCTATTTTTGGAAACATGCCCAAGCCGTGCATGCCAAAGAATGGCATTTCTTGGTTATCCAATTTTCTTTTTTTTTTGATTGAATATGCATTAGTGAAGTTTGAGAATCAAGTGTGTATAATCCATTAATCAATGTCCCTTTAGCAATTAAAGAACCATTCTTTAATACTTTCAAAATTCCATTTGGTATAGAAAACTCAAATCCTTTACTATCAAGAACGAGAATTGAAATGATGTTCTTAATAAGATTTGGTACATAATAAACTGGATTAAGCAAAATACTAAAATTCCCCAAATTTAACTTGATTACGCCTTAGACCATGGCTATAACCTTTGCTCCATTTTTCAGGCGGAGGATCATATCCCTATCATGTAGACTCTTTCTTCTTTCCATCCTCTGTAATGAATTACAAAAGTGAGAACCACATACGGTATTGAAAACCCATGAGGAAGAACTAGTAGTGTAATGCATTTTAATAACAAACATACCCTTCTCAATGGTTGCAAGATAGGCCTTGCAGTTTCTCTTGTAATATCCCTTTTCACCACAGTGAAAATAGTTTGCATTGGTCTTAGCCTTTATCTTAACCCTTCTAGAATTTTTCTTGAGTTAATTCTCTTTATAGAAAGAAATTTTTTTTCTTTTACCTCCCTTTCTTGAGCCCCTCGGGCCTTTTGACTTAGAGAAAGAAACAAGCATCAGAGGTTTTTCCCTTTTCATCATCACCTCAGTTATCACAAGCATATTCATCAGTTCATTGATCATAACCTTTTGCTTTAACATATTAAAGTTCACAACGAATTGGTCGAATAATGGGGATAATGATTGGAGGATCAGATCAACATAAAGGTCACTGTCTATGATCACATCAAGTTGTCCAAGATTTTCAATTAGTCTAATCATCTTTAGAGCATGATCATGAACACTCAAAGCGTCTATCATCCTTGACCTAAAAAGCTTGTTAGACAATACAAACCTTTCGCGTCTCGATTACACACCATATAACTCTTGTAAATGCTTATAGATTTTACTTGTATACCTCATATGCTCATGAGTCTTTTAGAGCTCATTAGTCATGGACACCATCATAAGATACCTCATTTATGGATCATCATCTACAAATTTAGTGAACACTTCACGTGTCTCATCAGAAAAGTCATCACCCAATGTGTCTGGTGGACTTTGATCTAGGAGATACATTCTCTTTTCAAAGTCAAGTATTATCTTAAGGTTTCTCAACCGATCTTAGAAGTTAGGCCCGATGAGTTTATTAGTTTTCAAAATACTTGTGAGTAGAGTTTTAGCCCTTTTTTCTGGAGATTTCAAAAGCTTACAAGAGGCGAAAAATGAGTATGAGCATGTGATTGATAATTGATATTGAAAATATGTTCATGGTCTTTCAGGCATATTTTTCTCCCACTATTTTATCAAATCCTTCACCTTCTAGATGAATTCAGAAAATCTCATTTCCTAATGAGAATTACGATCCCAAGGACTTGCAAAGTAGACCCCAATGATTGAGTGCCATCCACGAGCAATCAAAGGATAAGCAACTTTTGCTAATTGTATCTCATATAACATTTGATATATTTTTCCTCACTTTTCAAATAGATCCTCATGACCATATGCCATCTATACTGCAAGGTGTCTAAGTCCAACCCACCAATCATACTTTGATTCAAGACAACCTCACGACATTTCTCATGATTGAGTGCCAATGCATGAGGGTTCTAAAGTTAAAGGTGTATCTCATGCTAAATGTATACTCATAGCTTTCCTCCTAAGTGTATTCTATGAGTGCCATCACACAAAATGGTAGCATCATCATGGCATACATTATTAGTGAAAAGCTTAGATTATTTAAAACTCTTTTAATTTATGTCCATTTGGACTTGATATTTGAAAACCACTTAGACATTCAAAGTGAGGGGGATTTTGCTTGCAAAGATCTCATTATTTTTTATCTTCTTATGTTTGGAATAGTGCCCTGCAAGCCAATGAGATTAGCCTTGTAAACTATTTCACTCGTGGTACAATCTTGATTTAATGATATTCTTAATATGGCCATCTTTATCTTATGTATGGTTTTCCTTTACTAGCATTTAGATGAAGCCCTCATATCACCTATGATTGTAGGACTTGGTTTGGTGACCATGAAATAAGTATTATACAATCGTGATCTTAAATCTTCCAAGTCATAGAATCTTTAGAGATGGGGAATCTAAGATTTGAATAGACTTGCACTAACAATGCAAAAATCTAAGGGTTGAGATTGCTCCGTTTCATGAGTAGCTCTATAAAATATGTGTATTTGTTAATAGGTGCTTGTTAGAGAATAAAGCACTAAAGACTCACCAAAGAATCCACTAGATAGCCATAGTGATAAGTTGGTAATGGCCAATTTTTCTATTTATGCTAATGCATATTATTAGTTCTCTAACTTGAGGGTCTATGACAATCTTATGTTCGATCCTTATGCTTTCACTCTTCCTTGACCACCTAGTGGGTCTTTTGGGTTGAGATTTGGTATTAGCTACTTGGCATGGAAGTTTGTGAGATCTAAGATGAAATCTGACTCTTCGCTGTTGTGAAGGGCAAGTGCATCTTCTATGTGTTCTATAATGATCAATTCAAATAAATCTTTGCACAAGGTGGTGTGACAATTTGGAAAGGAGTTTTCCAAAGGTGAGGTCACACAACGGGATTGAACATTGAGAATAGAAATATAGTATTATAGTTCTTAGGGAGCCAACAAATATCATGCCCTAAGCCTCTTTCGGGATATAGGAGACAAAAGGACTGTATTTGCATGGTTTGCATAAAGTAATAATGGTTCTCCAAAATATTTATTTTGGCCAATTAGTTGGGCTCCATGGGCTTGAGGTTGGACATCGACCATGAAGATTGGGTACTCTTCAATTAATGAGATTAATTGAATTGAATCGACTATTTTAAAATGAGTTTTAAACTAAAATAAATATAAGATATTCAAAAATCACAAGGAGTTGAGAGCCCATATCTAATAAATAGTAGAACTTATTGGTTCACACACAAAATACAATTAGCTTCCTAATTGATGGAGAGAATTTTCTAAGGTGTTTGAAAATTATGTCTCCCAGTGGATCGATTTTTGGTGCCAACATGACCATCAATTGGTCAAGTCAACTTAAAGAGTTAAGTTAACGAATTTAGCTTAAAGAATTAAACTAGTTTGACTTAAAGAGTTAAGTCAAAGAATAACTAATTAAATTAAAGAGTTTAATTTAATTTATTGGGAAGAATGAGTTTTGGAGGGAAAATTCAAATAAGATTTGAATTAGCATCTTAATTAATTTGAAATGAGATTCCATATTAATTAATTTGAAATGAGATTCCAAATATAATTAAGATGCAAATGAAATTTAAATGAGATTTGGATTCACATTTGCCATCTTGGCAACCCAACTTAGCCACTCCCTCTCATGCATTATGTGATGCCAACTTGGCATCCAACATTGTCAGCATCTATATATAGATATAGAGAGAGGAGGTCGTGTATATCATAATTGGTGTAAAGAATTAGATTCTTCTTTTCCCTCAAAAACCACTTGCAAGCTAGCATTCATGTGTTGAAAGCTAAACTTCCTTTTTCTTTTTCCTACCTAAAATTCGGCCTCCACTATTAGCAAATCTTTGGTCTTACTCCAGCTCATAGACTAGAGATTTTGGAAGATCTCATTAGTATATGGATCATTACAGTAAAGGTAAGGTGTTTGCCTTACTTATTTTTGGAGATCAATCTGCACAGGATCTGACTTGGAGATTTTCTCTAGAGAGTTCCAGATTGCTAGTTGATCTAAAATTTTAAATGGCAATCGTCATAATCTTCTTGTTGTGCCATTAGCAAGCAGATTCTAGAACCAATAAAGTGTTCACTTGCTACGCTTTAAATTTTCTCTTCAAGGTAATCCTCTATCTAAATCTGAATCCAAGGCATGATTAGATCCTTGTTTAGCCTATAGGCACTAGTTACTTTCATGTTTTAAAGTTTTGATTTTAGATCCTAGTGCCTTACTAACCTTTAAGTGGTATCGAAGCCAAAATCATGCTTAGATTTGGATTCTATTTGGTAAATTGATTCATGTGATCTAGATCACCAAATTCTTGATTCAACTGATGGATTGGAGTATTTGGTTGATTTGTCTGTGGTTCTTTGATTGATGAATTAAAAGCTTGCTATTATGTGATTTAAGTGTTAATTCATGTAGTTAGTATGTTTTAATTTATAGAGGTTAATGTTGAATGCTGATTTGGCATTAATTGCTGTTATATAATGATATAGCATGTTGAATTATGGCTAAAAGAGTTTTGGTTATTTTTAGATTCAATGAGTTTGGAGTTTGGTTGGAGTTTTTTGGAGAATTTGATTCTCACTTACGCTTGATTTTTGAAGCATGATTGAGCACTTGAATTTTAAGTTTTAAATTGAGTTTCAAGTCTAGAAATTGATTCATAATATGTGATTTAATGTTTAGAAAGTGTTCTAGCATTTTTGGTGCACAAAATTTGAGCTAAAAATTGGCTTGAATAGCCTTTAACCCCCAAAATAGGGGTTGCCGGCAATTTTTATGCAAGCTAGCTAGGCAATAGCTGAGAGCTACTACCTAGCCATGGACCAAGCTTGGCCAACAGGGCGTTGTTGAGGGTTGGGCAAGTTTTGAGCCATTTTTTTTGGCTCCTTAAGTGGCTAAACACAGATGTTAAACCATATGTTATGGATGCACAAGTGTTGTGCAAATTCTCAAAATAATGTTTCACATTTTTGTTGCTTCTGAAAACTTGTCAAAGTTAATCTCCAACTTATGGCATAAATGTTATCTTGGTTCAATTATTTGTTTATGAGATAAGTATTTAATTGTTGGAATTAATCGTTAATTCTAGATTTATTTGTTGTTCATTTAATTGTTAAATGAATGATGAATGAATGGGGATGATCATGAGCTTTTAATATTGATTTTATTTGTTTCAAAGTTGTTGAAATGGGTTGTATTAAATGGGGCTTGCATGCCTCTTATTCTATTTTGTAAAAGTTATGAAAGTAGAATCACTTGAAATGAGGATTTCCATTTCATGTAAATGTTGCATAGAGCAGGAAGTCCAATAGAGGCATGGAAACCTTTCAAAAACCCATGAATGTATGGGATACACTCATGTAATAGTTTAGTTTAATCAACATACTTAAAATCAACCGAAGTGATGCATCTATGGCTCTAAGTGCATCACTTGGTTAGGCACATAGTCATCCCACCCTAGAAGCATGTTAAGCACATTTACTTATTTATGTTTTTTATATCCTATCAATGTATGAGATGCATGATTAGAATATAGAGAACTTAAATAAAACGATAAAAATGATGAGATCTTTGCAAGCAAAATCCTTTCACTTAGAATGTCTAAGTCTTTTTAAAATATTAAGTCAAAATGAATACAAGTTAAAAGAGTTTTAATTAATCTTAGCCTTCCACCAATAGTGTTTGCCATGATGATGCTACCAATTTGGTGTGATAGCACTTGGTCATAGTGGTCACACTTAGGAGGAAAGCTGTGAGCATACACTTAGCATAAGATGCACCTTTGACTTGAAAACCCTCATGCATTGGCACTCAATCACAGGGTATGTTGTGAGGCCATCTTAAGATAAAGTTTGATTGATGGGTTTAACTTAACACTTAGTAGTATAGATAGTGCACAGGCACATGGGTCTATATAAAAAGTGAGGAAAAATATATCAAGAGTTGTATGAGATGCAATTAGCAAATATGTCTTACCCTTCGATTGCTCATGGATGGCACTTGGTCATGGGGGTCCATTAGCAAGTCATTGGGGTCTTGATTGTCATTAGAAAATATGATATCCTGAATTTTCTTGGGGGTGAATGATTTGATAAAATAGTGGGAGAAAAACATATTTGAAAACCATGAACATGTTTTAATATCAAATTCATTCACATGCATATTCTCATTTTTGCCTTTGAGGATTTGTGAAATCTCAAGAATGGCCAAAATTTCACTCAACGTTATTTTGGAAACTAATAAACCAACTAGGCCTAACTTCCATGATTGACTTAACCTCGAAAATCATTCTAGACTTCTACAAGTAGATATAGATTCTATATCATGGTACTCCTAATCTCTTTGGGATTAATGTAGATTTAAAGACACATGAAAAGTTCACAAATTGGGCTTAGGATCATCCTATCCTTTAGTCTCTTGATGGCATCTACAAACTTTAAAAGTTTCAAGGATATATGAATTGTAACTTGGTTAAAGTTTCCAAAGAGTTGTAAAGCAAACGGGGATGAAAAGTTCATATTGTCAAAGGAGAATTTTCAAGCCGGGATAGATGTGAAGTCATATGTCATTGACTACAATCTGAATATGATTAGGCTTGGAGAAGCTTTTCAACTTTGACGTAGTGATGGACAATGATCTCCACGAGGATTTGATCCTCACATCCTCGTCGAGTTTTATTGATCAAATTGTTGATTTAGAAGGAGACCATCATGACAAGGGCAAGCCTTTGATACTTGTTTCCTCCTCCAAGTCTATGGGCCCTAGGGGTTCTAGAAAGAGAGGTAAAAAGGAAAGAATGTTCTTCCTTGATGGGAAAACAACTATCAAAGGCATCTAGAGGAGTGAAGAAGATTATAAAGGAAATAGTTGATATTATTTATTTTGCTTGGGCAAAATAGGCCATTGGCAGCTATTACAAGGAATACCTTGCAACCCTTAAGAAAGGTATGAACTTTATTAAAGTGCATATTAGGATAAATTCTTCCTCATTGATATATGACATCACATGTGGTTCTTTGATTTGTAAGTTGTTACGAAGAATAGAACTAAGTAATGTGGATATGATCCACCGCCTTAGCTAAGAAGCAAGAGTTGTGACCAAAGCTAAAGGCGTACAATAAGTTAAACTTGGAGAACTCTATTCTTGTATTGGACCTTTGTCATAAAGTACCATACATTGTTGAGAAAATCATTTCAATTCCTATTTTAGATGGCAAATGAATTGATCCTTTTACATCAAATGGGAGATTGAAGGCATTAAAAAATGAGTTCTTTAGTTGCTTGTGGTATAATTAACAAAGGATTGTACATATTGGATTCTTAACCATAGCTAATGCACTTTTTACAAAGTAAGAAATATAGATATCCAAGAACATGCCATGTTATGGCACACAAGAATTGGTCATATCTCTAAAAATTATGATGAACAAGTTAAAAGCTCTCAAAGCATGAAATGTTAGCGGCATTGATGACTTTCCTACTAGTGAATCTTACTTGAAGGGATAAAAAACCAAAGCTCCTTTGTAGGACAAACAGAGCCTTCAACGAATCCTTTGGATTTGATCCATACGGATGTTTGAAGACCACTAAGAGTTAATAGGAAAATTTGCTATTCTTACTTTATTACCTTTCACTGATGATTGTAGTTGGTACAGACATAAGTATTTTATAAAGTATAAGTCTGAGGCCTTTGAAAAGTTCAAAGATAATATAAATGAAGTAGAAAAGCAAAAAAGGACTTACTATCAAGGCTCGTTGATTGGATCGAAGAGAAGAATACTGAAATACCGAATTCTTGGATTATGTAAAGAAGAATGGAATTCTCTCTTAATGGACTCCACCTGGCATACCCTAACATAATAGAGTAGCCAAGAAGAGCAACCATACCTTGTTAGACATGCTACATTCCATGATGAGCTTATCTAATGTACCTATATCTTTTTGAGGATACGCTTTAATGACAACGGCAAAGTTCCTAAGAGTAGTACCTTCAAAATTGATGCCAAAAACACCATATGAGATATAGTATGGCAAAGTACCCTTTTACCACCACTATCTAAGGGTTTGGGGATCTCCCACCTATGTGAAATAAATAGTAAGAGATAAGTTGGATAGTAGATCTACCTTGTGCAAGTTTGTGGGATACCTAAGAAAGTTTATAGGTTATTAGCTTTATGATCCCTCAGAACAAAATATGTTTGTTTTGAGGAATGCCACTTTTTTGGGAAAGGAATTTCTATGAGATAGAAAAGGCATTGTAATTGAATTTAGCGAAGTTCTAGATGATCAATAAATCCCACAAATAGTAGAAACAAATAAACATCAAAGAGCCCTATACACAACCTCTCAGAAGGTTAGATTAGATCAAGAAATAACCCAAAAAGTTTGGAGTTCTTCATGAGACAGGTCCATCAAATAGATATTCGAAGACCTATAAGGAAGCTATGTCGGACATAGATTTGGGGCGTTGGCTTGAAGCCATGAGATCTGAAATGGACTCCATGTACTCAAACAAAGTATGAACTTTAGTAGATCCACCAAAGGAACTAGTTCCTATTAGATGCAAGTGGATCTATAAGCGAAAGCTTGGGTAGATAGAGAAGTGGTGACTTTTAAGGCGCAACTAGTGGTAAAAGTTTATACTTAAAGACACGCTATTGATTTTGAGGAAACCTTTTCACTAATCGCTATGCCTAATTCTATTCAGATTCTACTTTCCATAGCTATATATTATAACCATGAGATATGAAAAACGAATATTAAAACATTGATGAAAAAATTAATATAGAACAACCACAATGTTTTACATCCAAAATGAGTGGGCAAAAGGTTTGCAAACTCCAAAGATCCATTTATGGACTCTAATTGGCATCCCAAACTTAGAACATACATTTGTGATAAGATAGTCAAATTATTTGGCTTTGTCAAAAAGGTGTATAAACCTTGTGTGTACAAGAAGGCTAATGGAAGTAGTATATAGTTTATTATACTTTATGTCAATGGCATCTTTTTCATTAAAAATGAGGTAGGAATGTTAGAGTATATTAAAGTATGGTTATCTACACAATTCTCCATAAAGGTTTTGGGAAGGTATCCTATGTATTAGGAATACGTATCTATAGAGATAAATTGGGGAGGATGTTAGGGTTTTCTCAAATCCTATACATTGAACAAGACACTAAAGAGTTTTAGTATGGAAGAATCCAATAGGAGATTTCTCCCTTTGGGACATGATTTTTATCTCTCCAAGTTTATAGCCCCTTAGACAGTCGACGAGAGACATAGAATGTCCCACATACCTTATGCATCCACTATATGGAGCATAATTACATGCCATTTGATGTACATGATTGGATGTGGCATACTTGCTAAGCGTTATGAGTAGGTTCCAATCTAATACCAGTGAGAGTCACTAGTTAGCCTTGAAAATAATCTTAAAGTACTTGAGAAGAACTAATGACTTACTTTCAGTATAAGACAATGGAGAATTGAAACTTGCGAACTTTTTAGATTTTAGTTTCTAATCCAATATATGACCTAATATCCACGATTTGATACATATTTTACCTTAATGGTGGCATGGTAAGTTGGAAGAGTTCTAACTAGATACCATGGCCTAGATAACTACTAACGTGGAATACTATGTGGTTTTGGAAACCACAAAGATAGGTGTTTGGATAAAAACTTCATCTAAGGGTTGGATGTAGTGCTTAGTGTGCATGAGCTTACAATTGTCTTTGGGTGACAACTTAGAACTTGAGCCAAGATCTCATCAGTGATTCAAACATATTAAATGTGTAATCATTTGATATATGATATCAATTGATAGAGGTGACAACTGAGTGGATAAAATTTACCTCATAAGAGAATATAGCAGAATTACTGTATTAACCTCTAAAAGCTAAAGGTCTTTGGAAGACATCTTATGAAGATGGGTCTCAAGGCCACAAGCCATTAGTTTTAGGGCAAGTGGGAGATTTTTGGAATAGTATCCTACAAGCCATTAAGATTGGCATTGTAAACTATTTCATTCGTGTTACAATCTTAATTGAATGATATTCTTAATATGGCCATCTTCATCTTACGCATAGTTTCCTTTCACTCGCATTTGGATGAAGCCCTTAGATCACCTATGACTGGAGGACTTATTTTGGTGACCATGGAATAAGTTTCACATAATCGTGATTTTAAATCTTCCAAGTCATAGAATCTTTAGAGATAGAGCATCTAAGATTTGGATAGACATGCATTAACGATACACAAATCTAAAGGTTGGAGAATACTCTATTTTATGAGTAACTGTACGAGATACATGTGCATATTAGTGGGTGCTTGTTAGAGAACAAGGCACTAAAGGCTCATCGAAGAATCCACTAGATAACTATAATGGTAAAGTCGTAGTGACCAGTTCTTCTGCTTACATTAGTGCATATTATTAGTCTTCTAAGCTGAGGGTCCATAGTAACCTTATGTCTGGTCCTCATGCTTTGACTCTTCTTTGACCACCTAGTAAGTTTTTGGGATTGAGATTGGGTATAAGCTACTTGGCATGGAGGTTTGTGAGATTCAAGATAAAATATGACTCCTCACTATTGTGAAAGGCCAATGCATCTCCTATGTGTTTTATAATGATCGATTCAAAGAAATCCTTACACAAAGTGGTGTGATAATTTGAAAAAGGAGTTTTCCAAAGATGAAGTCACATAATGGGATCAAACATTGAGAATAGAGAAATAGTATAAAGGCTATTAAGGAGTTAACAAATATCTTGCCATATGCCTTTTTCAGAAGATAGGAGACGAAAAGACTGTATTTGCATGGTACGCATAAAGAGATGATGGTTTTCCAAAATATTTATTTTGGTCAATTAGTTGGACTCCATGGGCTTAAGGTTGGACATCGACCATGGAGATTAGGTACTTTTCAATTAATGAGATTAATTAAATTAAGTTGACTAGTTTAAAAAGTGTTTTAAACTAGAATAAATATAAGATATTTAAAAGTTACAAGGAGTTGTGAGTCTATGTCCAATGAATGGTAGAACTTATTGGTTCACATACAAAATTCAATTAGCTTCCTAATTGATGGAGAGAATATTCTAAGGCATCCAAAAATGATGTCTCCTAGTAGATCATTTTTTGGTGCCAACGTTGCCATCAATTGGTCAAGTTAACTTAAAGAATTAAGTTAATGAATTTAATTTAAGGAGTTAAATTAGTTTGACTTAAAAAGTTGAGTCAAAGGATAATTAATTAAATTAAAGAGTTTAATTTAATTAATTGGGAAGAATGAGTTTTGGAGGAAAAATTCAAATAAGATTTGAATTAGCATCTTAATTAATTTTAAATGAGATTCAAATTGTAATTAACATGCAAATGAAATTCAAATGAGATTTGGAATCACATTTGCCACCTTAGCAAGCCCGCTTGGCCGCCACTTCCCCTCTTGCATTATGTGGTGCCAACTTGGCATCACACATTTTTAGCATCTATATATAGATATAGAGAGAGGAGGTCGTGCATATCACAATTGGTATGAAGAATTAGATTCTTTTTTTCCCTCAAAAATCACTTGCAAGCTAGCATTTATGTGTTCAAAGCTAAGCTTCCTTCTTCTTCCTACTTAAAATTCTACCTCCACTATTAGCAAATGTTTGGTCTTACTTCAGCTCATTGACTAGAGATTTAGAAAGATTTCTTTGGTGTGTGAATCATTACAATAGAGGCAAGGTGTTTGTCTTGCTTATTTCTGGAGATCCACCTACATAGGGTTTGACTTGGCAATTTTCTCCAGGGGGTTCTAGGTGGCCAATTGATCTAAAATTTTAACTGAACGTTCACCAAGGTGTTAGAAATCTCTAGATATTGGTTTAGAATTTTTGGAGGTAATTTGATAGGGTAATCGTCGCAATCGTTTCTCTGTGCCACTAGTAGGTAGATTCTGAAACTAGTGAAGTGTTCACTTGCTACTCCTTGGATTTTTTCTTCAAGGTAAATCCTCTATCTAAATCTGAATCCTATGAATTATTAGATCCTTGTTTAGCTTGTAGGCATTAGTTACTTTCATGTTTTTAATTTTTGATTTTAGATCATAGTGCCTTACTAGCCTTCACTTATTTAGGTTCTCTATATCCTAGTTATGCATCTCATACATTAATAGGATATAGAAAACATAAATAAATAAATGGCCTAGTATGCTTCTAGGGTGAGATGATCATGAGCTTAACCAAGTGATGCACTAAAAGCCACAGGTTCATCACTCGGTTGATTTTAGGTAGGTTGATTAAACTAAGCTATTACATGAGTGTATCCCTTACATTCATGGGTCATCAAACCTCCTTGGATCCTCTTTACTTTTTGCCACTTTTACAACAAAAAGAAAACCTCACTCTTAGTGATTCTACTCTTATAACTTTTATAAGATAAAACAAGAGAGATTTAAGCCCTATTTAATACAACTCATTTCAACAATTGAAATAAATAAAATCAATGTTAAAAGGCTCATAATCATCCACATTCATTCATTATCCATTCAAAATTTAAATGAACAATAAATAAATCAAAAATTGATATTCAATTCCAACAATTAAATGCTAATCTTATTAACAAATAATCAGTCATGAAAAAACATGCATAACATTTATGTATCATATTTTTGCCACAATTGGAGATCAACTTTAACAAATTTTAAAAGCAACCAAAAGTGTCCAACACAATTTTGAGACCTTGCACAAGATTGTGTAACCAATGTATGTGTTTCAAAACAAGTTTGATCACTACAGGAACCAAAGAAAAAGCTTAAAACCCATCCAAAACCCAACTAAGGGCTGCTAGTCGAGGCTTGCACTTTGCTGGGCAATAGCTCTCTTGACTACTGCTCTATTGTGGGCTACCAAGAGCTAGCAACACCCATGTTTTGGGGTTTATGGTTGAGTTAAGCTATTTTTAGCTCAACTTTTATGCACCAAGACTTTTAGAAAAATGTCTAAACATCAAAACACACAACATAGGTGGAAATTTTAGATTAAAACATATTTTAAAACTAAAATATCAAGTGCCCAAAGAACCTTGAAAAACAAGTTTAAGCAAGAATCTTATTCTTCAAAAATCTCCAATTATATACAATCTTATTAGACCCAAAAATGATCAAAATAACTTAGGGCTGTCCACAACATGCCATATTAGAATATAAAATCTACCAATTTCAAATAAAAATTTAACATTATTAAAAATAAATCAAAACATATCCATCATATGATTTAACAATTAAAGCACATAATAGCATGATTCAATCCATCAACCAAGGAACTACAAGCAAGATCATTCATACACTCCAACCCATCATATGGATTGGGTACATGGTGATTTTAATTAGTTTTTCACAAGAACAAATCACCCAAGCCAAGCAAAATTCAAATCTATGCATGAACTTGGCTTTGATACCATTTGAAGGTTTGTGTGGCATTGAGATCCAAATATTTTCAAAAAAAACAAAACCTTAATAAACTAGCCCACACAACACCAAAAAGCATCTAGACATGCATAAAATTCAAATTTAGAAGAGGAAAACACCTTGGTGATAGTAGAAGAATGAAACGCAAGAGAAAACTCGCTCCAACCGTCAAACAGGCTCTTCATCGGCGTAGTAGAATCACCATGGATTTTCCTTAGATGGACTCCTTCGTTTTAGCTGAAATTTTCACTGAAACTCCTCAACCCTTTAAAGATTCTATAGCTCAAAATTCAGCCTAATCAAAACACCAAAGGTACTCCCAGAACAAGAAAGAACCGGCTGCCAAAAATGACTCTAATCAAGAGCAAGAGCAACTAAAATAGATTACCTCTAATGTAAACATCCACACACCAAATCTATGGTCTATTCTATATAGAATGTCTGGAATATTTGCAGAGAATGAGGGAAGGAAGGCTAGGAATATGGAGGCGGAGGGTGGAGAGAGTAGGAGAGAATATTGGGAGACTAACAAAATTAGATTCCCACTACACAATTTTTTTGGGAAAAATCACACTAATCATGCACACCTTGCTCTACTTGGCCAGCCACTCTCCTATATCTATATATAGGAGTGGTCACATAACATCCTCAAGGAGGTGATGCTAAGTGTCTTTGCCAAGGTGGCCGCTAACTTGTGATTGGTGAATAAGAATATTAATTGAAACACATATTTCATCTTATGAAATATCTTGTAATTAAATTCCAATTCACATTAAATGAACCATTCCTTCAATTATTTTCTCCAAAAATTAACTTTATAACTTAATTAAATTAAATATTTTAATTTAATTAACAATAATTTGACTTAACTCTTAAATCAAAAAGCTTAACTGTATAAGCTAGTCAAAATTAATTTTAACCAATTAATAGTCATGTGACATCAATTAATTGATCTTAATTTAAAACTTACATTAATTTGACTAATTTAGCATTTAAATTGATCAAGTCAAAATGACTACAATTTTGCCTCTTCTAAAAAATAGTTATGAATTTTCTAACTCTTAGAAAATTCTCCTTCCTTCAATAGACCATATTATTGGGTTTTGTGTGTGACTCATTAGGTTCTATCATTTATTGGACATGGGCTCATAACTCCTTGTGACTTTTGAAATTTCAAATATTTACTTTAGTTTGAACTCTTTTAAACTAAGCGACTCAATTCAATTAATCTCATTAATTGAAAAGTACTCAATCTCCATGGTTGATGTCCAACCTCAAGCCCATGAAATCCAACTAATTGGCCGAAATGAATGCTCTTGAAGAACCATTCTAACATTATGCGTACCATGAAAATACGATCCTTTTGTTTCCTATCTCTTGAAAGAGGTCTGGGACAAGATATTGTTTGGCTCTCTAACAGCTTCAATACTTTATTTCTATTCTTAATATTCAATTCCCTTTGTGACCTCATCTTTGGAAATACCTTCCCAAATTGTCACGCACCTTGTGCAAGGATTTTTAGGAATGGATCATTTTAGAACATATAGGAGATGTACTCGTCTTTCACAAAAACAAGTAGTCGGATTCCATCTTATATCTCACGAACCTCCATGTCCAGCAGTTCATGTCCAATCTCTACCCGAGTGGCTTGCTAAGTAACCAAGGAAGAGTGAAAAAATAAGGGCCAAACATAAAGTTACCATGGGTCCTCAAGTCAAAGAACTAATAATATTCATTAGCGTAAGTAGGAAAGCTTGCCATTACTTACTTGCTATTGTAGCTATCTAGTGGATTCTCTAGGTGGATCTTCAGTGCCTCATTTTCTAACAAGCACCCACCAATATGCATCTATATCTCATACATGATTGCTCATGGATTGGAGCAATATCCAACCCTTGAATTTATGTATCGTTAATGCAAGTCTATCTAGATCTTAGATGCCTTGTCTCATAAGATCTTATGACTTAGAAGATTTCAAATCACAACTATGCAAGACTTATTCCATGATCACCTCCCGGTGCGTGACCAAGTCCCATAGTCTTGTATGATCTAGAGATTTCATCCAAATGCAAGTGAAGTAAATGAAAAGCATAAGATAAAGATGGTCATATAATGAATATTCTTTAATCAAAATTGTCTTATAATAAAATAGTTTACAAAGCCAATCTAATTGGCTTGCGGGACATTATTCTACCATCATATGCATAGTTGGTGAGAAAATTTTTTTGTTCATGTGGGGGATTGTAAATTTCAGTATATTTATATGTTGAAATTTTAATAATTGAATAAGAAAATTGATTTTAAATTGAGAAATAATTTAAGGACATTTTAGTAGGTAGAACAAGTTTATCCATATTGAAAAAAAGGGTATAGGTGTGTAAATAAAATATTTAAAGTTTATTTTTAATGTATCTCGATGGACACACTTCTATAGAAAAGTTAGTTCAAAAGTTAGAGCTATGACTTGAGCTCCTAACTCTTTAATGCAGCTATACCTCTTCATTAAAAGAGTAAGTTACATGATTTTATCCTATAATTGTATCCTTAAAAAAAAGAATTATGATTCTAGAGAAGAATCATGTATCATTTATAAAATTACATTGCACAGCTATAAATATGAGCGCTCAGAATCAACCTAAACCACTGAAAAAGAAGCGTACATATTAGCATTCTCGCTCACTACATTGCACACTTGTATACTGTTCATTTAAAAAGAGTTTCAAATTAGTAAAGTTTGCTAATTCTATTATATTGAAGTGCTACCTTAAACCACAAGAGAGCCATTATGTCTCGGGGGGTTAATTGTCAGGAATCTTCTAACACCATGTGAGGGGCAATATTACCTTATGGAGACTATTGGAGCAACAGGCCTCGACTGATACAATTTTTGTTTTGCATTCAAGTAGGCTTTTCTGTTTATTTTCTTTACTCAATAAATAATGTTATATGTTTACATAATTTTATTCGTGTATATATTTCAATTATATATTCGCACGAAGTACAAGCATATACGGTATCTATGATTCAAGTTTTTAACATGAAAAACGTGGAGTTTGTATGTATTCAAGGCTTGTAGATGAGTTTTGATCGAAAGTAGTATTCATAGTCTTTCGCTGATTAAAAGATAATATTGGACCAACCTCTTTAATATTATGATTTACATAATTAATTATAATAATATAATTAAATCATCATTTTTCAATAAAAATGTACAAAAAGTATTATTGAAATGAAAAATTGAAGCAAATGAATTATATATGTATACTTAAAGTAAAGATGGGGTGTGTATGTAGGCTGTCTCGTTGGGGCTGGGCATTACAGCGAGGACCAAACATGACTAAGGACGGCCACCGAACGAGAGAAATTGAGAAATAATAAAGCAGCCAAAGGAGTAAAAGCCGGAGAATTCCGCGGGCCACTCGTGTGGGTCCCGCTCCTTCCAGCCTGTCCCGCATTTGGTGGTATTTTCCTCAGCCGCTTACACCACGCGCTCGTTTACACGGGCTCCGCGCGTTCTATTTGTATCACCTTTTCTTTTACAAAAATTAATTGGCATGGCACTTCACAGTAGACCTAGCAAAATGGGTATCACCGATAATTTAATTGTGAATAAAAATAAGTAGGGTAAATTTATTTATAGACAAATTTTTTTATTTTTTATTAGGTACGATATAGTGGACTCATTATTTGTGACTAAGGATAATGAGTAACCCATAAGTACTCGTAATTATTTTTTTTTCAATTTATATAACATTATTTAAATGTTACCTACAAAATAAATAAAAGAGGTTACAAATTCATGTCAAATGTTTTAGTTTGAAAACTACAAATTAAATATTTAAACATATGTTAAGTTTAAATTATATTAAATTTCAAAATTTAAATTTAAATTTCATTATATGTCGGAAGTTTTTTGAACTAAAAGTTTAAATACCACTTAAATATTGTTGATATCATTATAAAAAAAAAGTGTTACACCTTCCAAAATAATTACAAAAATTAGAAAAAAATTAAAATAAAATATAAATAATTATTTATGGGTTACCCATGGATACCTACGAGTTGGGCCAAAAAACGACGGGTAATTTTATATACAGGTAAAATTATTTATTTTTTGTTCGGTAGAGCAAATGAGACCCATTACCCATATTTTTTTGGACACTCGCGAATTTGGATAAGTTTTTGCTAGGTCTACTTGGCAGATCTACTTTGCGGTTGCAAAATCAATTTTATTACTTAATTCTTAAAGACAGGTTGAGTTCAATTTTTATTTTATTTATTTTTGGATAGAAGAGATCGAGCTTAGTTATTACAATGCTAGTTGAGTTCAAATATTTTTCAAGAATATTTAAAGTTATATTAAGCTAGACATGAGTAATTAAAGGATAATGATTATATATTCAAAAGTAGATAAATTTGTTAAAATTTTAATGAGAAAAATTAATTAAAAAAAATATTTATACCACATATAATATTGAATGTTTATCATGTATAGAGATAGGTATTGAACTTTTTATATATTGTAGAAGTATCTTTGCTGCATTAAAAATATAGTCTTAAAAGATGTAATATATTTATTGTATATATTGGCAAATTAAAGTGCGTCATCAAATGTCATATCCCTGTAATTTGAATTATTTTTGGTTGAATTTGTAAGCACCTAATGCTGCAGCCAATTGCGGAAGAACTAATAATAATAGCTCAAGAAATGCGGGAACGCGTTGGGTGTAATCAGTAAGCTGTATTAGCTTTACAAAGCAGAAAAGCCAGCACTTCTCTTATTAATTTAACCCATCCCAGTCCTCCCACAAACCAATTCTCACTTCTTGACTGTAACTTTTCAAATTTAGCCAAGAAAAACAAAAATAAAAAACAAAAAGGCAAAAGGCAAAAGGCCAAATAAAATATCCCCCACTTCCTTTCCTTTCTTACTGGACAATATTACAAAAGGCAACGACTGCATTCTCTCTCAGAACATCCAGGCAGAGACAAAGCCACAGTTGTCGTTGCCAACGTTAACCAAATCAAGCATAAACTCCGCCTCGGTCTCCGCCTCCACGCCCGACTACATATTTTTCATTTTCTCCATTTGACTATTTGTTAATTTGTTTGCGCAAAGTTAATTACTTTTGTGGGTAGCGGTCTTCGGAAGAAAATGTCGTCGCCTGCGCCGGGAGCTGCACCCCCTCCCATCTCCCCTCCAGCTAACAACACCTCCCCGCCACCTTCCGCCGCTGTATCGCCGCCGCCACCGGCTCCAGTGATGTCTCCTCCACCGGCGAGCCCCACTCCTCCGGCCTCTTCCCCGCCTCCGTCAGTTCCCTCCACTTCTCCTCCATCTTCTACGCCTTCTCCTCCGTCTTCAAACCCGCCTCCGACCACCAGCCCACCATCTCCGCCATCCTCCACCCCGCCATCTGGATCCCCAGTGTCTCCGTCCCTGCCGGCTCCCGCAGGCAGTGGTTCTCCTCCGGCGCCTTCGGGCACTGGCTCTCCGACAGCTCCTTCGGATGGGGTTTCTCCGCCTGGGTCGACCAGTAGGGGTTCTTCCCCAGCTCCGTCCGGTACAGGGCGATCGCTTCCGTCGTCTGGCGGGTCGCCGGCAATATCGACGGGCTTGGTGGTTGGGATAGCTATAGGAGGTGTAGTGATACTAGCGATTCTGAGTCTACTATTTATTTGCTGCAAGAAGAAGAAGAGAAGACCACAACCGGATTACTATGTACCTCCACCACCACCACTAGGGGCTAAAGGTGATAAATATTTTCTATCATTCTTCAATATATATTGTTTTTCTTTAAATTATACATTAATTCATGTTTGGGTTTTCGTTTGTTTATTAGGATTGAATGGTTTTACTTTTATTTGACCTTTCGAATTGCGTTTTCATTTTAGTTGGTTAGTCTTTTATGAGGATCGATTGGTTTTACCTTTACTTTGACCCTCCAAATTGAGTTTTCAGTTTTCTAGTTGGTTAAGTCTTTTGATGCAACAGAGAGAGAGGGAGGGAAGCGTGGTGTTCGTTTACATTCTTCTGGTGGTGAAAGCATTATATCTGTTAAAGTGAGAGTGGGTGCTTTTTCAAATTTTTTCTCCCTTCCTGGATGGTAATGAAAACTGACAAGGACGCATACCTGTGGAAGGAGATTGATTGTCGGTAATACATTTCTATTCAGAGAAGGTCTTCAGAGGATTGAACCTTTTGTGGTTCTTGGACACAATATATGTGTCTTGATTTAGGCCATGGTCATTGCTGGGAATTTTCAACTAACGATGGCTAATTGTGGACATGACTGATGTTCACAAAGAAACTGTTGTAATTAGTTGTTTTAATTCTTCAGTCTAACAAGTTTATATCATCTTTTATTGCTTTTCTTGGTTACATTTCAAAGTTTATTTTTTGAAAGATTATAGGAGTGAAGTAAATTAGTGGCGCTTATGTATGACTTTCGCAAGTCTTGCCACTGTTTATATTTGTCACTAATAAATATAGAATTTGATTAACACATTCTCCTGTGCTTTGAGTGTTAACTGAGTAAAAGTAGAAGCAGATGCAGATGATTGAACAAAAGAGAGTTTATAGTAAGATCTTTTCTGTTAGTTCCTTTGATTGTGAGAAAATAAAAAGCATTGGTGCTCTGTCAGCTTGCTTTTTGGGCTCAAAAAATTTAGAGTTCATTGTTAGTACTAAGCAATATTGCTAGTTTACCTTCAGCACTCAAAGTGTTGCTTTAGTTGCTTATTTTTTTATATCTTTGCTGTCTTTTCCAGCTGACCCCTATGGTGGCCCAGTACAAAATTGGCAGTATAATGTTCCACCACCTGGGGATCACGTTGTCACAATTCCTCCTAAACCATCTCCTCCGCCAGCTGGTGCATCAAGACCTCCGCACTCACCAGCACGTGCTACTTCACCTCAAGCTCCGCCACCTCCTCCTCCTTACATGAGCAGCAGTGGAGGTTCTGGTTCCAATTATTCAGGACCTGAAACCCCTCTTCCACCGCCTTCACCTGGCATGGCTTTAGGGTTTTCCAGAAGCACATTTACATATGAAGAACTGGCAATGGCAACAGATGGCTTCTCAAATGCCAACCTTCTTGGGCAAGGTGGTTTTGGTTATGTGCACAGGGGAGTTCTTCCAAATGGTAAAGAGGTTGCAGTTAAGCATCTAAAAGCAGGAAGTGGACAAGGGGAGCGTGAATTCCAGGCTGAGGTTGAGATTATCAGCAGAGTGCATCACAAGCATCTTGTGTCATTGGTGGGTTACTGTATCACTGGGACTCAGAGAATGCTTGTATATGAGTTTGTGCCAAACAATACCTTGGAATTCCACTTGCACGGTTAGTTAATCTGAAATACTTATCTTCTTTTTGAATGGCATGGGTTGACAATGAAAAGAATTGAATTTGTGGAAAACAAATAGAAAGTGAGGAACTAGCCTCATTGCTTCCTTATTGAGAACTTCATGTGCATGTTAGTTCCCAATGTAGTTGCATTTTTTGGCCTCATTTTGATATCTTTTCTTCATCCTTTTACATTTTGAGATGATTAATCTTTCCATGGAAAAGCTTACAACTTGGTACATTTCAGGAAAAGGAAGACCTGTAATGGATTGGCCCACACGGTTGAAGATTGCTCTAGGTGCAGCAAAAGGACTTGCATATCTGCATGAGGATTGTATGTTCTTCCTGATGTATATAAGTAGTTTTTATATAGTAAAGAAAAAGTGGAAGATGGTTATTTTTCATTTCATTCATTTGATTCTCAAATGATGTTCTTTCTTCTCATCAGGTCATCCAAAAATTATTCATAGGGATATCAAGGCTGCTAATATTCTTTTGGATTTTAACTTTGAAGCAAAGGTAATATCTTTAAGTTTGACTGCAGTTGTGTCATAAGGTTGTTGCCCTTTTGATTTCCTCGTGTTTTTGGTGCGGAGTTGAATCGCGTTGAAACTTTGAAAATGTGTGCTTAAAGCTCCAGTCACTGACATGAGATCTCTCCTTGTTTTCTAAATTCCGTCGCTCACTGATGTCATTGAGTGGGATTAGGTTGTTGTTGTAAGGGTATTGATGATATAATTTATTTTATCAGGTTGCAGATTTTGGTCTTGCGAAGTTCTCCTCCGATGCCAATACTCATGTATCTACACGAGTAATGGGAACTTTTGGGTAGGAAAAATTCTTTTGGCTTTCTTTCTGCGTCCTGTGCACTCTAGGTTATCTATAAGAATATTTGATAATTATTGCAGTATTCCCCCACCCAATCACCCACCCAATGGGGCACGATGACTTGGGGGTTGAACTGTTGCATGTTTTAATGTGGTGATTTTTAATGCTATCTCTCTTATTCTGGCCAGATTACACTTAAGAGGGGGCATTAGGATCTTGCTTTCTGAAGTTGTGAAAAGCCTGCACAAGTTTTTGCTTACTATGAAAATATCTGCTTTTTTGCATCCTGCCTTTTGCTTTAGTAATGAAGCTTGAAACTGCAGTACCTGAAAATCTTGTAAAAGTCATGTTAACATTTCCCTATTATCTAGGTATCTGGCTCCAGAGTATGCTTCCTCCGGAAAGCTTACTGACAAGTCAGATGTATTCTCCTTTGGTGTTATGCTTCTAGAGTTGATTACAGGACGCCGACCTGTTGACTCAAGCCAATCTTTCATGGATGATAGTTTGGTAGACTGGGTGAGTGCGAAACTTGAAAAGATAGTGATGGCTCTTTTCCTTTAATCCCATTTTGTTTTCTCAACTTTGGCCCCCTTCCCTATCCCTATCTTCTTATTCAATATTTACATATCCTTGTGTGAGCATCAGTAAATTGTGTATGCATAGTAGTTGTTAACAAATTTGTAATACAGGCTAGGCCCTTGCTCACAAGAGCTCTTGAAGATGGAAACTTTGACGCACTTATTGATAAACGATTGCAAAATGATCACAATCAGAATGAGATGGCTCGCATGGTGGCTTGTGCTGCTGCTTGTGTGCGTCATTCAGCAAGGCGTCGGCCACGAATGAGCCAGGTAGATTGATTTCCTTTTACTATCTCAAGAGCTGATGTTAAACACCCAGGTCAATGAATGTAATTTTGCTTCGGTAGGTGTCATAAATTTGGCTGGTTGAATATGACTTTTAAGCCCAAAATATGATCTTGGAATTTAGTTCACAGAAAAGACTTACTTCTGGATGCCTATATGGTTTTCAGCTGAGGCTTTTTAAATGTAGCATATGACTACAGTACTATACCATAATAATGTATTTGTTCTTGATTTATTTGCTACATGGACTATAGAGAAAGCGTTCCTATTTAATTCTACTGGAATTCAATTGAGATATTCAGCAAATAAAGTATATTTTGCAAATGTTGGCAGGTTGTAAGGGCCTTGGAAGGAGATGTATCGCTGTCTGATCTGAATGAAGGAATAAAACCGGGACACAGCACGGTATACAGTTCTTATGGAGGAAGCTCAGACTACGACACTTTCCAATACAATGAGGACATGAAAAGGTTCAGGAAAATGGCACTGGGAAGCCAGGAATATGGGAGCAGTGGCCAATACAGCAATCCAACTAGTGAATATGGGTTGAATCCATCTGGTTCAAGTAGTGAAGGCCATCAAACAAGAGAAATGGAGATGGGAAGGATGAAAAAGGACAGTCGAGGTTTCAGTGGTGGTGCTTGACAAAATACTATTCATTTTTTCTGTGTATAAATTTGATCCAGCTAATTCTTTGACATCAGACAACCTGTTTCATACACATGCTTCTTTTTCTGTTTTTCAATTATTAATTTTTGGAAATATTATTTGTTGGAAAATGTATTCATACTACAAAAAAAAAAAAAAAAAAAAAAAAAACAACCGAAAGCATTTAACTTATGGTGTTCAATTGATGAATGGATATGGTTAACGATTGGATTGGAAAATCTGGTGTTGGGTATGCCACAAGGTACCTCAAGCTGTATGGTTTTCATTTTTGTTGTTTCAGACAGACTACTAGTGGTAGTCTGGTAGATGGGAGGATCTAATAATAAATTATAATCTGCCTATTTTTTTTCCCCTTTTTTCCCTCATAAAGCTGCTGTATGCAGCTGGTGGTTACCATATTGTATAACAAGGTTGAATTGAATTAGTTTTTGCCTTTAGACCTTTTCTATCTACTTTTCTTGATTGAATTGTCAATACAAGAAATACTTTGGAAGAAAGTGGAAGAAGTGAACATGCTTCATCCAAGAATCAGATGGCTACTTAAATGATTTAAAATTTGTCAAATTGGGTTGTATTTGTACAGGTTTATCCGCTTTTTAAAAGATGTAATGTAAGTGGTAGGTTTTGCGGTTACTTTCCATCCCCAACCCCCATTTAAATTAATGATCATTATATGTACACATAAAAACACCCACATTGTAACTAAGAAATGAAGAAAAACACACGCGCAGAGAGAGAGAGAGAGAGGTGATTCTGAAGTGGATGCACTCAATCCACTGTTGGATTTAAGAAGATCGAATGATTTTTAAAGTGAAATCTCCCTAAATTTTAACAATTTGTGTTGAACCAAACACGATACATTCAATCCAACATAGAACCTACCCTCCACAGATATTGAAAGTGAAAAGAGGGTCAAAGGTTGTACTTGTGGCGCGTGGGCGTGGGGTTCACATGGGAATGACCTTTGAACAAATTTGGAGGATTCCTAATCAATCAATCACGAGTCAGCCACATGAAATTCAACCAAGTCATCTTGTCAGACTCTCGGCGGATAAAAAATCATGTGCCAGCAAATACCATGCGGCATGCACATGGCTTCTCCAATCTTGTTTGTTTCTTTTTTCCTTTAAATTTATAATATTTTATTTTAAACTACAATTAATTGAATAATGATGTAATATTATTAATTTAAATAATTAAGAAACTAATATAAATATACGATAAATTCATACTATTTAAATCACCGTAAAATATAACTTGGGTTGTCGAAGACTCAAAATAAGCCATATTTTTGGAGCAGCAAGGATTTTTATTTCTGGTACAACCAACAAAGATTCGATTTGCAGCAAGTAAACGCCACCATACAACATTCGTGCCTTGGCGTGGCGAGCGTTGCGTAATTTATTGAAATAGGGCTTACGGTCTAGGCATTTCGCAGTTGTTGTATATATATATACACACATACTAGTATACGTCCGATGCAATGTACTGAATTTTTTTTTAATTTTAAAATAATTTACTTTATAAAAATATTTATTTTACTTTGTGATTCAAAATAATCATAATTATTTTTAGTATTTAAAATAATAAAATTTATTGCAAATTAAACAAAATAATATGGATATTTTAATTTAAAAATATTATTTTTGAAGATAATTTGTATTTAAATATGTTGTGGAATATTAAGAATTGTTAACTCTATGTTTATAAATTATAACAAAAAAAAATGATAAAACTTAAAAAATAAATGAAAGAATTAAGAAAATAAAAGTAGAGCAAAATATTTAAGTAAATATGCTTTTTAAATTAGATATATGTTTATACGCATACTTTGATATGATAAATAAGTAAATAAATTTTTTAAAATATAAGATTGTTTTTATATGAATTCCTAATGATGTGGAAGTTATAGTTACAATTTTCATAACATTTGAGATTTTTAAATGTTATTTTTTTTTGTTATAGTAAATATGTAGGCCTCTTTATACTTTATTTATGAAAATAACCCACATTCGGTTATTATTGGATAACTAATTCAGTGTGTAGCTTGTAATGTGCAATTTTATAATTTAGAGTATTTTTTAATATTCTATATAACTCTAATACGTAAAATTTATTTATGTTTACTTATATATAGTTATTTTATTATTTTTAAAATTATCAAATAACATATATTATGTACATGAATAAAATAATAAGTAATTTTTCAATATTCAATTTAAGATAAACTATCACTCTCTATTATATAAGTTTCTTTTACAAATATATAGATATGTATAGTTAAATTTTTTTGATCTGACATCATTAATCCATGTAAAGATATTTTTAATGAGTTATTATAAGCAAAAATATTAAAATAAAGTAGGCAATATAATTATAAAATTGCTTGATTGAATATATTTAAAAATATAAAAATTGATATTATTTTCTATTTAAATAGTAATTTATCAAGCTTTTGAAAATTTTCAATTATGTCAACACTATATATCCCATATAAAAGAACTTATTTTAAATAATTAAAAATGAGTTCTCTATTATATTGCTAAAAAACTAAAATGGTTTAAATTACTAAAATAAAAATAATGTTCATAGTTTATAGTTGTTACATGAAGTAACTTTTTATATTTAAAATATTCTTCAGATTAAAATATTTGTTATATTCTATATATAGTTTTATCTAAAAATATTTTATATATCTAAAAAATACTATTGTGAAAATAATTAAATTTTAAAGATTTTGATAAATTGAGCTTTATATATAAGTTAATTTATAATTATTTATTTCTCAAACTTCTATTTCTTTAATAAAGATTATGAAATATTATTAAATACATTTTGAATTTTGAATGAAACAAAGTTAAAAATAAGACACAATCATATTGGTTAGAGATAATAATTAACAACTACTGAAGATTTTTTAATTGAATTAAAATACTCAAAATTTTAAGAATTTTTCATTTGATAAAATTAAACAATTAAAACTAAAATTGCATAATTGTGAGTCCCATACCATTATGCTATATATAATAGTATAGATATGTATATATTTGAGGTTCTTCGGAGATCAAATGGGTGAATTGCAATCTACCCCACATGAAAAGTATCTAAAAATTGGACAGATTATGTTTCTTATTTTTATCCTTTTCTTCACTTACATATTTGTTAAAATCATAGAAAATATTAAGTTATTAATTTTATATATTTCAACTTTTAATTCTTAATTTTTTTATGCATATAGTTTTATTTCTCTTATTTCTGTTATTTCAATATATTAAAGTTACAAATTGAATATTGAATAATTAAGTTTTTGGATTAACTTAGGTTTATTAGGTGAATTAATTTTGATATTTTATTTTATTTGGTAATTTAGTTGCTAAATAGTTTCTTATAATAAAATAACGAATAATATAAAATTAAAGAATAAAAATTATATTTACATTTTTATTAAATATTTTAAAGAATAAAAACACATATCTATTTTTTTATTTATTAATTTTTAAGTTGATAACTAAAATACAAAAGTAGTATAGTACAAATTAAATAATAAATAGAAATATTTGTATATAAAATTAAAAATTACGAATCTAAAACTAATGTACAAAAAATTTATAAGACTAACAATCATATACCAAAATAATATTTTAATTAAATTTTTATTTATACTGAATTCTTTGAAAAACCAATATATTAAATCATTTATTGTATATTTGTATTGCTAAATCATTTATAAGACTAACAATTAAATATTAAAATAACAAATAATGTAATTCTCTTTATTTATAGGACTAATAATTAAATATCAATACAATGAATAATTCAAACATAGAGAATAAAATTACATTTGTATGTTTTATTTACTAATTTTGATTTGGTGACTAAAACATAAAAGTTAGTTTATTAATTAATTCAATAATATAAACAATATATATATGTAAAATCTAAAATTAAGAATATAAATAAAAATTTATAATAAATAATTTTATATTTGGTATGATTTTAAAATTATCCTAAAAATTAACTATCAAAATAATATTTTATTTAAATTTTTATTTATTCCAAGTTCTTTTAAAACATTATATTAGATAATTTTCTTTGCTTAAATTAAGTGCTTTAAAAGAAGTAAAAGAATATTTTTTATATGAGGGTATTTTTGTCCTCACACTTAAAAACTTTAAGCGAATGGTTGTAAGGAGGTGGCGAGCTACATTCTTAGAAACACAAGGAAGTGCAACGCCTATTATTTTTTATAGAAAGTTTTTTGCATATTTCATTTTATTTTATTTTATTTTATTGGAAAAATGCATATTTTAATTTTTATAAGAAAGTAAAATGAAATTTACCCAAGATCAAATTCTTAAACTTTGCATATATAAATGTTAGGCAATGTGATCAAATCAATTAAAAATTGGATATTTAACTGCCATCCATGTCGTAAATGAAATGAATACTGCTTAGAAGTACCTTCATTTCCACTAATGCCCTTGTTACAACCCATTAAAATCTTAGAAAATCTTTGGGACAATATTTATTAACCTTAATTTTTGTGGAATTAGTGATAAAAGAACATTGCTACTCCCTAAAAACCCATTTATTTACCATACACAGTAGTAGGATTTATGTCTTTTTTTTTCTTTCTTTCTTTTTTTTTTTGGTGGATTGAGATATAACCCGATCCTACCACCAAATGACCCAATATTGTGACTCTAGAATGAAAACATGTGGCAAGATCTTAAGATACCATGTTGGATGGATGTGACCGGCACAACTTAATAGAAGCTTATAGATACCCCTTTTCATTAGGTCCAGAGGCCAAGCCTTATGATCAAGATCAAATTTTAGAGCTGACTACCTAAGAAAGATAATCAAACTACCCTACCTACATGCGCTCCCACTCAATAACTCCATGTTGTTTGACCCCTAATCCACAACCTCCATAGTTCAACCAATAGTACTAGCAAGCTTGATTTAATTTGCATACATCAATAGGGTGACCTTTCGACCTATCGACCCATAGATCCAAAATACATTGAATTAGAACTTTAGTAGGTGCCATTTATTGAAAATTTCAGCATTGAGCTTGTGCTATTAGTCAGTTGGTGAGTGACGAAGAGAATGATCGACACACCAAATAAAAATGTGGAGGTGCTGGGGATGGCCAAAACCTTGCTTTCACTGCAATAAACACCTCGACATGAGTAGTCATAGCCAGTAATCAGAATAATTAGGATGGAGTTGTAGGCAATGGTACAAGCTATGGCCAACAAAAGAATAGAAGGGTGTGTACGAAAATAATTCAACCTAAGATGCACATATCTATGAAATCAAAAGACCATAATTAGATTGATTTATTCATGTAACTATTTGAACCATGAGATTTATGATCAATGATTCCTGTTATTTCATGATTGATCACTAAGTCTTCCTTTTCTTCTCACACAAACCACTTGACAGCTTTAATGGGATAGCAATATCAAAACATGGAGTAGAGAGGGGACCTAGCCACAATATATATAACGTAAAACCCTAGAGAGCCCTCTTATCATGGGCTTCTAAGATTGGGCCTACATTAACTATCACACCAAATTTGTTTAAAAAATAACCTTAACAATATTAGGTGAAAATATTAGGTTATATGAGTCTATCTCATTAACCGTATTAATTTAGTTCATTTTTATTTTATTAGAAAATAAATTCAATTAATAGAAGTTCACATGTTAGAATAAAATTCCAACATTCTCCCACTTGGACAAATATTAATTGTAACTTTAAAACAAAATAAAAGGAAAAGTTTGATAAAATGACTCTCAGGCTAAATTATAAAATGATTTTGACTGTGGCCACATTTTAAAGAAAAGAAATATCGCTAACAAAACTACTAACACAATTTGGACCAGTAAAAATTACTAATATTAGATCATGGCGGTAATTGCACCTTTCATCAATACAAAACCTTTCATAGTCACATACACCAACAATTCCATCGACATGGATTCAGACATGGTGGTGTAGCAAGAAATAGCAACTAAATATGACCCAAATATGTATGTTATTTCATTGTAGGTCCTCCAATTGTCTTGTAAAATATGGATTTCTAGAACTATATGAAATCCCAAGAAAATTTGATTTCTTATAACATATGGGCCTCTTGAGTTACAGTAAACCCTAAGAAAATTCATGACTTTCTTGTAGACATGAATTTCTAGAAACAATATGAAATTCCAAGAAAATTCGACGTCAAAAGAAGTCATGTATGCCTCATTCAATTCTAAATACAACATGATGTCATTTAATAGATATACCCAACTTTCAAGATCAACGTCTAATCACAAGATACATATTAAGCGAGATATAACCACAAATGTGCAAACAATTATAACAAATATATCAACAGTTCAAAAAAAAAGAAGGAATCTTGCATTAATAAAAGCTAATAAGACAAAAGGCTTCACTACTGTAACAAATTTAATAAAGAAGAATATCTCATTTAATCCAATACATCAAAAGACTCAATCATACCTATGTGTTCTACATGTCTTTTGAAAATAATAGGTCTCAATCCCTTGGTCAAAGGGTTCACTAGCATAAAGTTAGTATCGACACGCCCTATCATGATGGTGCCATTTTTAACCAAGTCCCTCACAGTAAGATATTTAAGCTCTACATATTTAGATGCACTAGAGGACTTATTATTTCTTGAAAAGAACACGGTAGTAGCATTATCACAGTAAATCCTTAGTGGCTTAGAAATTGAATCAACAACCAAAAATCCTGAAATGAAGTTCTTAAGCCATACAGCATGTGTGGCTGCTCTATAACAAGCAACAAACTCAGCTTGCATGGTTGATGAAGTGGTTAGCATTTGCTTAACACTCTTCCATGAGATAGATCCACCTGCCATTGTAAAAATATAACCTAAAGTAGATTTCAAGTTATCGGGACAACCAACAAAATCTGAATCTGAGTATCTAATGACCTCAAGATAATCAACTTTTCTTTACGAGCATGAAGTTTTTAGTTTTCTTCAAATATCTTACGACTTTCTTAACAACCACCCAATGTTCTTGTCCTGGATTAGAAAGATAGCACCTAGGAACACCAACAACAAAGGCTATATCAGGCCTAGTGTAGACTTGTGCATACATTAAACTACCAACAACACTAGAGTAAGGAATGTTTTTCATGGACTCTCGCTGAAGTTTGTTTTTAGGGAACTGTGTAATTCTAAGTTTATCGCCTTTGATAATAGGCACATCACTAGGTTTACAATGTTTCATGTTAAATCTACCCAAACATGTTCGAAGTAACTCACTTGAGAAAGTCCAAACAAGCCATGAGTTCTATCACGATAGATCTCAATTCCAAGAACAAAAGATGCTTTACCAAGATCTTTCATATCAAAACTATGACATGTCATTTGTTTAGTCTTATGAAGCAAACCCAAATTACTACTAGCAAGTAAAATATCATTAACATAAAGCACCAAATATATGAATTTGCTCCTACTGGTCTTGAGGTAAATACAATGGTCCTTTTTATTTTTCTCTCACTACCTTATAAACTTCAAGTACCAATGCTAAGAAGCTTCTTTAAGGCCATAAATTAACTTATTCAGCTTCCACACTTGGTGTTCTTTCCCTTTTTCAATAAAACCCTCTGGATAAGTTATATAAACTTCTTCATCAAGGTCGCCATTAAGGAAAGTTGTCCTTACATCCATTTGGTGGAATTTCAAATCAAAATGTGCTACCAGACTCAAAATGATCTTGAAGGAATTTTTGGAGAAAATCAAAGAGAATGTATCACCATAATCAATTCTAGTTTTTTGAGTAAAGCCCTTGGCTACAAGTCTAGCCTTAAACCTTTCAATCTTCTCTTTTGAGTCTTTCTTAGTTTTAAACACCTATTTGCAACCTATAGTCTTTCAACCTTGGGGTAGATTAACCAACTCCCAGATATTATTCTCTTTCATTGAGTGAATTTCATTATCCATAGCACTAAACCACTAGTCTGATTGAGGACTAGACATGGCACCAGAATAGTTAAGAGGATCAACTATAGGACTAACATCATAATCACTTTCTAAGAGATACGCATAGTAGTCATTAGAAATTACAGGACGTCTCGCTCTAGTAGAATGTCTAGGAGGCATTTGATGGACATGATTTTCAGATGGATCAGTATTCAAGTTGGCCTCTATATTGGCATTAGGTATAGCTACTTGTTTATGAGAATTCTCAATTTCATGTGTAATGGGTAAGGAAAGTGTAATAGATCATCAGCTACTATAAGATTAGAACATTCTCCTGTCAGGTACATCATACTCTAAGAACTTAGCCATCTGAGACTCAACCACTCGAGTTCCACACAAAGGACAAAAGAATTGATATCTTTTAGAATGATTTGGATATCTAATGAAATAACCAGAAGTAGGTCTAGGGTTAGTCTTTTTCTTAAAAGGATTATGAATTTTAACCTCAGCAGGACATCCCCACAAATGAAAATGATTTAAGTTAGGCTTCTTACCAACCCACAACTCCAAAGGTGTTTTAGAAACTAATTTGGTAGGAACATGATTGACTATATACATAGCAGTTCTTAAGGCTTCGCCCCAAAGAAATTTAGGTAACTCACATTGACTCATCATGCTTTTCATCATCTTAGCTAAGGTGCTATTATGCCTTTTGACTATACCATTTTGCTTAAGACCTCATGCATGGTATATTGAGCAACAATTCTAGATTCTTGTAAATATTTGGCAAATAGTCCCATATGTTGCCCAATCTCATCATATGTGCCATAATATTCACCACGTCAGTTAGACCTAACAATTTTAATAACTTTTCCCAATTTTTTTGAACTTCAGTTTTAAAAATCTTGAATTTTTCAAGAGAATTAGATTTTTCTTTAATACGATAAATATAACCATATCGGGAAAAATCATCAATAAAGGTGATAAAATACTTATTACTACATAAGATAGGAATATATGAGCTAGAGATATCTATATGAATAATCTCCGTGAGGTTTGAACTACGAGTGGAACCTTTTTTCCTAGACTTAGTTAGTTTTCCCCTAATACAATCAACACAAATCTCCATGTCCCCAAAATCAAGACTAGGAAGAATGCTAGCTTTTATCAGTCTGTCTATTATATCTTTAGAAATATGGCCAAGACATCTATGCCATAACATGGAAGAGTTGTCATTACTTAGGGACATTTTGGACATAATATTTTCAATATTGAAGGACGAACAAATTTGATTAGAAACCAAGGTCAACATATACAAGCCATTGTGTAAAATACCGCAACTAATAATTTTAGAGTCTAAAATCAAATTAACCTTTCCTTTACCAAAAGAAACATCATAACCCAAATTATCCAAAGCATAAATAGATATTAAATTTCGAGTAAAAGTTGGTACATAAAAGATATTTTTCAAAATAAGCTCAAAACTAGATTCTAAGTTCAAAATGACTGTTCCTACATATTCTATTACTACTAGAGCTTCAATAACTACTTCAATCTTAGACTCTTCTCTACATGGCTTCCTTTTGTTTATGAACCCCTGTAATGAAATTGCAACATGGACATTTGCACCACTGTCAAGCCACCAAGAATTAATGGGAACATTAACTAAATTTGACTAAAAACAAACTAGGGCTAATGAATTACCTTTTTGCTTCTTCTTTTTCTCTAACCAAGCTTGGAAATCAGGACACTCAAACCTCTTATGGCCTGACTTCTTACAAAAGTAACATTTTACTTCCTTTTTAAGACCATTTTTCTTGACTCTAAAGTGGTGGATTTGGCCGGTACCATGCTTGTTAGTATTCTAAGGCTTCTTATGAGAATGGTAATAAGGTTTCTTAGGGTTGGAGATATTTTGACTCTTTCTAGATTTAGGACCAGGATGAGAAACATGCAAGGCTATCTGTCTACTCTCCCTCTTAATTTTCTCTTTTTCATTTACACATTTGGAGATAAGGTCAAGAATACTCCATGACTTATTTTGGGTGTTATAGGCTATTTTGATTTGATTGAATTCCATAGGCAAGGAATTGAGAGCAGTGTGAACAATATAGTTATCTGGGAGGATAATATCAAGATCTTTAAATCTAGATTAGATGTGAATCATTTTCAAAATATATTCCTTAATCCCACAAGAGTTATTATACTTCATACTCACTAAATCACTCATTAGATTCCCAACCTCAAACTTATTAGACACTTGATACCTTTATCCTACCACGTGGAAAAACTCCTTAGCATTATTGTTCTCAGGCAGTGCACAAGATGCTCTTCAATAGACTTTTACATAGCTAGAAGACTTAAGTAATTAGGCCTCTCTTACTGAGCAAAAGCTCTTTTCACAGCATCAAAAGTATTATAGGTAGGTAGGGAAGGTTGATCTTCTCGGAGAGCTATATCAATATTAGCTAATCCTAGGGAAAATTCAATATCATGCTTCCATCTTTTATAATTTCAACCATTCAATACTTTAATAGTGACACTACCATTATTTAAATTCATAGTAATTGTCAAAAAATAGCAAGAATGCAACAACCATATCAATAATAGACAATTAACAAGAATAAGCTTCTAACAATAGAGCTTAATTCCTTATAGAGTCCTCGTGAGTCATGACAAACTCTCCTTTGGGTAGAGAATGCCACACTCACAAGGTCTCTCACGCAAGAATGGTATAGAGATATACTAATTGTTGAAGCGTCACTTCCTTTGGGAAACAAATCTTCTAAATTAACATATCCCTATCAATATGTTCTGCACTAATAAAATCAATTATCACACATATCTAACCCCCTTTGGGCAGATAAGAATGCATAATAATACCAACTCGAGGTATGCATGCCAAAATTTTTATAAGTTTTAATAAATAAAACACTTTGGTGTAACTATTTATTTCAACCTATAAAATAAGCACATGGCTGAGTTCAATCATTAATTGCCCAACTTGCACACATGTAATATGTATATAAGACTCCCATAAAATTGAGTACTAAAACAATATGTACTTTAGGGAGTTGTAATTTGTAACATTCAGATTGTTTCTAATTCTTTTAAATATTATGTACTCTACAAATATACATATAGTAATATACGTACATGTACAATCAATAAAGACAATCACTAAACAGTAAAGGTAAACAAAAAATAAAATTCATGAAACTAATATATATACAAATCATAGATATCATTATCACACAATTTAAGTTATACATAAATAAAACATTGAAACTCCATTACTGATTAAAATGAAATGTGTCCATATCATGCAACTCATGTTCTACAAAAATCAAACAATGAAATACAAAAATTTTAAGCCAAGTATTTAAACATGTATCAACTACTTTGGATTGCCAAAAAAGAAAAATAACTGAATCATGAATTGATGAACCCTACTAAATGCAGGATTACATTAAAAATCTAATACAGATCTATCATCCAAAAATTGAAATGGCAAAACCTTGAATTTTCATCTATCATGCAAAAAGAAAAAAAAAAATTTAACCTTAAAATATACACAGTAATTGAGCATGCAATAGGAAAGCCCATTTACACAAATATGCCGTATAATTCAAACCTCGGCTAATTCTGAAAAGATATTTGAAGCAAATTCAGATTTAACTTCAAGCTAATAAGTAGAGATTGCCAAACAATTTCACATTATGATTCGATTAGATTAAGAGATCTTATATTTAATAAATAAAATTGGATTTTTATTCATAGATATATAGCTCCGATACCAATTGTACAAAAATAATTCAACCCAAGATGCACATATCTATGAAATAAAAAAATCATAATTAGATTGATTTATTTATATACCTGTTTGAGCCATGAGTTTTGTGATCAATGATTCTTGCAATTTCAAGACTAATTGCTAAGTCTTCCTTTCCTTCTCATACAAACCACTTGCACTACAAAAAAAATAGTTTTTTGTTATGGTTGCCTAACCGTCGCAAAAACGTGCAAAGCATAGGCAATAACTTATTCACAACAGTTATGCAACGCTTTGGCCACCATAGCATTTGTAGTAGTGGCAAATACTTTGCTACGGTTTGAAAACCATTGCCAAAGCTTTAGCTACAATTTTGCAACTTTTTGGTGATGATTTTTTAGAAGTTGGTGAAATTCCACAAATAATGGTTACGGAATGCAAAACCATAGCCATTATACCTATTGATTATACTTTAGATAAATCGTAGGCAATTCCTTAATTTATTAGCCACCTCTATTGACCACGTTCTAAAAATGTGTAGGCAATATTGTAACTATTCCTTACTGTTCAAGCATGTAGTAGCAAAAAAGTGCAAGCATTTTGACTATTGTTTCCTAAGAGTAGCCAATACTCTAATTAATATTTTAAACAAATTATCCTCATTTTTACATTATAAAAATATTATTTATGCCTGTTTACATATCCATTCAAATAATAAATTTTAAATATATTAATATTCGATAATCAACACCAACTAATTCAAGAAAACATTTGGCATTACTATCCATTGAAAATCAATTAAAACATAGAGTCATAACAAATGTAGTTCATTGTCCTAAAATCAACTCAAAGTCCAATAATAGTTCCACAAGCAAATTAACATTACACAACCATTAAAGTAAAAAGAAAAAAATATCACGAGTTAAAGTCATCTAACAACCATCCATCACATCAGTTTCTTGTTTATTCCTAAAAGTTCTGGATCATCCTCATCACAAATCCCCATTTCATCATGAAGAAAACATACATGAGCTACCTGAAATTGTGTACAATAATATAATAAATAATCTAATATGTTAATTATTTTGAGAAAAAATAGCATTATGTCAAACTAAAAACATAGTTGGAACATCCAAATGTACTTGGATCACAACTGCTCATAATAGACAAACACACTTTTACATTAGATCATTTTTATGAAACATTAATGAAACAAATAACATATTATTGGTTTAGACTAATATACATAACATTATAATATAATTAAAAATATATATTATGTCTTAATACAATTACCTAATCATCATGGCTATGATCAGGTGTAGCTGAAAGCTATCATCCCATTCTAGATGAGCATTAGATCCAGACTTTACCTACAAAAGAATTCATTATAAGTATTTTTTGCATGAAAATAATCAAAATATATGTAATGCTAACTTGAGCACTAGATATACATGCTGGAGTTGATGTTTCATGTGGGGAGGATGTAGAACCAACTCTTTCGATGTTGTTACAAGCTACTTGAAATACTTGTAATGCAAAGGGATCCAACAAACTCACCAAACGGTCCATCGTTTTTTGCATTACATCCATTTGAGAACGAACTCGAGTTATCTTAGCCTTCACCTCATTCTGCACCTCAGTAAGAATCTCTTCACAAAGCTCTTCCCGCATATGAGGTCCAGAAGCTGAAGAACTTCCACTAAATTGTGTAGGTGTAATCCCTTTCCCCATACACTTAACACGTCCATGCCCATCAACTCTAATAGCATTGTCAAAAAATTCATCCTTGAACTTTTTCATCTTCTCAGCTTTAGGCACTTGATTGACTTGTTCCTCTATCTCATCCTAATTCAATAGAAAATTAAAGATACTATATTAAAAAAAAAATTACATATAAAAAATTGATATGATGATATAAAGTTTATATAATTCTCATAAATAACTCAGCAGTCTCTTGATTTGCATTCATTCCTTGCCCTTTTGAGCGGGAGACCAACCACAAATCTAATTTTGTAGGATTAGATATCCCGGTCTCTTTAAGTTGATTATTCAATATTATAAATTAACAAATAAGACACATATAATTCCTTAAAAAATAATGTGTAATTATTTATAATTTGATACTAACCTCTTCTCTTAGCGCAGGAAAAGGTGTTCTACCCATTCTATGTGGATGTTTCTGAGTATTCCTAATCTCTGCATTTCGTCTAGCTTGTTCCTACAAGAATTAAATATCTTGAAGTAGTAATATTTTTTAATATCAAATTTAAAATAGACATACCCCTAAAAAATTTTATCTTATAATAAGTATATGAATAATATAAATGAACCCCAGAAGTTCTTAACCTAGGATTTTAAGATTTTCAATTATCTGCACATTCGTAATTTCACAATAATCCACAAGTGCAAGCCATTGCCTAGGCTCTAATCACTCATCTGGCACCATAGCGAGTCATCTAGCACCATAGCGAGATACTCTAGATCATCTTTATATGGCTCATAATAAGAAGACTTCAGAGTACTTTTCCACCCTTTTCATAGAGAATTCAAATTTGTCAACTCATGTTTCTTTGCTTTTGGGGGCAATGTAGTGTTAGCCTATATGGATACCAATTATTGATATGAGCAATAAGGAAAAGAATAAAATATATAATATAAAAAATTGCATCATATCACAAATTTTATTACTTGAACTTCATTCCACATATCATCAAGTCTTGATTTTGGCATATCACACCACTTCTCATAGTTTAAAGGGAACAAATTCCCCATTTTTGCAAGGACCCCAACAGCGGTGCACAATTGGGCTTGGTCCTTGCCAACAATCTAACCAAATTCATTAAGCTTTACCTCCAAAGGTGTACCAGTATTCCACTTAGCTAGTAAGTGTGACGAACTTCTACCTTTTCTCTTCGATGATCCTACCAAAAAAAAAGTGTCATAAAATATAATAAGAACATATTTACAATGTGTAGGTACTTATTATTGGTGAATTGATACCTGATGTTCTTGAGGTTGGTCCAGTAGATCCATGAGATTCACTTTCTTATAGTAACTCTATAGGCTGAACGGATTGAGATGATGAAATATTGTTGTTCGTACAACTTACTCATGCAACAACATCAATGTCTCCACCTATCATGGTCCCACATGGATGTTTTCTTGGTCTCCCCATCACGACACCTAAATACAAATCAATATGCATAAAATAAGAAAATCATTAACTTAATTTTCAAGTAACAAAATGTAAGAATGAAAATGTAATATATTATTCGCATATCTAAAGTCAAGAAAGGAAAAAACTAACTTAAAATAAGCAAATACATATTGTTTATGACAAGTAAAAAGTACATAAAATTTACAAATACAAACTTTCATACTGCCCCTAATCTATTTAATCAAAATCATCATTTTCATCAAATTGTTTATTATCATGCACACCAACTGAAGGTCCTTCAACTCCACCTCGAACCCAATTAGCATCCTCATCATTTATAGGAATACGGTCATCTAATAACTAGTTGTTGTAGGGTTCTATTTCGTACATTCGTGAGTATACATCAAAATTATCTCTTCTTATCAGTGGTATTGCAATCTTCCACTCAGTATTCACAGGATCAACAACATACCACATGTGCTCTGCTTGATTAGATAGGATAAAGGGCTCATCATTAGGAAGATTATCCTTATACATTAATCGATTTTGAGCTTGAATTTATGTATATCTTCCATCAACCTTCCCTTATCATTATCAATCCAATCACACTTAAATATTATAAACTTAAAATTGTAGGCATAATGTATTTCAATGATATCAGTTAGGATGCCATAATAGGAGACTTTACCCATATGAGGGTTTCTATCCTTTGCACTTGCATAGCTATTCATGGAAATCCTAAGGATAACATTGGAATTTTGAGTTGCTTTCTTTTCATCATGAGATTTAGTACGAAAGCAAAAGCTATTCACAATGCATGCATTATAACTCTTCCCATGTGCCATGGGACCATTAGCCAACCTTCTAATTTCATCTGAAAAAGAGACTGTATTTTTCCTATCATGTACTTGAGTTTAAGAAAATTGAATGGTGAAAACTTTGAAATTTATTAAATAACAATCTCATCATGTAATTTGTATAGTCCAATACTTACATAAGATTTGAACCACTCATAAAATGTTGCAATGTGGATTCTATTGATTTCCTTTGGTGATGTTATTCATCTCTTTCTTGCAATAGAAGCAATATGGATGCTGTATCATACATTATATAGTTTATTAAGTTTTTATATAAATCGATAGACAATTATCTCTATATTAACAACATGACTTACGACTTGTATGGAGCGACTGATTCAACATGTGCAAAAACCCATCGATGTGCTTGGATTAGTGTGGTATTATCAAGTATCCTTTGCTTTCCCTTTCCTAATACTTGACCTATAGGATTATCTCTAACCCAATTTTGTAAAGGTCTAGTTTCTTTAGTTTCAATATCCCCAAGATATCTAGCATAAAAGTTCATGCACTCATCCATCAAGTAGCCTTTAGCTATAGATCCTTCTGGTTGTGCTCAATTGCGAACATACTTTTTCAAGGTAAGTAAATACCTAAAGTAATTAAATTGAAACATTTATAATAACTTTGATATGCGACTAAAGTTTAGATCAAAGTAAAATTATATATTCTCAAATTACCTTTCTACTGGATACATCCATCGTAATTGTACAGGGCCACCTTTTGACGCCGTATCGACTAAACGGATAGGAAGATGCTCCATAATATCAAAGAAAGATGGGACAAATATTTTCTCTAGATTACACAATATAAGAGCTATACGATCTTGCAATTTGTCCAGAATAGGTGTGGTATTAGCTTTAGAACATAATTGCTTCCAAAAATTTGCAAATTCAATCAACACACTCACTACATTCATTGGCAGTGCTCCACGAGCTGTAATAGAAAGCAATTGTTGGGTTAAAACATGATTGTCATGGCTTTTCAATCCATTTATAGTTCCAAATACAATGTTAACACGAGGTGCAATGTTAGATGCATATCCATATGGAGCTCTGATGCTTTTCAATACTGTGCAAAATATATCCTTTTCTTTCCTACCCATTGTAAATGCAACAAGAGGAAGATTATCTCTCCCAAAAAGTCGTGGTTGTGTCCGTAGAGGTTTACGGATATTCATTGATTTTAACTGTAACTGAGCCTGTTGATGATTCTTTGATTTCTTTTTATCACCGAATATGGTCCAAAGAATATTGTCACACACATTTTTCTCTACATGAATTGCGTCAAGATTGTGCTTAATCAAGTTATACTCCCAATGTGGAAACTCAAAGAAGATACTCTTTTTTTTTCAATTATGCTCATCCAATTTTTCCTTACTAGTTCTAGATGCTTTCTTCAATAGGTCTTCCTTATTGTATTGAGCTAATATTTGATATTTATAAAACTTTTGCAATACTTGTGATCTTGTGAAAGGAATAAGAGCCCTTCCTAATTCTCTTTTACCATCAAATGACACAGTATCTCTTCAAAATTGATAGCCTGCAGGCAAAAAATGTCGATGACCTATATAACAATCTTTGCAACAATCATTAATCTTTTATGCCATGTTTTCCTTCCACAATATGGACATGCAAGTTTTCCCTTAACACCCCAACCAGAGAACATTGAGTAAGTAGGGAAGTCACTAATCATCCATAATAATGATGCATGCATTTGAAACATATGATTGCTAAAAACATCAAATATTGGAACCCTAACGTCCTATGAATCTCTTAACTCCTCAATCAGTGGCTACAAGTATACATCAATCTTTTGACCCAAACTAAATAGCCCATCAATGAGTGTTGGCAAGATAAAATAAGGCTATTTCATGCAAAGCCATGGTGGCAGATTATATGGCATTAGAATCACTGGCCAAATATTGTAACTTAATGTCAAAGTTTTGAATAGGTTGAAACCATTTGCCAATAGACCAAATCTAACATTGCGAATATCATTAGCAAAGGTTGGGAATTTCTTATCAAATTCTTTCCACATAGGAGAATCAGTAAGATCTCTCAACTCACCATCATTTTTTTGATTTTTCATGTGCCATCTCATGTTAGATGCAGTCTTACGTGACATAAATAATTTTTGTAGTCGTGGCTTTAGTTGAAAGTATCTCATTTTCTTTGCTGTTAACTTTCTCACCTTATCTTAATAATGAGAAACACCACAAATGTCACAAACATACTTATCTTTATCTTCTCCTCTAAATAACATGCAATTGTTAGGACATGCATCCCATGTCTCATATGAGAAGCTAAAATCACTGATTAGCTTCTTTACTTCATAATATGACTTAGGAATTTTTGCACCATTGGAAAGTAAATCCTCCAATATTTCAAGTATAATATCAACTAATTTATCAATCCACCCACATAATGCCTTAACTTGAAGAATACGAACAATAAGAGATAGCTTAGCGAACTTTTTATTCCCTGCATATACCTCTGTCTTTGCATCTTTTAATAACTTGAAGAACTTTTTAGTTTCTTCATTTGCTTTATTAACTTGTTCATTTGTATGTAACAATTCATCTATCTCATCATTCTCCATATCAGGAAAGCCTATTACATCATGCACCAGTTGACTCATATCATTACAGGTATCATTAAAACTTAAGTTTTGATCTATGCTCTTGTTGTTGCGACTTTGCAAATTCAATGGTTCCCTATGATAAACCTAATTCTTGTAGTTTGTATAAAAATCATCCATCACACAATGGACTAAGATATCATTTTGAGACTTCTTAAATCAATTTTCGCACATCTTACAGGGACAATAAACTACGGCATCAATTGTCTTATCCTTGGATGCAAAATCAATAAATTTACCAACACCAGACAATATTTTGAATCATATTTTGACAAACTAATCCAACTCTTATCTATTATGTGTTATGACTGCAATAATTACAAAGACAAAAACTGTATTTGTAAGTTATGAATGATGTAATTTGTTCTGACCAGTGAGGTTTTAGAGTCTTTGTTTCACTCTTCATTTGGGCATAATAGGCCTAGTACGGTATCAAACTCTGAATAGAATGACTTATGATATACAAACTAATTAAAAATAAAATAAAATGTCACATATATTATACCAACAAGAATAATGCCATGTAGAAAATGTGCTCTTCTTAAAAGAAATAGATATTTTTTACTCTCACTCTTTACTACTTATTAGCAAATAATTCAAAGGCACATTTCTAACATATTCAAGCTAGAAACTTGCATAATAGTGCTATGTAATAATATAAAAATTAATGAACATGAATTTGAAAATAACTAAAAAAAGAGAGGCGCATTTGGGATCATGCAATTATTGTACTTTACTAGTGCATATAAGTCTTACCTGTTTCAAGTATGCTTCCACAAGGGCCCTTAAGCAATTGGACTTTGGTGCTTGGGGTATTGTAGAAGCTTTTCTGCAATGATTACAAGTTGCTAAAAAATAGCATCCTACAAAATTTAGCACATATATCAAGTGTGTTAAAATTGGTAATTATTAATAATCTAACTACAACAAAAATAACTTAACATATGTTAATGTAATTTGAATAAAATATTTCATAAATTTTAATTAGGGCCACAACGTTTCACTTAAAGAAAATATTTTGGTCTAGGATCTAAATATCTTATCTGCCATTTTCATAAATTTTGTAACTAAAGTTTTTCCCCAGAGAATACCATGCAATTGAAAAACTTTTGTGGTACCTATGATAGATTAATTTAGTATTATAATATCATTTTCTATTGAGTCATATTAATATAAAAATTCAACCTGATATTATTAGTCTCACATAAACTTAGTTAAAAAGAGATTTATAATAAAATTTGTATATGTTAAAATAAATTTAAATTTTCCCTTCCATTAGTCATATATTTTCTTACTCCACTATTACAAAAACTTAACTCAAAACACTCAAAATAACCGTCTTTTACCATGTGATGTTATAGCTATCATAGGAACATCTTTTACTATGTTCATTGTGATTGATATCCCAAAGAAATTTCATACAAGTAATCCTAAACATGTTTTCTTTAGAATATTTTCAAGTAATTCTAGAAAAGCCATGAGCATAGATACACTACTGGTAATTTGGTTTATATTGTCAAAGTTTTTATTAGGTTATGTGAAGCACTCTTTCTAATGTACTCAAAACATAATTTGACCTTCCAGTGACACCAACATTGAAGATGAAACGTTTTTGAATCATAAACGTTGGAAGGTATAAATCATCTTTCTAGTTCAGTTTCCTCTTACTATCAAGCTTGCAAATAGCAAATGCTTTCTCTTTTACCTTTCTTATTTGTAAATGAAGAAAATAGAGATATGAGAGCCAAAATTCAAACATCGTGATGTTATTGAACCACCATTTTACTATAAGTTGATTACATATAGATAAATATAAGAAATAATAACAAAAAAGCAACTGAATGCTGCATACCAGTAATTGTAGGTCAATGGTTCTCCAACCTCAACGGATCTAAATGTAAAGACGCCAACATATGTCTCCCCTTCAACCTGCCTATTGATTAGGTAAAGATAAATAGTAGATATGGTTAGAATTTTCTGTTACTTCAATAATGATATAAATTTCATTGACAAAATAAACATTTAACTCTCAACTAATTCAAGAGGTAAAAATATGTGAATAGTAAGGAAAAAAACAAAAAAATTGGCTGTCTATTTATCAATTTACTACTGCTATTCACTGCTACCATGCATAACCATATCAAATGTGGCATACACAAATTTATACTAAATGTTTGAGGTAAAAGTAGTGCCCTTTAACTTTAGTAAGCTGCCTCACTTGAGTTATGGCAGGATGATCTGTTTTTCAGTAGATTTTATATTTTCATATGAGGTAATTTCATGTCTTCTTTGTTTTGTTTTTAGACTATTTCAAGTATGTTCTTCAGCAACTAATAATATTAAAAATACAATAGTAAACATGAAAAAGCAAGTCCAGCCAAAGAAAACTTTTGTTCAATCTTTGGAAGTTTGGTTCTAAACCTGAATTTATCCAAATCGTTTTAACTTACTGAATCCTAAATTAATGAAGTACCATGTAAGACTGTCTTGAAGCTGAGGAAGAGGGTCCAAGATGACACAAATCTACAGTTATTTTAAGATCTTTTCAGATAAAACTTTGGCAAAACAAAAGAAGCAACAAAGTATCATCCAACGAAATGCCTGGTAAGTTTATAGAGACCTTCATTCTTTATAGAGACCAAATGCTCAATGACTACAAAATACCTCACGGGATTTACAAATCAATCAAACTCATTTATCATCCAAGGGAGCCGTTCTTTGTTATTAAAATAGTAGCCAAAAGCAAAGGTTAAAAAGCAAGAGCAGGTAACAGAAATAGCCAACTATTCAGAGAATATCAATACTATGTAATTACATTTAGTGCATGATGTCTCCAGTTCAGATAAATAATAGATCATTCTAGTACAATTCCAAAGAAATACTTGTGAAATAGCTTACCAAAAAGCAGATTATTTGCCTATTTGAATTAAAAATATAGCATAAACTTTATAGATTATTAGCAGAATTATTTCAACTGCCTTACCTAAAGTGGATTAACATCTTGACAGCCAACACAATAGTAGCAACAGCCTACTAAGAATGGTGGGGGGAGAGGTGGCAGCAGCAGCGCCAGTGGAGGCAGCAGAAATGTGTTAGGCAAGAGAAGGGCGTAGATTTTTTTTTAGGGCGCGCGAGTAGAATCTAATTTACCATAAAATTGATTTTGATACAATTTTTTTTATTTTGATATAATTTTAAAAAGAGGGAGACAATTTAGATTTAATTTTAAAAAAGTATGGAGAGAATAAAATATTAAATCAAAGACTTTTTGTTCTTGTTAAACAAAATAATAGGAAAGAATTTAAAAGTGTTGATAAACAAGAAAAATATGTAAAGAAAATAATTTTATTACTTCCTATCATAAAAGCATAGGTAATAATTAAGTAATACCTACGATTTACTTTTTAAGCATAGCTAATTTAAAATTTTATTCTTTATGATTACAAATGTGTAAGTAATAATTAAGTATTGCCTATGATTTATCTCTAAAGTGTAGGTAAATCAAAATTTTATTCTTTATGGTTGGAAAAGCGTAACTAATAAGCACATAATGCCTACAGTTTACTCTTAATTATAGGCTTTAATAAATTTTAATGCCCACATAGTTTAAAGCATGGGTAAAAATTTATTCCCTACAGTTTAGCAAGAGTAAGCAAAAATGGGGTGGCAAAAAGCACATTTTTTTGTAGTGTTGACAGCTTTAATGGGATGATAGGAGAGAGGATCTAGCCATTATATATATGAGATAAATTCCTAAAGAGCCCTTCCATTTCAGGCTTCTAAGATTGGGCCTATACCAATTGTCATACCAAATTTGTTTAGAAAATGGCCTTAACAACATTGGGTTAAGAATATTAGGCCATATGAGTCTATCTCATTAATCATATTAATTTAACTTGTTTTTTATTTTACTAGAAAATAAATTCAATTAATAGAAGTCCACATATTGGAATAAAATTCCACCAGGGTGTTTAGGATTGACCAATGCACACACTTACCCATATATCCACACTATAGAATTCCCCTCGATGACTTTTTTGAGGTAACCTAATCTCCTAAACTAGGGACAAAAGGAGAGAAATTAGTGGATGCCTAGTTCTAAAGAAGAAGGTGACAATATTTCGAGGTTAAAGATGATGTCTTGAGCAGGTAGCACGTAAGAGCACAACACAACGGTCAATAAATTGGGTTTCTTGTGGACTCGCTAAGATGATGGTTTAGGAAATCAGTAGCCAAATGGAATAACTAAGTTGAAGGTTGAAGGAGCTGAAGAAAAAAGAGCAACAAGAATGCACTTTGTAAAAGAGGGGTTCTTTCTACATTAACATTCTAGCCGAAGTTGTGCCTATTGGGTTTAAGGTGCTTGACTTATTGAAGTATGATGAAAACTCAAAATGCCGAGAGCACTTGACAATGTTTAAGCATATTATGCAGTTGTATGCCTATCGAATGCTATTAATTGCCGAGCATTTATTACCACATTATATGGGTGTGCATAGGAATAGTTCACCTCTTTATTTCTTCTGCAATAGCGACATATGATCAATTGTGAAAAGACTTCTTATACTACTTTACTAGTAAAAAGAAAGTTATGAGGTTAGCTACATATTTGTCACTATTTGACAAAAAGAAGATGAGGCACTAGGGTCCTTAATGAACCACTTTAATAATGAAATGCCCTATAAAAAATTCAATAAAATTGTGATGAAAATTTCCAATGAAATTGCAGCTGATTCAGACGGCAATAATGGTCTTGGAAATTCACCTAAAAGTTAATGGAAAAACTAGAGACTTTTGATGCAAAAATTTCTAACGCCCTTTCCATCTAAAAATTCCATCAAAAAATTGTTCTGACAAAATTGAGTCGAAAATTGGAATTTTTTTATTTAAAATAAAATCATCACATTACTGAGGAAAACTTTCAATATAATTTCATTAAAAAGTCAAAGACTAATGCGGGTCTTTTTCTCCCACCTTTCGTCCCCCCTCTTCTCCCTTCCTCTCTTGCTCTCTACAATTCTTTTTCACTCCCACCACCATTTGCCACTGTTCATCATGCTCTATTGGCTAGCCACCGCCATGGCACACTAGCCAGCCACTGCGCCACTACTACACCATGCTAGCCACCTTGCCACACTCGTTCATTGCCACCACCTCACATGACTGCCGCCATTTTTGCCATCTACTATTTTTTAATTTAAAATTGTTATTTATAATTTATTTGATTAATTTTGATTATTTATCTGATTAAGGTTTAAGGTGCTGTGTATGTATTTGCATTTGTTTGTTTATTTGTTCAATTTTTATGAATTTTGAGTTAGGATTTATTTGTGTCAAATTTTATGAACTTTGTGATTACATTGCATGATTTTTGAATTTATTTTATTTAAAACTTAATTATATTTTCAATATAAATTATGTTAAGGATTTAGTTTATAGATGAGATTAGTGTTGATTAAATTTGTACTATATATATTCAATTTATTTGATTTAGTGTATGTTCAACTTGTCCACTTAGGATTCGATTTAGGATATAATTATTAAAATCGTGTATTTTAAGATCAATTTATGATTTAATTATTGAAATTATATTAATTTAAAATATTAATAGTTATCAAATTTTATGTAAATTATATGTCTTAATTAATAGAAAAATATTAATTTGTGAAATTTGAAAATAAATAATTGATATATATATATATATATAATTAGCAATTATTAAATATGATATTTTATGTTTATATATGATGCGGCTGAAAGTCGCTTATAGTGAAAAGGGTCGTGTTTGGGATGAATTCAACCAGGGAGATCGAGTATTTAAAGTTATATATCTCTTGAGGTCTGAGATCTGCAACCACAACACACGTTAAACTAGTTGAGATGCCCCCGGCTAATGTACTCCGATACTTAAGTTAGTTCTGGTCGAGATATAGAAATCAAATAGAATACTGAGAGTATAAAAGATTTATGGCTTATTTGGCATTACCTTGAGCGTAGTTGAGTATGAAGTATTTATAACTTTCTGCAGGTGTGATTTGACTATGGTACCCCTATTAGGTGTATTGACTTTTGTTTTTGCTAGGAGGTTGATGGTCATTTCATGTTCAGTTCTCAGTACTATTCCAAGTGGTTGAATCTCCTGCTTTCCAGGGTGAATAGTACCTATGGAGGCGCTTCCTTACCAAAGGTGGTGGTAGAGTTGGTAGCAAGGTTGGTGGCAACAACTGTATCGGCTGTCACGTGTTATTAATGCAGAGGAATGGTGCCTGTTAGATTCAATAAATACAGCAGAGATTTGAGTCAACACCGAAGTGGATCTTGAGGTCGATGCATGTCGACCAGACCTAACTGTTAAAATATTTGGAGTGGTCCTGAGGTCGATGTGGGTTGACTGCGGACCTTGCCAAGTGAGGTTGATACAGGTCTACCAAACAGACTTGATGTTAGGCCTTCTGGGCTATTTCACTTGATGTTGGGCTTATTGGGCCTACTGGGTTATCCCATGTCATGAGTCCCCCCAACTCACGGTCCTAATGCGGCTGAAAGTCGTTTATAGTGAAAAGAATAGTATTTTAGATGAATTCGACCAAGGAGGTCGAGTATTCAAAGTTGTATGTCTCTCGAGGTCTGAGATCTGCAACCACAACATACGTTAAACTAGCTGAGGTGCCCCCAACTAAGGCACTCTAATGCTCAAGTTAGTTCTGGTTGAGATATAGTAATCAAACAGAATACTGAGAGTATAAAAGGTTTATGGCATATTTGGCATTGCCTTGAGTGTTGTTGACTATGAAGTGTTTATAGTCTTCTCCAGGCGTGATTTGATCATGGTGCCTCTATCAGGTGTATTGACTTTTATCTTTGCTAGGGGCTTGATGGTCATTCCATGTCCAAATCCCAATACTATTTTAGGTGGCTAAATCTCCTACTTTCTAGGGTGAATAGTACCTCTAGAGGCACCTCCCTGCCAAAGGTGGTGGCAAAGTTGGTGACAAGGTTGGTGGCAGCGATTGTACCAACTATCACGTGTCATTAATTTGGAGGCATGCTGCTTGTCAGATTTAATAAATATGGTGGAGATCTGAGTTAACGCTGAAGTGGGTCTTAAAGTCGATACATATCGATCAGACCTGACTGTTAGAACATCTAGAGTGGTCCTGAGGTCGATGCAGGTCGACTGCAAACCCTACTAAGTGAGGTCAATGCAGGTCGACCAAACAGACTTGATGTTAGGCCTCCTAGGCTATCTCACTTGATGTTGGACTTGTTGGGCCTACTGGATTATCCCATATCATAAGTCCCCCCAACTCATGGTCTTGATCAAGCTTGTCGATGAGAAAGAATAGGAAATTTGCATTCAGTTATGGCGATTACCATGCTTGACTAAGGTTTTTGAGTTCTCGACTTGGGTTTTTAAGCTGCTAACCAGAGTTTAAGGAGGTTTCTCAGTATTTAATGCGCTTGTTAGTGCACAAAATATGAAGTAGACTTAGGCAGGCTGTCATCATAATAGTTACTCAGATTCTTGAGCACAAATGCCTATAAATAGTAAGATAATTGACTCCATTTATACTTTTACTGCCAATACGTTTGTTGAATTGTTATCTTTGAAGCCCTTCAAGTTTTCGTGCACTTTGCCTTTTTGAGATTTTCGTTGTAAGTGCCTCTACCATTCTTGTTCTTTTCTATCTTTTCATTTGTAGAAGCATGTCTACCAATTCAGATTCTGATAACACTAGGTCAGAGAGTGTGGTCCATGAGGGGGAGACTGAGGTAGAGAGTATATCTGAAACATCTCGTGGGAGTGAATTGAGTTCATCCACGAGCAATAGCTCAAGCAATGTTTTGATTATTTTGAAGGGGAATGCTGGCCCTAGTAATGTGGCTGTAACCCAGGGCTGATTATTTACCCCCGACCACTACACCAAAATAGCCTCTAAGATAACTGCTACTGACTTAGTTCGTATTAGGGTAGCGTATTACATTCTTAAAAAGTATGAACTAATAGCACTAGGGACCCAGGGTAGGAAGCATCGACCTCCCTAGGGGTTTATAAGTGTGTTTGAGGAGGGGTTAAGATGCAGACTTAGGTTTTCGCTCGCTCAACCAATAGTCGACCTTTTACTAGGTCTAGAAGTCTGCATCACCCAATTACTCCCGAACTATTTTATCATACTATACAATTTCGCCATGCTAATGCACTTATACCACTAGCCTGCGTCTTTTGCCAATTTCTCAAATGTATTCCACCTACCCATATCCAGAAAGTCGGGTAGCATTGAAGAGTCTAATTTTTATTACATGAATACTCAACCCCAACAGAAGTTTTTGGTATCCCCTGTCTTTTCTTATGGGCAAGAGTGGAAAAAATATTTCTTTTATGTTTGGGGGTCAGGGGTTCTTGCCATTCCAAGGGGCTGGTGGAGAGGGCCTATGGAGATGCCTGAAAACTAAACACTTAGCTGGCCTAACACTTTCATCTGTGATTTGGTCAAATTTGTGTAAATGGAGGCCTCAGTTTTAATCGAAGAGAGGTGTTTGGTTTTAGCTGGCCTATCACCTACCTAACTCAACCTGCCTAGGGACGATTGACTAGGTAGAGATTTTTTGTTGACTATTTTGATTGAACACTGATCTTTCCACTCAATTTTGATTATTTGTTTAATCTATTTGTCTGTGCAGATCGTGATAAAATAATGGTCCACAACCGCAATAAATCTCAAGTTTGGGTGTTAAAGGCTGAGGCACACCGTCGAGCTGCTGCCGCTCAATGAGAAGATGTTGCTAAGCAGGTAGCTTCAATGAGGTCGACGTTTGCACAGCCCCCACCAAAAATCAAGTAGGATCTTGAAATCCAATTTGCTCATCGGGAGAAGCCCGTATACAGTAGCCCTTCAAGTCGAGGCAAGAGGCAAATGGTCGAACAGGGAGATTCAACACCAAAAAAGGCTACTGGGGGTAAGGGAAAGCAGAAAGCTGTGACAAGTTATGACTTATTTGGCAAATCGGGTGACGGTTTTATGTACCAGCTTCCTCAACTGTCCCTTCCTAGATTCGCCACCCACTGAAACAAAGAGGTAACTGACTCGACCTCTATCATCCAAGAAGGGCCAATGGGTGCCGAGGCTCTGAAGTGGTTAACCTTAGGGCTTTTTATGAACGGCCAACGAAAGCTAATAAACCTCAGTCAGCTTGGGACATTGAAGGCAATATCCTACTATTGCAATGTGGTAAGTATGAGATTGATAATCTCAACCACAATTTTCTTTTCATACGCATATTAGTTTAAAAAATGATATTGTTGTGTTTCAGATAGGACAATTGGGCTACAACATGTACTAGTGATCTGAGATGGCACTCGATACCAAGAAAGAGTTGGAGGCGGAAGGGGAGATGAAAACACTGAAGGTGCAGCTCAAGTTCTCCCAGCTCCATGTCGAGTAGTTGAATAAGAAGTTAGCTGATCTCTAAGAGCAGCTCGACTCAAAGGATCAATAATTGGTCTAGGCCATCGAGGATCAGATTTGAATGGACAATATCATAAAGAAGGCCCAATTAGACTTGCAAGTGAGCTTTAATTCTGGTTGGGCTCGAGGTCACGTGAAGGTGACCAGCCAAGCTAAAGAGCCCTTCCTCCAGCATCTGCCCGTGGTGCAGCGCGAGACAGTTGAATAGGTCTTAGTGAGTACGGCTTTCCAGGATGCTAGCGCAATTGCATTGCTTGATAATGCTCATGAAGCATTCCATAGGGTCATCAAGTAGCTCGAGCACTTGAGCTATGCTTTTCTAGCTAAGGATAGGAATTGAATGAGAGACTGGAGCTTTATCTTGAGCTAGAGGAGGGTGGCATTGAGCAGGCCTCGCAGGGTGAACCTACTTCTGTGGCACTCAATGCACCACTGACTGAGGCACAAAAGAAGAAGGCCGAGGTTGCTGCCATGCTAGAGCAAATATCTACTAAATTCGCATTTGTGGAAGACCTCATAGCCCAAATGAAGGATGAAGAGGTCGATCTGGCGCAGTACATGCTGCAGTTGACTAACTTTATGGGCGACCTCCTGGGACCTTCTGAACCTCCCCAAGCAGTCTCTCTGCTCATCTATGCGGTGCCAGAAGCAGACTCAGAATAGGTTGAGGGTGGGCAAGAAGAGCTGAGCCAGAATTAAACCAGAACTGAACCAATTTTTCTTCTTTTTTTTTTTTGTAACCTGTCAGTAAGTGATGAATAAAGGCATACTTTTCTTTTCATTTCCATCCTATTGTGTCACACACAGCCTTTGATTTCTGTTGTGATAATGTGAAAAATACTTGATTGCCTGTCGTATAGCAATTACGTTGCATGACTGTGTCATCAATTGATTAATACTCCTGGTTGACTATTTGTTCGACCCTTGGATTTAACTACCCATTAGAAGAAATTACATCCTTTGCCAACTATAGGGTCAACAAAAATTGGATGGTTGCTTGGGAAAGCTTGTTCGTCAGTGCGGAGGTCGACTGGATGGTCGACCAAAAACTTATTTAAATGCCAGCAAGGAGCTACTTACTTGTGACTACGGGGTCAACTGAAGGCTGGGACGGCTAAAAGCTATTTAAGTGGCAGTAAGGGGTTGCCTAGTCATCGATTATGGGGTCGACTAGAGATTTTGATGGCTAGGAGCCATTTAGGTAGCAGTAAGGGGCTGCTTACTTGTCAACTATGGGTCGACTAGAGACTCAAACGGCTAGGAGCCATTTGGGTGGCAGCAAGGGGCTGCTTAGTCATCGACTATGGGGTCGACTAAAAATATGGACGGCTAGGAGCTATTTAGGTGGTAGCACGGGACTGCTTAGTCGTTAACTATTGGGTCGACTAAAATTTTTAAAGATAACAATTAATCTAATATATTTGCAATTTTATTCAAGCTAAAAGGCTGCAAAGATAAGTACTATACATTTTCAAATATAAAACTTCTTGAGATTGATGGCGTTCCATGGGCTGGGGAGTTCATCTCATTGCATGTTGGCAAGCCTATAGGCATTGTGCTTTGCTACTTTGATAACAGAGTATGGCCCTTCCCATTTTAGTTCAAGCTTGCCCATATTCTTGGAGACCTCCTCCTTTTTGAGGATGAGATCTCCAATATTGAAACAGCGCTCTTTGATCTTTCTATTATAATTTTGGGCCATCTTCGACCTGTAACGCTACTGGTGTTGTAAGCCTTCTGTCGATGCTTATTGGTAGTTTTGAGATCAAGCTTTCTCTTTGATGTATTTCTTAGTGGGTGGAAATGGATGGCCTGAGCAGTATGTTGGATCAATTCTGAAGGGATAACTGCTTCCGACTCATAAACTAGGCTGTAAGGAGTACGACCGATGGCTATTCAGGGAGTTGTCCTGTAAGCCCATATCACGTTAGGCAGGTCATCTGCCTAATTCACCTCGATGTCCTAAATTTTGACCTTCAACTGGTCGAGAACAGTCCGGTTGGTCACCTTGGTCTAACCGTTCGATTGAGAGTTGCCCACCGAAGTGAAATGCTGTGCAATCCCTAAGGCTTCATACCAACCTCTTGTACTTTTACTCTGGAACTGAGTACTGTTATCTGAAATAAGGACCTTGGGCAAGCTAAAATGGTACATAATATTTTTTCATATAAAACTTTTGATGGCAACGTCTGTTTTTTTAGGGACAGCCTTGACTTCAACCCACTTGTTAAAATATTCAACTGCTACAATTATAAACTTTTACAGCCCTGTTGATTTTGGAAAATAGCCCACTATATCGATTCCCTACTGATCAAATGACCAGGAAATATGTACATTAACCATCAGAGCGGCTGACTGGTGCGGTAGATTGAAATGGACTTGGCATGATGCACATTTGCGTGCAAAATCCATGGAGTCTTTTAACAATGTTGGCCAAAAATACCCATACCTGATTATTTTGTGGGCAAAGGACCTTCCTCTAGAATGGTTGCCACACATGCCTGCATGAACATCCTGTAATACCTCAAACGCTTAATCTTGATCCAGGCATCTCAAGGGGGGCCCGATGAAGGATCTTTTGTATAATTGACCGTGCTCATTGAGGGCAAATTTGGAGGCTTAACCTTGAAGGTGCAGGACCTCATTCCTATCATTTGGGACAGTACCTTGGCTGAGATATAGCTTTATTGGGGTTTGCTAAGAAACTATCATCTCCTCAATGGTTGTTACTAGGTTCTCATCAGATAGTGTAATTGATGGCCTGTCCTAGACCAAAAATGCGATTTTCTTGTCTCTTGTTCCTCTGATAGAGCTGGCAAACTTCGAGAGGGAATCTACCCATTCATTCTCAGATAATGGAACTTGGCTGAGAGTAAATCTTTTGAATGATTGCTGCAACTCTTTACCTTGGCTAGGTACCGGGTCATTGATTATTCTTTGGCTTTGAAATTTACCTCGACTTGTTCCACTACTAACTAGGAGTCCATAATCACAACCAAGTGTTCAAGCCCTTACTCAAGCGCCATTCCCATTCCTGCCAGTAGGGCCTCGTATTCAGCCTTATTATTTGTGACTGTATAATCCAGTTTGATTGCAAAATCATACTCCTCCACATCACGGGAGCAAAGAGTAACCCCTATTCCACCTCCAGATATAGTCGATGACCCATCAACGTGTAAGGTTTAAATAAGAAGGGCTAGGATACTCTTCTTGGGTAAGTCGACTCCCTCTACAATGAAATCAGCAAGTACCTGCACTTTGATGACCGTTCGAGGTTCAAAACTAATATCGAACCCCCCTAGCTCAATCACCCACTTAGTCAATCTGCCTGATGTATTAGGCTTTGCCAACACTTGCTTCAATAGTCGGTTGGTTAGCACTATGATATAATGAGATTGGAAGTACGATCTCAGCTTTCGAGTAGCGATCACTAAAGCTAACGCAAATTTCTCAATTTTCAAATAATTATGTTCTGGCCCTTGGAGTAATTTTTGCAATAGTAGACTAGTCGATGGTTACCATCTCGGGTCGGTACTAGTATTGAACTAATCGATGCTTTTGAGACTGCTAAATATATCTGGAGTACTTCTCCCAGCTCAAGCTTTGCTAACATTGGGGGTGAGGCCAAATATTGCTTCAACTTGATTAGCGCTCAATCATACTATTCCGTCCATTGAAAATTTATCTTCCTAGCATTCCTGAGAATTTTGAAAAAAAGGAGGCTTTTGTTGGCCAATCTCGCAATGAACCTTCCCAAAGCTACGATTCTCTATACCAATCTCTGAACATCTCAAACTGTTCTCAAAGGGGTGACATCCAAAATTGCTTGAATTTTTTGTAGATTCACCTCAATACCTCTTTAGCTGATCATATAGCCTAGAAATTTCCCTCTTCGAACCTCGAATGTGTATTTATTTAGGTTCAGCTTCAATCCAAACCCCTTAATATCCCAAAAGTATGACTAAGGTCAAGCAAGTTGTCTTGGGCTTTTCTCATTTTGACTATCATGTCATTGACATAAACTTCCATCAATTTCCCAATCTTATCTTTGAACATGAAGTTGACTAATCATTGATAAGTTGCCCTGGTATTTTTCAATCCAAACGGCATGACAAGGAAGCAATATAGCCTATTATGAACAACAAAAGATGTTTTATCCCTATCATCAGGTGCTATAAATATCTGATGATAGCCTTGAAATGCATCCATCATACTTATTAATTCACACCCAATAGTTGAATCGACTAGTAAATCTATCCGAGGTAAGAGGTAAGGATCCTTAGGGCATGCTTTATTCAAATTAGTAAAATCATTACACATCCGCCACTGTTCCTTAGTTTTTGGGACTAGGACAACATTACAAAGCCAAGAGAGATACTAGATTTTTACAATATATACATCTAAGAGTTTTCTAACCTTCTCCTTGATGATTTGCATCCTTTTAGTGTTGAACGTCCTTGTCTTTTGTCTGACCGGCTTGTATGAGGGGTTAGTGTTGAGGCGATGCATAATGATGTTGGGTCGATCCCTTATAGGTTGGATGCCTTCCAAGCAAAGACGTCGACATTTTTTCTTAAGAAATTAACCATGAGACACTCTAAGTGAGGGCCCAAGTCTGTTCCAGTACGGGTTATCTTTTTGGGGATACCTTGTTCGAGACTAATGGTCTTAAACTCCTTGATAGGCTTCACTCTGGTGTCTTCCAACCTTCGCTTCTTACTGACTTGGGAGTCTTC
>JACGDI010005271.1:620070-646750 GCA_014898725.1 Jacaranda copaia | reverse complement strand
TCAATTAAATTCACTATTCACAAAGTTAGTGGCCACCTAAGCAAGGGACACTTGACATCACCTACTTATGGGAAGAGTGTGATCACTCCTATATATAGATATAGTGGGGTGGCCAGCCATGTGTATGTGAGGTATGCACATTTTGTGTGATTTTCTCCCAACAATATTGTGTAGTGGGAATCTAAGTTGGTAGCCTCGCATCACTCTCTTTTTCTGCATCCTCCTTCCATCTTAATATTTCCAATCTTCATCCCCTCATTCTCTATAGTATTCTAGCCATTTTTTTAGAGAATAGACCATAGATTCAGTGTGTGGATGTTCGTATTAAAGATAATTATTTTGGTTGCTTTGGCTCTTGACTAGAGCAGTTTCTAGCAACCGATTTTTGCTTCTTCTAGGAGTACCTCTAGTGTTCTAATCAGCCTGAAATTTAGACTGAAGAATCTTCAATGGATTTAGGAATTCCAGTAAACATTTCAGCTAAAATGGAGGAGTCTATCTTAGGGCATATCAGTGGTGATTTTGCTGCGCTAGTGAAGAGCTTATTTGATGGTTGAAGAGAGCTTTGTTGCTCTTCGAATTTTCTGCTTTCACCTAGGTATTTTTCTCTTATAAATCTGAATCCTATGCATGTATAAATTCTTGTGGTGTTGTGTGGGCTAGTTTATTTAATTTGTTTTGAAAATATTTGGATCTTAGTGCCACACGAACCTTTAATCATACCTTTTTTTGTCTTGTTGTCCTATCCAGGATAATATTTGCCCTAGTCTTCAATGTGCGGATAAGAAGATGGATTATTAAATGAACTCAATTTTACTTGAATAATCTAACAATTAAGGATGTGCCTATAACTTTATCTCATATGAGTCCATTGAAATCACTGGGTCCAGATGGTATGCACATTTTATTTTTTTAGAAATTTTAGCCTATCATTGGTATAGATATGGCCTCCTTTGAGCTAAAATACTTAAATAAGGGTTGTTTTGATCCAAAAATCAGTCTGACTCACATGATTCTTATCCTAAAGGCATCACGTCCAAAATCTCTTTATCAATATTGGCCTATGAGTAATATGGTGTACAAGACTGCGGCAAAGACAATTGCTCACCATTTTAAACTAATTATGGATTTGATTATTGTTGATATGTAGTTAGCTTTTGTTCCTTGTCGGTTAAATATTGATAATGTTTTGGTAGCTTTCGAGGTGAATCATTATATAAAGAGGAAGCGTAGTGGGAAAGTTAGATATATGGTTCTCAAACTTGATATAAGCAAGATAGACGATAGAGTTGAATGGTCTTTCCATCGTGCTTTGCTGATAGAATGTGAACTTAATTATGACATCTACTATGATAGTCTCCTATTCGATAGTGCTCAATGGGAATCAGTTTGGTTATTTTCACCTTTAATATGGGCAGTGGCAAGGTGACCTACTATCACCTTAGTTATTTCTTCTCTGCAAAGAAGATTTGAGTTCTTTGATCCAGCATGAGAAGGAAGAAAGTTTAATTCAGGGAGTGTCCTTCTATCATAATGCTTCAAGGATATCTCATTTATTATCTACTAATGATACCTTAATATTTTGTTAAACATCGAAAGATGATGCTTGTTATGTTTAGTAGATTTTGCATCTATACGAAATGACATCCGACCAAAAGATCAATATTGAGAAATCCTCAATTATGTTTAGCAAGAATGCTACCTCAACTGCTAAGAATAAAGTGCAGTAGATTTTGGGTATGCAAGTGGTTGAAAAACATGACAAATATCTAAGGTTGCCTTTTATTATTGGAAAATGTAAGGAGTTTTTTGTAAACATTAGGGATAAGGTATGGCATTGCATCAATGGATGGTTTGAAAAAACTCTATCTCAAGCTGGTAAAGAGATTCATATTAAGGTAGTATAGCTCAAGCAATCCCAACTTATGCTATAAGCTATTTCAAGTTACCTGATTGGCTTATTCTTGATACTGAATCTATGATAGCTTCATTTTTGTAAAGTAATAAATCATCACAATAAATTCACTAGCTAAAATTGGAGAAACTTGGATTAAGTAAAAAAGAAAATGGTATTAGGTTTACAGATCTACATTATTTCAGTAAGGCTCTTAAAGTAAAACAAGGTTTGAGACTATTCACCATACCGAATATGTTGATTCCCAAACTTTCTAAAGAAAAATATTATCCAGACTATGAGGTTTTGTATGTTTCTTTTTTAGGCTCAAATTTCTCCTTATCATGGATAAGGAATATTGATAGCTCTTCAGTTACTGTAATAAAGCATTCGTTGGAGGGTTTCAAACGATATGAAAATTTAGATATTGACTGATAAATGGCTACCTCATCAACCATCATTTTAGGTTTTTTCTCCACTTCACATTATTTCTTCTAATTCTACTATTTTTACACTTATCAACTCAGATAGTAGAATGTACGATCAATCTTTGGCACATGAAATTTTTCTGAATCCATATAAGGATGTCATTCTTGCCATGCCACTTGGAGGATGAAATAATGAAGATCAACTCATCTGGAATTATTCTAGGTTTGGTCTGTTTTTTGTTAGGTTTGCATATTTTCTAGATTTACATGGGAAACAATAGTTGAATGAAGCTATTGAAAGCTTAACTAGTAGATTTACTATGAAGGACTTTAGATTTATTTGAAATTGTCAAATCCCTCCAAAAATTAAGTTATTAGCATGGCGAATGACTCATATTATTTTTCCTAGAAATTGTGTCTTGGTTCACAAGAAGATTTCTGTTTCTCCAAACTATGACTTTTGTGAGAATTTAGAAGAAGACACTTTCCATTGTCTTTTCTATTACCACTTTGCTCGACAAGTTTGAGCTCTTTCTCATCTCCCATTCTTGTGTTTGAATAATGAGTCTAGTACAATTTATTTGTGATTTCGGAAAGTTCTTGAAAGTGTTGATGCTGATATGTTTGAGTTTTTTCTTGTTTGCTGTTGGAGCTTGTGGTACTGATGAAACTATTGTAGATTTGGACAAGGTCATTAGTACCCTATGGATGTGGTTTTGTTTTGTCAATCTTATTTTGATGATTTTTGGATTGCTAATTTTAGTTTCTTTATCAACGGTCTTGTAGTGCTACGTCGTGGTCGGCCCCAAGGTCAGATCACATTAAGATTAATTTTGTTGCGGCCATTTTTGCTAATTTACAATTTATTGGTATTGGAATTATTGTTCTAGACTCTTTAGGTCAATATGTTGAGTGAATGTCTTAGGTTATCAATCCTCCTTTAGAATTGAAAGTTGTTGAAGTTTTTACTGCCAAACATGCTTGCAAATTGTGTTCTATTTCTTCTTGGCCTAATGTGATTATTGAAGTTGATTGCATTTTGATTATTCATGCTCTCAAGAATCAAGTATCAAAATTTTCTACTGTTGGTCCTCGTATCGTAGATGTGAACACCTATCTTGCAAATACAAGATCAATTTTTTTTTACATGTTTGTCGACTTGCTAAGCAATGTGCTCATTACATTGTTGGAAATGCGACTACTTTATCTTTTTCAAGTTTTGATGTTTCTATTGAAATTGACAAGGCTATGGCCTTCGATTCTATTTAATGAAGTTCTTACCGTTTATTCAAAAAATTGTAATTGAATTGGAATGTTGGACAAGTCACATTCAAATTATGAATAGTGAAGGCGAATTCTTTAATTCTCTATGTGAATTACATTTCAACATTGTATTCTTTAAAAGGAAAACATTCAATTATTTAATTTTAATTTTTATTTTTATTCTCCTACAAAATGTTTTATTTTTATTTCATAGATCGGAGAAGTAAGTAAGATTAGGAAAAAGGGGGATGCAATTTTTACTAATTTCAAATCTACAAGTTCTAAATAAAGACTAATATACAAGTTTGAATGCATATCCTTTTTCTTAATCTTTCATCTAATTTCTAAATTTACAAATGACTCTTATTTATTTATCATTGGAATTACTTTGTGTTCTATATTGCTTTTGTCTGAATTTTTTACTCTTAATTTCATAAAAATTGGTTAGTTTGAAAATCAATATTGCATGTTATTAATGTTGTTTTGTGTTGTGTATTTAATTGTATTATTCAAAAATTTATAATTTTTACTTTTTTTTATTATAATTAACTATAATATTATATATGGTAAAATATATTTATGCGTACAAAACCGGTGTGGCTCAAGTGCTACTATTTAAAATGATAAAAAATACAATGAAATGAGAACCCTTGAACTAAGTAATTAAATTGGATATAATATGATTGGATTTCTAAATTTTACATCTATTAGAATTAATAAATTAAAGTGATTATTGTCCTTTTAATAGGCATGATATGTGCTTGTAAGCATTAAAACTACATCTTTGAAGCTACTTAACAGTTGTTGCATTTAAGGCCTTCTTGTAGATAATAATAGTAGTGTTTGAACTAGCCACTTAACAATGTTGTAGTTAAGCCCTCTTACGGGTTATGTATGAAGCTACTTAATGGTGTTGTAGTTGAAGGCCATCTTATCGGTAATGATAATGGTGTTCGAAGTCATTTCATGGCTTTGTAGTTAAGATCTTAGCAAAATAGTCGATTAGGATTTTGAAAGCTTATGAGCATGGTTAATGTGATGCCCCTTATCAAGATAACCCTTAGCTAAGGTGCCATTCAATTCAGTCTTAATTCAAAATCCATAATAAACAATAAACCATCAAAATATTTCAAACTCATCGGAAAAAAAAACAACTAATTTCAAACTTAAACAACCTCAACAAAAGTATCAGAGGTAGTAACATACTTCAAATTAATCAACTTTTATAAAATACTATGACATACATTAAGTGATCCCATGACATACTGTATAAGTTCCAAGTACATACCATCAATATTTTTGAAATGTTTAACATAATATATATCCTGCAGATGTTAAATTCAGACCTAACATATCATAATATCTCTTGGGTTTACAAAACATGCCAAAGTATGCCCATAAGAAATACATACGGCTATTCTAGTACAAAATCATATTTGCTAACCTAACTAGAAGTCTAATCTTATCAATCAATCCTGTCTGAGAAAAAAATTAAGATAAAACGGGTGATACGTCCAAAAGACTTAGTGAGGGATATTTATAATAAGGAACAATAAGGATCTGCTATGGATAAATAAACCCAACAGATCATCACTCAATATTCAATATAGGAACATATCAGGAACAAATAGAACAAACGGTAACAAGACCAATAGACAGACAATAACAATTCAAAAGAACAAATCATATCAAATTTAGAATTTCTAGTCGGTGCTAGCTCAAGGTTATACTAGTTGGCTCGAACGGCTCGAGATCATCTCAACTAATCTTTCTCAGGAGATATAGAGCATCTCAATTGATCACAGATAGGAGAAAATATAGATAGCTTGTTTGACTTAGACAACTGCCCAATCTAGACCAAGAAACTTTACCACACTTAATGCTCCATGAGCATGGCATAAACAATCAGAATATGAATCAGAGCATAACGGACTTATCAGATTCACCTTATCATAAGTTTTGGGCTTATCGCTCATCCCATGCACATGGCAAGGATTAACATCCCGTTGCTTAATCTAAGAGTTTCAGGCCTATCGCTTATCCGATGCACACAGCAAGGATTAACATCCTATTACTCCCAAATAACAATCACAAACAGTAACAGATAGCAGAACGGATGGATAATAGATAAATAGATATCAAATAGACAAGAACAAGTGCATGACAAATAACAATTAGAAGTTTTGGGTACCAGAACAAATAGAAACAGAATCAATATCAAAGGTAACTCTCATAGGAGCATTCAAATCAGATAATAAATAACAAATAACATATCAAATTTCAAACAATCAGAATATGTAAAAAAATAGAAAACCCACACAGGGGCTTATAAAAAGAACAAATAGAAATATTAAAGGCCAAAGTGGTAAAACCTTACCTCTTGTAGTTTTATTAAAACAACCAGAGCCTACAATCTATTGATCAACAAGACCCACTTCCTCGTTACCTAATCAAAAGAGTACATTATAGTCAAAATCCATATTTGACCCCCACTACAATACTATCATGCTTATCATAATTCAAATTCACTAACTAACCTTTCAGCATGATTGTTCAAAGCTTAAACGACACTATTGATCTAAAATAGCTAATGAGTTATTGCCAAATAATCCCAGTTCCTAATTACATTTCAAATCTCATAATGTCCTCCCCAATCAATAGTAATAGTTCATTTATCTCTATTAACCCAGTTATCAAATCTCAAATTCCAATTTCATAAAATTATAGATTAATCACTTAATTAACTTAATAAATCCTAAAAATTATCCTAAAATAATACAAATCTGGATCCACTAGCTACACTATTGTCCATGCACGAGGAAAAAAGAGTATTCCATATCATATCTCAACTCTTCATTCTTAGCATTTTACAACATCCAATGGAAAGAAAGTTACATTGCATGAATATGCATATACATATATAAATATGTAAAATCAATTCCATTTCCTTTACCCAAGATCCAACTATTGAGATGTCAAAATCATAAACCAAAACCGCCATTAAGATCGTTGTGTTGATGAGAGAATTTTATCCCAGAGTACTGCCATGGGCTGCCGGAGCGCCGCTGTCTACCATCGTCAAAAAATGTAAAACCACCATCGTTTGACTCACCTTAGCTCAAGGATTCTAATGCCTAGCTCAATTTCAAATTTTATCCAAGAATTGACCCTCAAAATCACCAAAATTTAATCCTGCCACCTTGTTTTGCTGCACCTTCAGCTGTCTATTCTGCCACTTTTGATGGTTGTTTCTAGAAATCAAGTGTACCAATGTCCTCCTAAGCTTAAGAGCTACAAAATCCGCTATCCCTCTCATCATTTGGTCACCATCACCAGAGACCCATCAACTACCGTGAGTCTTCAACTTTGGCTGCCCGATCTGCCACTCTTTTCTCCAAAGTGGCTTGCATATGGTACGGTTGCAAAGTTAAGGGTGTGGGGAAGAGATTGTTTGATTTGGTTTGATGAATGGAAGGCCGCTGGAGGCAGATCACCAGTGAGGGATGGTCACGGTGAAGGAGGAGAAAAGAAAGAAGAAAGGAAATGGAAGGAAAAAAATGAAGGAAATGGGAGAATGAAGAGGAAAAAAAACATTTGCAACTAAAATCCAACTTCTCCAAAATTACACATTGGCCCCAAACCTTCAAATTTAGTCCAAATTAATTTTTTGCAAATTATAATTTGACCCCTAAATTTTCAAAATCTTTGCAATCAAGTCCTTTTGATTATTTCTAAAATTATCAAGTTTCAGGGGTGTTACAATTAATTAATAAATAACTTTGATAAGTGTGTAATTTTTGTTCCAATTTATTCTAGAAAGCATGTTTTGTAATCTCTTTGATAATATAATGCTTGATTTTTGTATCCTAATTGTTATATTTTCTATTATGAATATGGATATTATTTTCTTCAATGATTTTTATCTTTTGTTTTGACATTTATAGATGCTCAAATCCAATATAAGGCCAAAGAGATTTATTTACTAGGTAAAATGTCGCTAATAAGTTATTTATTCAACCTCTTACAGAGAACTTGGTTAAGAATAATTAGGAATATGAGTGGTATTAGGAATAGTGACAAGAGATTGGTGTTTTAGTATAGGTTCATTTTATGTTCTATGTTTTAAATTCTAGTTAGTTGTTAGGAAGTTTTCTTTGAGATCTTGGATAATTAGGTTTAATTGTAAAAATAAGTATTCAAGTTATTTTCTGTTGTGATGATTTTTTTTTTGGGATTGTTCAATGTCATTTTGAATTTTAGTATGTGTTATGAATTCCAAGGCCTGGTCTTTTTGGATCTCTTGGGCTTGGAAACACTATTGTGTTATGCTATGGATTTGAGGTGTGACAAGGCTCATCCACATTAAGGAATTGTCTTCAATGTCCATTACTTTGGAGAGCTACTAGAGCATGACTCTAAAACCTATTTATTTAGCTTGTCTAACATTAGAAAGGCAATGTTTCGGCTTTTCACTGCTACTAGAGAGCTTGTTACCTTGGCTAGGAAATTTATGTTGGGGTGCTCTTATGCGTTATTTGTGCTTGTGTGAAGTCATCAAACATTTGACAAATCTACTTGATTCATTAGTGGTAATTTATCATGCTTTCATCTTTGACCTCATAATTGCCTATGGCTTAATTGACCATCAATTAGGAGCCTTTATAAGTGCATAGCCACAGTGCTCTAGTGACAAAGGCCAGCTCCATTCCTATGCTTTGCATCTCATATTCAACTTTATTGTTTGGAGCATAGAAGTTAAATCATATAGTGTGTTCGAACTTGTCTCCTATGGGCTTTCCATGATTATGCCAATGCCACTCTCGGTGTTGGTGGATGATCCATCTATTTTGGAAAATCTAAGTAGGAATGGAGGTTCCTACTTTATTTCCCGTGCTTTTTGCCACAAATTTTGTTAGGTCCTAGGCCTTGATTACTAGCTAGGGACGATATTCTATTCCATATAGGCTCAGTTTAATGGCCCACTTGACCATGCTTTGTGAATGCTCTAAGTTTCTTGATATCTTTTTCAATGAATAATTGTTAAGCAATGTAATTTAATAGGTCTAGAAATAGGACTTGAGTTTCCTTCCATCCATTAGTATATAGAGAGCTAATTTTTGATATTGGAATATCTTAATTCAAGGCCATATAGAAGCCAACTAACATACTTGATTAGCTAGTACTCTTTTCTCTATTCTTAGCCATGCTACCATGATGGCAGCTAAGTATAGAAATAATGGCTTCACATCTTTAGCTTCCTCAACAATGGGGCAACGTTAAGCAGGCTTTCAATTATTGAAATGCTTTGTTACATTTCCCTATCCATTCAAAATTTTCACTTCTTGCTATATTTAAGAAAATACAAGTCTTGTTTACACAAATTTAGAGATGAACCAACTCAGGACTGTGATGCACTCGACCAATATTTAGACTTCCTTGGTGGTCCTCTGGGGGTGGCATCTAGTATACTAACTTTATCTTCTTAGGATTAGCCACTATTCTACACTGTGAATTGATTTACCTGAGGAATTTTCCTTCCCTTATGTTGAACACACATTTGGTTGGTTTGAGCTACATATCAAACATTTTTAGAATGTCAAAGCATGTAGCTAAGTCTTTTAGGTTTCCTTTTTGTTTGTGGCTTTTGACCAATATATTATCTATGTTGACTTTCATATTTATAGAGAGGTATTGAGCAACCTCAATAGTTCGCACTTTGTGGTGGAATCTACCAGTGCATTTATCCTTAGAAGTAGGGAAAAGGATCCTTTAGGTAGGTCTTGCTCATATTAATGAAGTTGAGGCACATTTTTCATTTTTTTTTTAATTTTAGGTACCAAGACTATGTTGGTCAACCATTCCAGGTATTCAACTGATCGGATGTACATTGTTTCCAATAAGATGCTCAATCCTCATTTGGTTATTTATTTTTTCTTTGTTTATCTCAAAATTTCTCTTCATTTGTTTAGTTGGCTTTATGGCAAGATCTATATAGAGATTGTGCATTATTATGTTTTTTGAGGCCCCCTCGAGGTCTATCACACTCCAAGTGAATACATCATAGTTTTCCCTTAGGAAACTTATTAATACATCTTCTATGTTTATATCTAATGCTGCTTGAAAATAGAGCTAAGTCCTTTCCAAAAGATAATCGTGTGTCTGCTTATTTTTCTTTGAAATGTGTTCAGAAAGATTTTTCTTCTCAAAAGTTCTCTAAGTGATTTTTCGCAAATGATTTCTTGCTTCCCAATTCTTTCTAAATCCAATACTAATAGTTTTTAATATTGATGGGCCCAAGCTTATTAGGGTTTTCCTATCCCTTTTATGGTCTTGGCTTGTCCTTTGGCTTTCTAATCATATTGCTTAGTTAATAAATTTAGCTTTGATGCTTTTTTTAATCAATTTATCAAATTATCTTTATAGTCAATTTTTAGTAGTATTAGTGTCCAAAAGGTTTTTGGCCTTGGTAGTTTTCAATGGATTGCCTAGGATGACTTCAACTACTTTAAGCTCCTCTTGGCTCCAAGTTTAGCCCTTTTTTCCCCTTTTTTCTTTTTTTAGTAATCTATCTCTTATTAAGGGGAGTCAATGACATTAGCTTCTTAGACTTGGTGTTTCCCTTTATCTCTAGAGATTTTCTAGTGAGACCTAATAAGGATGTCTTGTTTCTCAAGGGGAGTTTTTGCCTTTCTCAGGATATTAGCATAACATTCCCTGGGCCTATCAAGAGTCGAGAACATCATCTTTATGTGACTGAAAAATACTATTGCCTAAAATAGTTTTAGGGTTGTGATCCTAAGTTATTATTAGATGTTGAGAGAGCTTTGACCACCAAAACTTGACTATCTTCATGACTTTTATATGATAGGAGCCTAAGGATAAAGGAAAGAAGATCTTACAAAAGGCCTATATAGTTTCTTTGTTAAATTTGACTAGAGAAGTGTTGATTTTTGGAGTTGGGCATTATTTATGTCTAATTGTAGAAACATATCTTTGAATTTATAGAACTCCTAATGCCTACCAAAATATTTTTTACAAAGAAGTTCGTGAGAGAGACAAAGATCAACTATGCTTTATTGTGTTCAAGCTTCCTACTTCAAAGAATTCTTTTCCAAAAATGATGTCAGAGTGTGGATAATGCACTTTACATAAGTAGAGCGTCTATTTAGGATAACAAGCTTGTATTTACCTCATGGCTTATGTTAGGGCTCTTTGCACATTGAAAGATTTATCTCCTATAAGTTTACTAAAGATTGTTGACATAACCTTTATGATGGGTAGGTTAGCAATCCCCTATTGCTATGGTTTTTTCTAGGTCTCCAAATGTCACTGTAGTAATTATTGGCAGTTCTAATGTCTTAGTGTCAAGATGCTTTTTAGGTTATCTTGTCACTTGGTAAGTAACTCCTTAAGATATACTTGTTAGATCAACTTCTCAATCTCACTTTATGATTGTGACACTCTTCAATATCATGGTAGGGGTGATAGTATAGTATTTTTGGGACTATTATTTTTCAAGATTATATGCCATCTTGTGAGGCTTTTCAACCAAACCTTGCTACTTAACAATGATGAGTATCACAAATCCTTGAAGTGTTAAAAGAGTTGTGCTTGGAGAATCCTGTTAAAAGATTATGCTAACAGCTGTGCTATTTTTTCCTTGCATTGGCCTCTTTCTCTCATGTTTTCTTTGTGGTTTCCAGTTTAAGTTGTCCCCTCAATCTAAATGAATTTCTTAGCTTCAATAAGAAGTTTCTCAAGGGTAATAAATAATTTCCCACATTCAATTCCTTGAACTAGTGGTGCTTTAGGTTCTGTGATTAATGCTTGGCTAAAGCTATTAGTTGAGATAAAGGATCTCATGGACACTAGGATAAAGCAATTGATGTGCTTTCTCAAGCTATTCCTCTCTTTTTGCTTGATAGTAATCCAGTAGGCCACAGTATTGGGGTACTTGGGGTTGATGGACATGTTGTGAAAGACGTATTATACCAGTTGTTCACACCTATTGATGGATCTTAAGGGCATCAAATTAAATCAAGTCATGGTACTTTGGTCGAATATCTTGTAGTATGTAGCCTTACTTAAGACTACAATTCCTTATAGTGAACTTACACCATAAGAAAGTAACTCCGCTATAATGGCAAAGGAGAAAGGTTGTGTTTGAGAAGAGTAACAACTGGAGAAAAGTGCTCATCTTCTATGCCAAAGTTTGTATTAGGGGATTGAAATTTGAGGTTTAGTTTCTATGATGTTTGATCATCCTCTAGACATATTTTGTATGTAAAACTAGAGATTCCATTTTTACTTTGAAATAGAAGAAGCAAAGACTAAGCACCCACTTGCAGAAATGGAGGGGGACTAATGCCCTATCCTTTCTCTAGCATTTGCTTAGTTTTCTCAGGGGATGAGGATTCTTCTCAACTTTTGCGAGAGGATTGAGGTAGCTCATGCAAGCAATGTTTTATTGGGTATTGGGCAGTCACTTTTGCAAATGCTCATGTTGAAGCACCAACTACTATCGCCATTAGGGCCTTTTGGGTGATCTGGAGGATTAATCCTCCTAGATGAACAATACGTGGTCTGGTGGGAACTCCAAGAATGGAGATGCCTTAGGCATCTGCTTGACTACACATGAGGCCACATCTCTACTTAGTTACTCTTGGCATTCTCTCCCAAAGGTGCTAGAATCTTGAACTATAGATTTTGTCTACATTCTTAGCAACCCATAAGTTAGAAAAGCTTTCCCATAAACATTGCTAGAATGATGTTGCCTAAATTTAGATATGAGGATCTTTTAAAAATTATGAAGTTGTGAGCATCAGCTTCAAGAATGCACTTACCTTGAGAGAGTGCTCAAGTCAATTGAAATGTCATTTAATTATTTTTTGACTAATATTGTTGGTACCTATATTGATTGAGTTCTTATGGTCCATTATACTCGATTCATCTTAGTAGGCTCAATGGCCCATTCCAATAAGTCATGTGTCTTTTATTATAATTTCTCAAAGTCAAATAAAAAGAAGTGTAATAAGAAATATAATAATTAATAATTTAGGAAAATTTACATTTTTTGTTCTATAACTTTGCTTACTTTAGCTTTTAGTCTCATAACTTATTAAATTTAAATTTAGTTTTACATGTTTCATAAAATTGCCATATTTAATCCAATATCTTTTGATATTCTTAATTTGGCAATGTTTATTAAACCAAGCAATGCAATGATATTATAAATAAGGTTGTATATTTTAGTGATAATACTTTATTAATAGATAAATCATTAATTAGAGGATATTCTTTTTAGAATACAAATAAAGTTTGTATTAAAGAATTGATTTGATGTTAAACTTCAAAATCTGTGAAGAACAACAAAAATGAAGTGAAGAAAGAAATATTATAAATGTTGTGTTCTTGGTCATATTCTGCATATTGCTAAATTTCTCAAGCGTAACATGCATGAATTATTTAATAGTTTAAAAAAAAAGGTAAGTATTAATTGAAGGTTGAGGTGATGCAAGGTTGCAATTGTAGTAGGTAATTACAACATCAAATGTAAGTTACATTACCTTATCGAAGGATCTAAATTATGCGATAGTTAAGGATTTAGGGAAAGGAAGAAGTACCTTTGTTGATTTCTCAAAATCAACTAGTAGATCCTTGAATGGAATCCTCACTAGTGATGAATTCCAACATTGGTTTGTTGATCTACTTCTTCCCACTTCAAAGGCTTTAAGTCCAAAAACTTTTAGCCTTGAAACCTCCTCCAAATGGTTGAAAAATGGCAGCAAATCTCATGCTCCAAAGCACCTAGCCGTCAGTGAGATTGTCCCCAAAAAACTCCTTTCAATCCTTGAAAAACTCTTATCCAAGAGCTAGATCTTATTCACCAACACCAAGTACCCCATGTGTACTTGTGCCTCCAATGGTGTCCACATAGATATAGAACTCTGGATCCTCACTCTTTTGGCTAGAATTAGAAGGAGGAAGAAAGTGGAGATGGCGAGAGGGAGTTGGAAGAGAGAAGGAAGTTGGAGAGAATCTATGATGGTGGTTTTTTCTCAACACATGAGATAAAGATTTTGGAAGGGAAAATGAGTTATGGCCCGCTATGAGGTATGGAGGGATGTATTTATGGTGTGACTTGGATGCTCCTAAAAGCATTCATCACACTGTCTTCACACCTTGCCAACTTGCATGCTTAGTTGGAATTTTAGTTTCCAAAATTAAAATGTCAACTCAATATTTAAAATGGACTTTTCCATTTTAATTATTCCTATAAAATTATATTTTCTCACTAATTAAATTAACTACTTAATTTAATTAAATCATCTTAACTCTTTAAGTTAATTAAATCAGCTTAATTCATTAAGTTGACTTGATTAATTAAATTACCACCAACACTAATTAAATTAACTCTTTAATTTAATTAATCTAAGTTAACTCTTTAAATTAATTTGATTAATTTAATATTTAAATTAATCAAGCTAATGTGACCAACTTAGTCAACTTGGTCTCTTTTCCAAACTTGATCAATTAAATTATTTAACCCCTTAATTTTTCCATTTCTAATTAGAGTGTTCTAAGCTTTTATGTATAATTCTTTAGATTTACCAATTTTTAGACACTAGATCACAACTCTTTGTGACTTATAGAATTTTAAATATTTTGATTAGTCTAAACTTTTTTAAACAATTACTCTTTCAATTAATTTCTATTAATTGAAGAGTATCTAATCTCCATAGTCGATGCCTAGTACACGCTTATAGATCCCAACCAATTGGATGATTTAATTTTAGGTGAACCATTACTGCTTACGATTACCATACAAATACGATCCTTCTGTTTTCTATTTTTCAAAAGAGGCTTTGAGCAAAATATTTATCGAGTTTCTATTAGTCTCAATAACTATATATCTATTCTTGATGTTCAATTCCCAATTATGACCTCAACTTTGAAAAATCCTTTTCAAAATTTTCATATCACCTTGTGCAAGAATTTTTTGGACTCGATCATCCTAGAATATATAGGAGATAAGCTCATTCTTTATGGACAGGTGAAATGGATGCCATATTGGAACTCAATTATCTCCATACTTAGGTAACTTGTTCTCAACCTAAGCTCTAGCTACCCACTATGTAGTTGGAGCAAATCAAATTACAAGGACCTACATACAAGATTACTGTGGAACCTTAAGTTAAAGGACTAATTATATGCACTATCACAAGCTAGAGATTTCCCTCTATCGACATCCACTTCAGCTACCACATGGATTTTCTAGATGAGTATTCAGTGAACTTATTCTCTAACAAGCACTCGCTAACATACATCCATGTCTGACTTAGATTATCCATGAAATGTGGCAATATCTAACTCCTTGGAGTATGCACATTAGTGCAAATTTATTCAAATCTTGGATGCCCCCTCTCATAAGATTTTGTGACTTGAAATATTTAAAATCATGACCATAGAGACTTATTTCATGATTACTATCATATGTGGGACCAAGTCCTATAGCCATGTATAATTTAAAGGCTTCAATCAAATGCATGTAAAAAATATCATAAATTCATAAGATAAAGATCACTATTTTATTGAATATAATTCAATTCAGATTGTATCACAAGTAGAGTAGTTTTATATGCCAATCTAATTAGTTTGCGGCTACTATTTCAACATTAATTAAAGCAAATAAAATATGGTTTGGAAAAGGTGCCTTTTGTGTATCAATTAATATTTTATGGAGATACAATATATGCATGTTTACTAGAATTAAAAGTATGTCATGGTAGATCATATGTATTTGCAAGAGTTCTCTTGAAAATTGAAATCTTGATTGTTGATATGAATAGAAGAATTGATTAGTAAGAAACAAAAGGCATGGGTTGTGTGTATTGTCTTCACCAACTTCCCAATCAAACATTCTACTGAATCTATTTCAAACTTAAATTTGAATGGAATGCCTCTCCTACTCGCATCAGCGGTTGCCAAAGCTATCCCAACACCATATAGAGAAACCGCCTCACCCACCAAATTCACAAACATATTCTATCTACTATTTTTGGGTTGGTAATATTTCTTTAGCTACATCAAAATTAAAGTATGTAGCCAGAGGTAATTAATCTTTTTCTAGTTAATTATTGAATATTGACAAATTATAATGATGATATATGATGTTGTGATGATGAGTACTCTTACATAACCAATTGCAATGATGATTTGTGAGTAGAGTAGATTAGCAATACGTGATGTGACATAAATGCCAAAAAATGTAGCAGGATTGTAAATCACCAAACTTGTTGAGCAATTCACTATAAAAAAATTTGTTGGAACAACACGGTAGTCCGACCCTTTTACATAATACAAATTCTCAACCCTTAGCCTTTATAATATTATATAATCATCATTTCATGCTCACTACTATATATATGTATGTAAAGTGTAAGGTTAGAAATTTGAATTTAATGAATTTGCAACGTGCGTGTATAATTAATAATATGTATATGTGTGGGAAGAATGAGGGGGGAAAGGTCACCTTGATGCTAAGTTGAGGTTTGTAAGGCTTATTAGCACCCCAAATGATCAAGCAGAACCTAGTAAAAGACAATCCAAAAGCCAAGATGAGAGCCAAACACTTTCAATGCCTAGAATAGCTCTATCCCCATAGTAATCATCATCATCATATGTACCCTCTTTCTTAGCCACAACATTGCAGCAGTACTACTTATTCCTTTTCTGTCAATTTCTAAAAATTTGGCTAGCCATGGTAAAGGATAAGGATGCCATTGACTGTCTAGGATATGAAGGCGAGCCCATAGGGCTGCAGCTATTAGAGGAAGAGCACTTATCCATGTCATCGTGGGAGTCACGTGATGAGCTTTGCACGTAGTATACCTTAGGTGAGGATGACGATAGGGCAATGCTTGTGATTTCTAATTCAAAAATGGCGTGCAACATCTTGTCCATAATCCAAGGCCTTCCTAATAAAAAGTTTGCTAAATTAACGCCAAAATATTGTGCACAAGTGAAATAGCTCACGATAATTGAGCTTATGTGCATGGAAATCCACAACAAAGAGTCTTGAATAAATTAAAGAAGATTGAGCCAGAAGCAAGAACTTTTATTTCTATTCAAGAATGTTGCAATCAGACACTTTGGTATAGTGTGTGAATTTTGTGTAGATAAATATTGCATTTCAGGGATTGAAAATAAGTCTGCTGAATAAGACAACAAACGCAATAAAATAGCTAATATTTAGGAGATAAAATTGATCATATATAGTGAATTTGGTAGGTTACTTTGTGGCATCCCCTTTCGAGGCATCACCTTAAGCAGAGGAGTTACCAATTCAAGCTTGAAATATATTCAAATGATAACTAAAAAACCTGAAATTTAAATGTCTCAAGTAAAATAAGCACTTATAAACATGATATATAAACCTAACATAACATTCACATTGTATCTTTTAACCAAGGTCTCGATTAAGTGAAAACTATATATACAAACATACACCTAATCTATTACAAAATAACTTCAACCCAAAACATGATCTTTTTCCTTTCACATTGACCTATCTGTAAAATTAAAGATAATGAGGAAGGTGAGTCTTAAGGTTTTAGCGAGGGATTACATAATAGAAATTGGAGAGAGTGATAAACTGGAATAACAAATAACAAGATCTTTTGATTGCAATTCAGTCAATCAAATCAAAGCTACCAAGAATCAATCTTTAAACTTGAAAAAACATATAGGAGAACTAGCCACTATGACTATTTAGTAGATTCTCCGGTGGGTCTTCAATGCCTTATTATCTAACAAACACCTACTAATACGTACCCATATCTAATACAGTTGCTCATGGAATAGAGTAATCTCTAACTCTTGGATTTATGCATCGTTAGTGCATGTCTATCCAGATCGCAGATGCCCCATCTCATAAGATCCTATGACTTGAAAAATATAAGATCATGACCATGTGAGACTTTTCTCATGGTCACCAAACCAAGTCCTATAGTTATAGGTGATCTAAGGGCTTTATCCAAATGCTAATGAAATGAAACAAAGTATAAGATGAAAATGGCCATATAGAGAATATCTTTCAATCAAGATTGTACCATGAGTGAAATAGTTTACAAGGCTAATCTCATTGGCTTACAAGGCGATATGTGCTTACAATCAAAATGGATAACTGGTTTAGAAATGTACAATTCTAACTAGCAATAATAAATTTCACTAAGTGAAAGTTTAAATCAAACTAGTACTTTTATTTATGTGTAAGATTTGAGAACTACTGATTTTGGATATCTTTGAAAATGGTGAGGGTTTATTAATTAAGATTATTTAGTGAGGGATTATTAATATTTTTAAGATTGTTGATATGTCTCTTGATCCAAAATTAATTAAAACAAACAAATAGTGATACCTCATTCAAGATAATTAGGCGGTAAAATGCTGGAACTTCTAGCACTACAACATACAATTGATATAGACTTGACTCCATGATGCTAGAGACTACAAGGTATAATTGTCAAGCCAAAAAATGAGTTTTAAGGTTCAATAGTTATGCATGTCCATTTGTGTTATAATAGTTCTATTCTAGTGCATTTCATAATAAGTTGCCTATAATGAAAGGACAACAATAGGTCAATAAATAGACCTATCATTATAACTAAAAGTGCAATGAAAAAAGATTACTTAAAAGATGAAATTAAAAGCTGTACCAATGAGGATATCTCAAAGAACATGGAACTTTAGAGCGAGGTGATCTCAATAGATGGTCTAGAATGGGAAAGAAAAAAGACAATCAACACCCATGTGATAAGCAGCCAGTCTAGAAGGAACAACTAGGCACTACCAAAGAATATCACATCAACATCTTGACCAGAGTAACAATCCATGCTATCAATGCCGTTAAAAGGAGTCACCAAAGTGGTTGATAGACAAAGGTAACAGTATGGTCCAAAAAGCTAGCATCGCTATAATTATCATTGAATAAAAGACCATCCAGGATTAATAGACAATGTTTTGTTTCCTTTATTACTTTCAAGTGTTCTTACATTTTTCTACTAAAGATGTTTATTCTTCTATTGCACAATGACAAGTTGCAAGAACATTCCATCTATAGTAAGTCTCACGGGGCACACACATAAAAAATAAATAACAGTAAGCATGCAACATCAACTAAAAATGAATGGCTTTGCACAATAATTAATGAGTAAGCTACATCAGCACTATCATACTATCCCTAAAAGGGCATGTGGCAATTGACATCAGCACAATTACCTCCTAGGAGGCACGTGGCAAAAGACCAATGTTGAAGTCAAGTGTAGTACTAGGATCCAATAATAAAGCACAAAAAATAGCTAAATTAACTAGGCTACAATTGAAACCAAGGATCTAATCATGCTTCAAATTCAGATTTCGATGAAGGATTACTTTGAATGCACAAAAGTCCAAGGAAAGGAGGAAGATCACTTCAACACTTGAAAGCTGTTTTCAGCAGGAAACCGGCGACAATTGCCGAACCATATGCCCTCATAATTGGCTGAAATTTGGACAAAAGATCACAAACACCTTGATGAAGCTCCAATAAAATTTTTGGCCAAAACTAAAAATCGGGAGTCACTCTAAAAATGCCTCCAAACGGACTGGACTGCAATGGATCTCCAAAAGGCAAGCAATCCAAGTGTGTTGCCTCAAATGTGATGACCCACACACCAATGGACAATCCAAATCTCTCCAAGATCACCTGAAAATTTGAGAAGAGAAGAGACAGAGATGAAGGCTGCCTTTTGGAGAAGGAGGTGAAGAAAATGTGAAGCATCTATGCATGAGAGAATCACACAAAATTGGAGAAAAAGTGTGTATCTAACAATTAGATAGTGTGAGCATGCATGGTGGCTGGCCAATGTTATATCTATATATAGTTGGAGGGAAGATGTGATGCTAGTTGGCATCGCAACTCCCATGAGGTGCCACCTAAGCAAGCAAGTTGCATGTGAAATTCACATTTTACTTGCATTTGAATTTCATTTGGAATCCTTATTTCATCTCATGAAATGTCATTCAAATAAATTCAAATGCACACCAAATGAACTCTTTCATTTTGAATTTCCCTCCTAATTAATTCTTAACTCTTAATTAATTAACCTTGATTTAACTCTTGAAGTTAATCAGCATAACTCTTTCAGCTAGAAAGTTTTAACTTAACTTCTTAAGTTAACTTGACCAATTGATGGTCATATAACACCAATTAAATTAACTCCTTAATTTAATTGGTCTAATTTAACTCCTTAAATTATTTAGATCAATTTAATAATTAAATTGATCAAGCTAAAATAACTAAAAATTGTGTCAACCATTTCCCTCCAAAAATTGCTCAAGGTGGAATTTTTTAACTCTTAAAAAATTCCCTTCGTTAAGTAGGATTTTCAATTGACTTTTATGTGTGACCTATTAGGTTCTACTTCATTGGACATGAGCTCACAACCCTTGTGACTTTAGAATATCAAAATATCCACACTAGTTTAAACTCCTTTAAGCCAATGACTTAATTCAATTAATTTGCATTAATTGAAAAGTACCCAACTTCCATGGTCGATGTCCAACCTCAAGCCCATGGAGTCCAACCAATTAATCAAATGAATATACTCTTGGAGAACTATTCTAACTCTACGCTTGTCATGAAAATATAATCATACCATCTCCTATCTCCTGAAAGAGGCCCAAGGCAAGATGCTTGTCGGCTTCTTAATAGCCTCGTTACTATATTTCTATAATGCCCCGATCAGGAGGTGCTTACTCCCATACAGAGAGCTACCCTAACTTTGTACCAAAAGTCTTCTGAATAATAGAAAATACATTTTTCAAAAGTCCAAGGTATTTAATTTTGACAATAAACCTTTACCATATGTACCACTATAAGATGGAATGTCATAGATCACACTTGGTACTTCTATCCCCATTATTACCTTGTATACCAACTGGGCTAGTCTATTTTCATCACTTGTTCTTATATAGGGTAAAGAATGGGAAACAACAACAACATACGTAAGTTTGAATGACTTAGTTAGATAGTTTAATAATAATAATAGAGTGACAATTTGCCAAATAACATGTAGAAATAAGTAGAAATATTTAAAATTTCTAGAAGTTATGAGAGAAGGTGTTAGTCAAAATCTTTGGTGATCTATCTCACCACCGTCCTATGTCAATGATGAGACTTCACAAATATCTGAGTTTCAAAATATAATATCAAGCTGAGAAAGTAACTAATTATAATTTACCAAGCATTTTCCAATAAAAACTGTTAGTAGTTCTCCAGCCTTGTCACTCCACTTTCAAAAACATGAAAATTTCTTATCCTTTCATGAACTAAATGATTAGCTCGGGTATGAAACCAAGTATCAAGATTCTAGAGGTGGCTCCCACACACATAGCACCTTACCTCACATAGTATTTAGTTCTCTATATTCCAACGGTTCATGTGTACAAGATTCTAGAGATGGCCCTTACCACACACCTGCACGTGGCAATTAGTTTCTTACATGTCATTTCACAAAAGACAACATAGAATTTTATCATTTGAGGCTCAAAGTATCGCTGAACAATGCCTAGTATTGAAATCCAGAATTGCTAATGATGACATATTTAAGAGGTAGCTTCCATTGCATATCATTTTTTAGTGTGGCACTTTGCTCTGTCTAGCACATATTTTACAGTGCTAACTAAATAGGATAGTCAAGAGGGACAAGAATATAATAATTATAGCAGAAGGTGTCAACCTCAAAATTCTAAAGGTGGCCCTCACTGCACAACCCAGTCAACAAATGTGGCACTTAGTTCCTGATTCAACGAGTAGGATGAGAAGATTTATAGTAATTAGAAAATATGAATCATTTCCAAGTTATAACCTATTTGGACTTAGAGAACATTTTCATAAGATATTTTAAACAATTTTTTCAAGGTCATAATCATGGTGCTAATAGAACATATATTTTGAAATTACTTTTCAGTTTTTTCAACACAATCGTCTATTTCAGATAAAGCGATATCAATCAATATTAACAAAAGTGATCCATATAAAAAGAAGGGGATATGGAGTCCTATTTTCAATACATAGATTGAAAGCAATCAAATGATCAAGCTACATAACATGTATATATGTTTTTTCCCTAGTAAAGAATGTTGGAATAGTACCCTACAAGCCAATGAGCTTAGCCTTGTAAACTATTTCACTCATGGTATAATCTTGATTGAATGATATTTTTTACATGGTCATCTTTATCTTATGCTTTGTTTCACTTCACTAGCATTTGTATGAAGCCCTTATATCATATATGATTGTGGGACTTGGTTTGGTGACCATGGAATAAGTTTCACATGGTCATGATCTTAAATCTTCCAAATCATAAGATCTTATGAGATGAGCCATCTAAAATTTGGATAACTTGCACTAACGATGCATAAATCTAAGAGTTGGAAATTGCTCCATTTCATGAGCAATTGAATGAGATACGAGTGCATGTTAATGGGTGTTTATTAGTGAACAAGGTACTGAAGCCCCATCAAAAAATCTACTAGATAACCATAGTAGTAAGTCAGTAGTGGCTAGTTCTCCTGCTTACGCTAGTGCATATTATTAGTCCTTTGACTTGAGAATCCATGGTAACCTTGTGTTCGATCCTCATCCTTTGACTCTTCCTTAACCACCTAGCGGGTCTTTTGGTTTGAGATTGGATATGTGCTACTTGGATTGGAGATTTGTGAGATCCAAGAAATAATATAATTCCTTGCTGTTGTAAAGGGCGGTACATCTCCTATGTGTTCTATAATGATCGATTCCCAAAACTTCTTACGCAAGGTGGTGTGATAATTTGGAAAAGGAGTTTTTCAATAGTAAGGTTACACAATAGGGATCAAACATTGAGAATAAAGATATAGAATCAAGGCTATTAGGGAGCCGATAAATATTTTCCCTAGGCCTTTTTTGGGAGATAGTAAATGAAAGGACCATATTTGCATGATACGCATAGAACATTGATGGTTCTCCAGAATATTCATTTAAGCCAATTAGTTGGGCTCTATGGGCTTGATATTGGACATCGACCATGGAGATTGGGTACTCTTCAATTAATAAAATTAATTGAATTTAGTCGACTAGTTTAAAGAAAGTTTTAAACTAAAATGAATATAAGATATTCAGAAGTCACAAGGAGTTGTGAGCCTATGTCCAATAAATGGTAGAACTTATTGGGTCATATACAAAATCCAACGATTTTCCTAATTAATGGAGAAACTTTTCTAAGGTGTTAGAAAATGATGTTTCCTAATGGACCAATTTTTGGGGCCAACGTTGAGGGTCAATTTTGGCTTGATTGATTTAAGTGTTAAATTAATAATTAATTTAAGAGTTAAATTATACCAATAATTAAGGAGTTTATTATTTGGAGCCAATATGGCCATCAATTGGTTAAGTTAACTTAAAGAGTTAAGTTAATGAATTTAGCTTAAGGAGTTAAACTAATTTGACTTAAAGAGTTAAGTGAAAGGATAATCAATTAAATTAAAGAGTTTAATTTGATTAGTTAGGAAGAATGAATTTTGGAGGGAAGACTCAAATGAAATTTGAGATGGCATCTTAATTAATTTGAAATGATATTTTAAATGTAATTAAGATGCAAATAAAATTCAAATGAAATTTGGAATCAAATTTTGCCACCTAAGCACCTCCATTAGCTGCCCCCTCATGGAATGTGTGATACCACCTTGGCATCATGCTATTCCACATTTATATATAGATTTAGAGTGCTGGCTTGCCCTATGAAAGCAATGCAAAAGGGTGTGAAGAATTAGATTCTTTATTTCCTTCCAAAATATTTGCAAGCTAGCATTTCATGTGTTGAAGGCTAAGCTTCTTTCTTCATATTCCTAACCCTAAATTCAACCTCCATCATCACTAGATCTTTGTCCTTATTCCAACTAAAAGACTGGAGATCTAGGAAGATCTTATTAGTGTGTTGACTTTTATAATTGAGGCAAGGCGAGTGGCTTGCTCAATTTTTTGAGTTTCATCTGCACAAAGTCTGACTTTACAATTTTCTCTAGGACATTCCAAACAACTAATCAATTTGAAATTTTAACTAGAAGTTCTCCAAGGTGTTGGATATCTCCAGATATGTTTTCATAATTTTTGGTGGGGACTTGATAGGGAGATCGTCACAATCTCCTTGTTGCGCCACAAGCAAAGAGATTTTGGAAACAATGAAGTGTTCACTTGATTCTCCTTGGACTTGCTCATCAAGGTAATCCTCTATCTAAATCTAAATCATAAGTATGATTAGATCTTTGATAAGCTTATAGTCATTAGTTACTTTCATGTTTTGAAGTTTTGATATTAGATCCTAGTACCTTACTAGCTTTCAAAGAAATCTCATATTATTGAGTATATGAGAACCATATTCAGTATCAATTAGTATCAAAAGGGTCAAGAAAAAAAAAGAGGATAAAAAGGATGCCATTTGTATCTATTGTGGTAAGCTAGGACATTAGGAATGAAATTGTAAGGAATACTTTACAACCTTAAGAAAGGGTATGTATTTGATACTACATATGGTTCTCATATTTGCAATCCATTGCAAGATGAGGAAAAATTGGTAGCTAGGTGTAATTCAATAAATAACATACCCTTTCTTAAGGTTGTGAAGTATTCCTTGCAATTTCATTCCTAATGTCCTGGCTTGCCACAATCGAAACAAGTGGCATCCTTTTTATCCTCTTTCTTTTCCTTGACCCTTTTGAACACCTTCAACTCTCATTCCCTTTGAAAAAAACCTTTCGTTCTTTTACCCCCTTTTTTCTTGCCTTTTGGGTATTTAGATTAAGAGGATGAAACAACTATTAAAAGCTTATCTTTCTTCATAGTTGCCTTGGCAATTACCAACATATTAACCAATTTGTTGATTGTAGCTTCTTATTTGGACATATTGACGTTTATCACAAAATGATCAAATGAATTCGGTAAAGATTGGAGGATCAAATCCACCTAAAGGTTATTGTTCGTGACTACTTTTGAATTTGCAAGCTTTTCAATATGCCCAATTATTTTAAGATTGTGGTCATGTACACTTGACCTTTCAACCATCTTTACCCTAAAAAACTCTTTTAATAACATGTATCTCTCTTGCCTACTTTGCATGTTATATAACTCTTGTAAGTGCAAGTATATGTTTGAGGCATTTATGATGTTCTCATGTGACTTTTATTGTTCATTGGACATAGATGCCATCATAAGGCAATAGGTTTGGAGGCCATCCTCAACTCATTTTGTGAACGCTTAATATGCCTCTTGATCAACATCATCCCCTATGGTATCTAGTAGACTTTGAGCCAAGACATTTGTCATTTTCTCGGAGTTTAGAATAATTTTGAGATTTCTTAACCAATCGCAATAGTTCAGCTTAGCGAGTTTATCAATTTCCAAAATAATTCTTAGTGGATTTTTAGCTATCTTTGAGATTTTAAAATTCTACAGAAAATAAAGAAGAGAATAAGTATTTAATTAAATTTGGATATTGAAAAACATGATTATGGTCTTTCAAGTAAATATTTTGCTCCCACTATGTCTTCAAATTTGTTGCCCTTACAAGAAATTTGGAAAATCATATTTGCTAATGGAAATTAAGGCCAAAAACCATCACTTGTGGACCTATGACTCGTGAGACATCCATTTATGACCCTAAGTGTTCAAGATATTTTTTGTCACATTGGGTATCTTTACTTGAGAGATGATCAGTGAAGATAGTGTAAAAAGAAACCTGCTATTGGAATAGTACCTTGCAAGATAATGAGATTAGCCTTGTATAAGCTATTTTCTAATAAAATAATCTTAATTGAATGATATTTTTATATGGCTATCTTCATCTTATGCTTTATTATACTTCACTTGCATTAAAATGAAATCCTTCGATCACCTATGACTGCGGGACTTGGTTTGGTGATCATGGAATACGTTTCTCACAATCGTGATCTTAATTCTTTCAAGTTATAGGATCTTATGAGACGGGGCATCTAAGATCTGGATAGATTTGCACTAACGATGCATATATCCAAAGGTTGGAAATTACTCTGTTCCATGAGCAACTGTATGAAATACGATTGCATGTTAGTAGGTGCTTGCTAAAGACAATGCATTGAAGACCCATCGGAGAATCTACTAGATAGCCATAGTGGCAAATCGGTAGTGGCTAGTTCTCTACTTACACCAATGCATATTATTAGTTCTTTGATCTGAGTATCCAAGGTAACCTTGTGTTCGGTCTCATCCTTTGACTCTTTCTTGGCCACCTAGCGAGTCTTTCAAGTTGAGATTGGGTATGAGCTATTTGGTATGGAAGTTTGTGAGATCTAAGATGGAAAATGACTCCTCACTATTGTGCAGCGAGGTACATATCCTACGTGTTCTATGATGATCAATTCTCAGAAATCCTTGCACAAGGTAGTGTGACAATTTGGAAAAGGAGTTTTTCAAAGGTGAGGTCACACAACAAGGATCGAACATTAAGAATAGAGATATAGTATAGAGGCTATAAGGGAGCCAATAAATATTTTGCCCTAGGACTCTTTTAGAAGACAGGAAATGAAATGACTATATTTGCATGGCACGCATAGAGTGATGATGATTCTCTAGAATATTCATTTTAGCTAATTAGTTGGGCTCCATGGGCTTGAAATTGGACATCAACCATGAAGATTGGGTACTCTTCAATTAATGAGATTAATTGAATTAAGTCAACTACACTACAACAAATTACACTTTTAGTAACGAATAATTTCATTACCATAACACTGAAATTCATTACCCAAAATATTAGTAATGAATTTTTCATTACTGAAGTTTAGTGTCGTAAGCTCCATTGCAAAAAGTCATAGTAACAAAATTTATGGTTCATTACGAATGATAACCTTATGTTGACAAAATGTATCACTACCGAAAATATGATATTAGTACCAAAAAAGTGTATTAATTACAATAGATTTTTATAGCGCAATGAAATATTTAGTTACTAAAATATTAGCAATTTTGTTTTATTTTACATTT
>JACGDI010005271.1:544499-614519 GCA_014898725.1 Jacaranda copaia | reverse complement strand
CCCCCCCCCCCTCCACCACCAAAAAGGAATAACAAGGAGTAGTTAAAAATTATTACTTATTCTATTGGTCTATTAATTAGTTAAGACAATGTAAAATTAAAATTAACTCCCCAATTTGAAAGTACGACATTTTAATGATATGGAAAAATAAGACCTTAAGGTAAAATAAATAAATAAATAAAAGTATCCAATTAAATGAATAATGATTAAGAAAAAGACTAATGAACTTAATAACTTAAGTTCATCAAGATAAGCACCCAAATCAAAGTGTGTCGAAGTTCACCAAACATTTAGTGACTCTATATATCAACTCCCATTGTCAAAATGGGAAGAAAAAATCATTCCTAAAAATTGCCAAGATCTAAGTCTACACAAACACATTCCAAAGAAAAAACCCTCTCAAATTAGCTGACTTCTAAAAAGGGTTGTAGCTCTACTTTTGAGTTACATCAAATACATTTTCTCAATGACTAGTTGCAAGTAAGTTGCACTTCTTTGTGAAATATCATGTTTGCCACTATTTTCTTTTAAATATTTAGAAAATTGAAATGAGATAATACATGGCTAAATAGCTCATCCTAAGTCTTGGCTGGCTAAATAAGAGCTCTACAAACTTAGAAGTTAGCATCATAATCTACAGGATGCCAAACTCGTAAAATTGAGATAGTCTCGTTAAAGGCAATCAAAATCTTTTTATGACAACCATGAAAGACATTAGTATTAGCCTCCAACTTGAGGGGTCTAGTATTCATAGTTTAGACAAGAAAAAATCCAAATTTTCTAACTACGAGATGGGGGCAATAAAGGACCACTTTGTTTGCCATTATATTAACAAAGCATTATAGTGAAGATCCTTTGTATGTTAGAAAGATCATCCATCTTCTCCTATCCTCATGTAAAATACCTTCACTGCCCTTTGAAAATACCCTCATCTCAGCATACATAAAACAAGTCTAAAAGGATCCCTTTGTAAATTTCATAAAGCCGTGTGAAAACTTATTGCTCATTTGTATTACTACCCCAAAAGTCTTAGCCACAAAAATAGAAATACAATTTGATTTCATATCTGCTTACCCTCTTTACATACAACTTTATCAAAGCATTGTGACCTTGGTCATAGTCACACTATGGCCCCAACTAGTTAAGATTAAAAAACTACACTATTCCATATAACAACCAGCTAACTCACATACTGGAGTATGCAAAAACGCTATTGAGCATTAGACTTATATTCCATACAATGAGAGATTAGAACACATAAAGTACACAACATTCAGCATAACAATGGTCAAATTAGTCATGAAAAGACATCTCTCATGATACGACTACATGTCAGGGTTAGTCTCTCAACTACAAGCATTGAAAGGAAAAAGTAATATAGCTCCCCAATGTGGTGCCTTGAAGGCCCCAAAGCCACCATACTGCAACACTAACCCTTTTCAGGAGATTTTCCTTTCAAGTGCCAATGCCAAGTGTAGATTAATAAAAATAAAATGACAAATCATATTAAAATGAACAACTTATATATTTTTCTTTGTACACTAGTCTAAGTTTATTTCTAGTTATTGATGAATATACATATATTAGCACCTAAGGTATATCACAAATGCCTTAATGGCTATAATTTTTATTATGCATATATAGAAACCTATCAGTCTGGGTACATTTAGATTCAAATAAAAGATAACTTCTTCTTTTCTAATCCCAAATTCCTTATTTTTGTTCGATCATTCTAGCATTATCTATATAAAGAAAACTAAAAGGGTGAGCCCAAATCTCATTTTGTATAATAGAGTGAGAAACATGTAATGAATATGACAAAAATATGCCATGATGACTCATTTTGTATAATAAGATTTTATCATAAATATGCTACAAGTCGTATGCACATATATTAGAAATGTATTAAGATTTCACATAAATCATGGGATGATTTAATTAAATTGCTTATGAGAAACTAACTGAATTAGAAAAATCATAATTATATCAAACCTTTCATGTAACTTCATCATTGTCCCGCCCATACTAGTGAAAAGAACTCATAAATCTTAATGCCCTTTTTATGTTCAAACTCTCAAGTGTATATGATTCTAGAGATGGTCTTTGCCACACATCTCTTGTCAATATGCATTGCACGTAGATCCTTACACTTCATTTCATGCAAAATAAAATAGAATTTTATCAATTGAAGTATAAAATACACCTGAAGAATTGTCTAGTATTGAAACCTAGAGGTGGTAGTGAAGATAGAATCAAGAGGTGGTCCCCACTATACATCTCCTTTGAATGAGTGTGGTACTTTTGTCTACTTGGCACATACAGTATTGACCAAATAAGATCTTCAAAAAGGTCAAAAATGAAAAAAGCATAGAAAAAAGTGTCAACCTCGGGATTCTAAAGATGGCCCCCACTGCATACCCCTTAGCAAGTGTGACACTTAGCTCCCAATTCCACGAGTCAGAATCAGAACATTTATAAAACTTAGAAAACATAAACTTTTTTCAAGTTATAAATTTTCTAAGTAAGAGGACTCTTTTATATAAAATTTATTCTTATTTCTCTTTTTAACAAAGGCTTTTGAGTTGTTTTTGAGAACATCTTGCATATAGGGTTCTTACTTATGTGAGTAATGTAGTTATGACTAGAAGGAATTAAACAAAACAAATATTCATAAGGATATGATCTCTTGATTAAAGAAAGGAGTGATAAGCTTTACCAAGATTCATAATTTCAATTGGATTTAAATTTACCAAGAAATATAATAATTACCATTAGTCAAAAGATGAGAGATGTATAAGAGTGCAAAGAGAATCTCCTCATAATGATAGGTCCCAGGAGTAGAGATTTTCACAATTATGGGTGTCAAAAATAGAGAATCTTACCACAATAATAAGTGAGGCATTCTAGAAAATGTGAAGAGAATATATGATTTTAAGAAATAATTGTTAGGTAACAAAATGAGAGTAAATAAAGAAATGATCAAGACTTCACCAATTCTTGTTATCAGGAATCTTCAACATACTTGTAAGCTCAATAACCTAAATTCAAGATCCAATCATTATTGATTGTTCTTTCAATAAAAAATGTATTAATTTAGTTTGGACTACAACATAAAAGTTATTGTCTAGCAATCTAAGTGATTAATTTCATTAAAACCTTGAGTATTTATATGTTCTAATTTCTAATATACCTACCTTCTCACATTATTCAAAGAACCACATTCAACAACAATGTTATCAATTTACTTGTATCTAACTCATGCTTCCTATTTTCCACCAGATTCAATCTAATTCAAATCTCAATTATTTAGAATAATCTCATAATTTGACCACTCACTCTATCCTCATTTATGAAGAAAAATATCAAGTGATTATCATCGCAAGACATCCACAATAACTTAACACAACCTTATCATTTCCAGAACCCTCATTTTTACTCAGGAAACTTCAAGAGTTTTCATCAAAGTTTAGCTAAATTTAAGATAGTTGAATAGTGATCTTTATTTAAAATATATTAGAATGCAATGAATTTTCTAATGGTGTTTTTAATTCAATGATCAAACGGATCGATCTTCCTTTATGTGCATTCAGACTTTAGTTTTGATTCTAGTCATGTCCTACGGTAGGTTGTGGTCATTACATCTTTTGGGTTTTAATCCGATGTCAATTCTGTTGATTCTTACTCTAACCTTATCTACATTCATAGGGCTTTCTGTCCATGGTATCTTTTCATCATTTGGATGGTTGAGTCTCTAAATATTAGCACAATACGATCACCTTTTATCTAGCCTATTTCTAGCTTCATGTGGTAGTGTTAATTTTAGAAGAATTTCACATTAATCCAGGCACAAGTTTTGGAATGCTATTGTATCACAGTAATCTAAATACAAAAGGTTTTCTAATGGTATATTTGCATGCATGATCAAACAGCGAGAAGGATGGTTCTAGATTTTTTTGAAGTTTATGTTGGGTAGAATTTCTTCTAGTTGACAGCTTTTCTCCTTACTTGAATGAAACTTTTAAGGTTTTGAGGCTACAATTTCTAAGGGATACTTTGAGGATTTGATCTTGGGTGAGTTGAGAGGAATTCGGCTATAATATCTTTGTTGGTTGATGGAAAATAGGGGTGGGAAGTTTGATCTTGGAAAATAGTGAATTCTAAAGCCAAATTTTGATTAATCCATATATTCTAAAATGCTATTAAGCTAATCAGAAGTGATAATTTCATAACATAGTCTATTTACTACATACAATCTCCCCTTCTTGGAGAAATATGGCCCCTAAATTATTAGCTCCAAATAAATGAGGATATCAGCTCTTCATATCTTCCTCAAGTTTCCAAGTTGCTTCCTCAACATCATAGCTTCTCTATGAAACTTTGACCATTGGGATTCTTTTAGACCATAACTCTCAGTAGTGATGATACAAGATGCATGCTGGTTTCTCCTTATAGGATAAATTGAGCTCCATCTGAATTTCTTAATGGAATATTACATGTAATGGGTTGGGATGATATTTTCTAATTTGTGAAACATAGAAAACATCACAAATGCTTGTGAGGATGGATGGGAGTTCAGGCTTATATGTTATTTTTTGGATGCACTTTGAAATTCGAAAGGGCCTTATATACAGTGGTTGTAGCTTTACTCATTTTCCCATTCGTTTTATTTCCTTTCAAGAGGTAAACTTGATGAAAACTTTATCATTAAAGTCAAATTCCAATCCATGTGATAATTGTCTACGTAGCTCTATTGTCGACTTCAAGCAGTATGCATTCATTATTTGATTATCTAAATTTTGTCAATATTTTCCTAAATTATCTCTACTTGTACAACCCTACTTTACCCCATCAAGGTGGTATTTTCTAGTCATCCAAGTCCCAATATAATGGAGACCGGCACTTTCACTCATATAATATATCATGGGGAGCCATTTGAATTGTAGCCTGATAGCTATTATTATAGGCAAATTCCACTAGAGGCATATTTTTATCACATGAATCTTTAAAGTCCATTACACAAGTTCTCAACGTGTCTTTATTATTTAGATCACTCTATTACATTGTCCATCTAATTAAGGATGAGGCATAGTACTAAAATTTAGCCTTGTTCCTAAATCCTCTTGTGGTTGTTTCCACAATCTTGATGTAAACTTTAGGTCTCTATCAGAAACAATGCTAACAAAAATTCCATGAAGTCAAATGATTTTATTCTTGTACAGATTCACCAAGGTTTCTAACTTGTAATCATCTTTGATAGGTAGAAAATATCTAGTCTAGTATAGGAAGAGGTTGTGACAGTTTTGCTAGCTTTGGTGTTCAACCTTAACTTGCTGATATAATAAGCACTTCTTTACATAAATGGCAACATTAGATTTCATCTCATTCCACAAAAAATTCCTTTTAAGATCATTATACATCTTGGTACCTCCTTGATGGATTATATACTTGGACTTATGTGCTTCGTTCAGTATTTCTTCTTGCATGGATTTAGGGACATAAATTCTTCCACCAAATCTCATTACTCTTTCTTGGTCGATGTCAAATTATGAATCTATGGTTTCATCGATAAATCTCTTGAGCTTCATAACTTCTCGATCTTTTTCTTGTGCCCCTTGATTTTTTGGAATAATTAAAATCTAATCATTAACCCAACCATCACAACATGAGTTTGGACTTACACTACAACAAAATCACTTTTCTAGACCAAAACAAATGTCCCAATATATAACATTTTGAGGCACTTATACATTTTAGGGCAAATAAAATATTTCTCACATAGTTGTATGTCGCATTAGCTCAAGAGGCATTTATTATGTGCCCCTATAAGTTCTTTTTGTTATGATGCTTATATGTGTCACAATAGTGCATTTTTTGAGGTACATATATATACCTTATAAAGAATCATTATTTTTGCAATAGACCTTTTTGGGACACTTATTTGTGCCTCTATGCTTACAAGAGACATTTATATAATGCCCTACAAAGTATTATTGGGATATTTTTAAGTGTCATGTTAGCACCTTTTTGAGGAACTTGTTTTTGTCTTTAAATAGACATGAGACAATATATAATTTTTGTGTCAAGGAACTTTTGTCAATGCTTATAAGTGTCCTAATAAATATTTCAGGGCACTTCAACTTGGAAATCTTGTGTGCTAAGTGGACACAAATAGGTGTCCTAAATAGTATTTCATAGGCCTTTCACAAGCAAAATCATAGTGATAGCGTAAATTGTTAAAATGAACAAACTTAAACTAACTTCTATGCATAGCCTCATTAGCTAAAGAAATGCTTAAATCAAGCAATAAAACATTCACATAACCTCACTAGCAAAATTACTGCATAAGTTCATTAACTAAAGAAATGCTTAAATCAAACAATAACGCATTTGCAAAACCTCACTAGCAAAATTATAGCATAACCACATTAGAAAAATCATGCAAAGAGTATGCTTTATTTTGTCATTCACAGAACACAAGATCCAAACTCCTTAAAGACATGAGCTAATAATGCAAGCGAGTACATCTTTTTCATAATGTCATTTATAGAACACAAGATCCAAGCTCCTAATACACATAAGCCAAATAAGTAATATATATATATATATATATGAATATATAGAACCACCTTCAAATCAAGTAAAAAAGATCAAGCAATAAAAAAGGAGAAAGAAAAAAGATATACCAATGATAAAGGCCAAGTAACAGGTACTCCAAGCGCATTCCCAATTGTTTGAATATGCTTATAAGGGAATATCAACCTTGTATCTTTTTTCACTTGATATTGAATCAATACTTGACAAAAGTCAGGCCCCTGGGTTTGTACCATTTACTCTAACACCATCCATCTTTTCCACAATCTCAGTTGCAACAATTTCATTAATATTTGAAAGACCTTTCAAAATATGCAACTCGATAAATAAAAGCACATTCAACCATTTAAATGCAGAAAATTAAAAAGCAATCAACCATCATTCATGTACATATCATCACTCACATAAAGTTATTTCTTAAACTACAATTCCTTCTATGCCTTCCCTAATCCAGACAAGTATGTTTTCATCATTTGATTGGGTATCACTAGCATCAATCACATAAAGTGCATCTATATCTAAACTCAAGATTGGATCCATATCAAATGAATCCCTAGCTTTTTGTCTTCACAACTACATGATATACTTTCTCAACCAAGTCTTCTATATAGAAAACTTGTTGTGCTTGGCTTGCCAATATGAAAAGCTCACTATGTTGTCTTGCTCGAGAAAAATTAACCAATGTGAAACCATATTCATCTTGCTTTTGTGCCTTTCCTATTGAGACCCAATCGCAATAAAACACCATAGTTTTTCTACCATCAAAATATTCAAGTTCAATTATATCTATAAATACCCCATAGTAAGTGACAGTTCCAATAATTGGATTATTGTCACTTCTACTAGCAAAGCTACTAGCTTGTGCAATAACAACCACCCTTTTATTTTGTATTTTCTTTCTAATTTCAAGTTTTTTCACATGAAACTGAAAACCATTGATTATAAATCCTTTATATCACTTCCCAACTAGATTAGGACCTCGACCCAAGGCCCTAAGTTCCTCTAAAACTTCATTTCTAGCAAGATGTAATTCTTCAACTTGGTTCATATAAATTGGCACATCAAAATAATTAATAAGAAACTAATATCACAATAACTTAGAAATAATATGAACAAAAATTTAAATCATATATTAACTTACATGATTATAAAACCACTTTGCAAAAGTTTTACTGTGAATTCTTTCAATATTTGTTTGATTAGAACGAGGATTTCCAACTTTAACAATAGCCATGTGTTGTTTGCATATATTTTAATCATGAACAATAAGAATAACCAATAATATAAAAATTTTGATAAGCTAATAAAATTGCAATGAAAAAGAAAATCTTACTCAATGAATGTATCAACTGAACTGCGATTGAATAATACATACTAATGTGCCTTTGTTAATGTTCCTTGTCAAGAACTACACAAGTTTCTCTCCCAATGTGACGCCCCAAATTAGAGAAGATAGGAAACTCAATTATACTCTCATCACAAATATCATCATTTCTCCTAACCTTATTGACCTTAGTCTCCACATCCTCTAAATATCTAGAACAAAAGGTTAAACATTCCTCCATTAAGTATACTTCTGCAATAAAACTCGCTAGATGACTTTGATTGTGTACATATGACGTCAAAGTTGATAGATATCTGAAATTATAATGATATAACTATTAGATGCATTCACGGATCAGGTTGGTTCAGGTTTGGGGGGAAATGAATCCGAACCAATCATTTTTAATTGGTTTGGGTTGAGTTTCATCATTTTTAATTTCTAAACCCGAACCAAACCAACCTAATCTAGATTGGGTTGGTTTGGTTTGGGTAATCAGGTTCAAGGGGGAAAAAAGAAAAGAAAGAAGAAGAAGGAGAAGAAGGAAGAGAAAGTTACCATTGTAATTTCGTTAATTCTTTAACTAGAAAATCAAGACAATTAAAATATTTTTAAAATATTCATTAAAATTCAAAAGTATATAGCATTACACAAGAGCACTACAAGTTATAACTATTATAAATTATCTCCTTATTTATCACAAACCATGATTGATATTATAAAATTCCAAATTCAAATCTTAGTTAAATATTAAATACAAAAATAAATAACAAAAGTCATAATTTAAAAAAATAATAAATTATTATTTATTTTAATTAGTTGGTTTGGGTCGGGTCGGTGAAAGTGAAATTCAAAAATTGAACTAAATGCAATCAGATTTGATCGAATTTTACTCGATCAAACCCAATTACCCGAACCAATTAAATTGGTTCGATTTAGATTGTCGGGTTCATTGATCGGGTTGATCTGATGAATACCCCTAATAAATATATTCAAATAATTTTATAAACGTTAAGTGAATAAAAACAACTATGATTATAAAATTACCTCTCAACAGGATACATCCAATGGTATTGCACTAGTCCTCCAAGTCGAGCGTCATATGCCAAATGAATGGTTAGATGAACCATTATATCAAAAAATGATTGAGGGAATATTTTCTCTAACTCACTAAGAGTTTTGGCAATTTCTTCTTCCAAATGAATTAAATCTCAAGGATTAAGAACTTTAGAACAAAGTTCTCTAAAGAAAGTGCACAAGTTAATCAAAGGTGTCCGAACATTCTTTGGTAAAACTTTGTGTAAAGCAATTGGAAGCTATAATGCACAGACATGCCAAAACATCACTCCTTGTAGTGTCCGACATATGTCGGACATGGACATAGTCCCAACATGGCTTCGACATGTGTTGGACACGGCAAATAAGTGTTCAAAAATTAAAATAAAAAAGATAAAATTCAACACAGTATCGGACATGGCTAAAGGACGTGTTCGACATGGCCAAGACATAGCAGTGCTTTTTTATTTTTATAATTAAGCTTTACAAAATTTAAGAGCTAATAAATAATATAAAAAATTTTAAATGACAAACAAAGTTAGTACAAAATCTCACTATGATCATAATGTCTTAATAAATTTAGATGCCTAGACACATTACGAAAAAAAATTATAAAAAATAGTAAGTGATTATAGAAAACTTAGCACTAATTATATATATAAGTAACAAAATTATTTTGTTCTATCACCAATAATAATTTTTACTCATTTAATAGTGGAAAAAATTGTATTTAAGTTATTGCCATTGATAAGTTATGGCAAATCTTTAATGATAAGTATGAATCTTTTCAAATGTTATTAGTTATAATTTTTATATTATCACATATTTTACGACCAATATTATAGTTTTTTGTATTGAAAATTTCCATCGTATAATTTATGTGAAGTCTAATACTTATTCCTATTTAAGGGATTTGTTACTTATTTGAATTTAAAATATATTTATTTAATGTTTACTATTGATTTTTTTCCACTTTACGTTGATATATATTTTATATTACATGCATTAATATGACTAATAAATACTTATATATAATAATATATATTATGATAACTCTATCGGTGTCGTGTTATGTCCTAAAATTTTAAAATTTAATGTGTCACCATGTTCGTGTCGTATCCTATCTGTGTTGCCATGTCTATATCCATGCGTCATAGATTGAAAGTAATTGTTGCATCAAGATGTGATTATCATGACTTATCAAACCTAAAATTTTGTGTGGTTTAACTTGCATGTGCCTCGAGATATTAGAAGCATAGCCATTTGGAACTTTCACATTCTGTAGGATATCAAAAAATATATCTTTCACTTTTCTACTCATCAAAAAACATGCAGCATGCTAGTATTTTCTTCCCGACTCAAGAATAGTAGGCTAAAGTGCATGTCTTATACCCATATCTTCCAAATCAAGACGAGAGTTTTCGTGATCTTTTGTCTTTCCTTCCAAATTTAGTAAAGTACAAAGCATGCTATCACAAATATTTTTCTCGATGTGCATTATATACAAATTATGATGCAACATGATATCTTTCCAATATAGCAAGTCAAAGATTGTACTTCTTTTTTTCCAATTGTAAGGAAAAGATGGATTATCATTCACTTTCTTTCCAAATATCACATTTAACCTATCTAAATCCTCTAATATCATATCTCCAGTTAAAGGAATTAGTGGTTTGCCGTGCTTTTCTTTGCCATCAAAAGAGCGTGCATCTTTTCTATAAGGGTAATTATCATCTAAAAATCTACGATGACCCATGTAACATTGCTTCCTGCTTTTGTATAAGTATTTAGACCATGTGTCTTTATGGCATACTGGATTAGCTAATTCCCCTTTTGTGCTCCAACTAGATAAATTTGCATTTGTAGGAAAATCATTAATGGTCCACAACAAAGCTGCACGCATAAAAATTCTGCTTGCATGATGCATCATATGTTTCAACCCCATCCCATAATTCTTTCAATTCTTCAATTAAATGTTGTAAATACACATCACTATTATTTCCAAGAGATGATGGACTAGTATGAGTAAAGTTAAAAAGAAAAATGGCTCTTTTAGATACATCCATGGAGGCATATTATATAGGTTGAACTGGCCATCTGCTATGAGTAACACTCAAATTTCTAAATGGATTAAATCCTTTAGTAGCTAAACCAAGCCTTACATTTTGTGGGTCTTTTGCAAATTCACGATGTTGATGATCAACAGCATACCAAACAAAAAAATCACTATGGTGTCCCATGCATCCATCCTTAGTACATTCTTCCTTGTGCCATCTCATAAAAGATGTTGTTTTAGATTACATGAAGATTCTTTGAAGTCTAGGTTTTAGAGGAAAATACTTCAACACCTTAATTGGAATTTTTTTATGCTTTGTAAATGAATCTCCATCATCATCATTTTCAGTCTGTTTATACCTTGATGTGTTAGAGGCATGGCAAAATGTATCATTCTCATGCTCTTTTGAATATAACATGCAATCATTAGGGCAAGCATTAATTTTTAGTGAAAGTAAGTCCCAATGCCCCAATAATCTTTTGTACTTCAAGTATGACTTGGGCACTAACTCAGTCATATTAGGACAAGCCTCTTTTAACAACTCAAGAAGCATTGTAAACGTCTTATTAGACCATTTACCCATGCATTTCAAGTGAAACAATCGTACAATGAATGCAAGTTTTGAGAATTTCTTACCCCCTGGATATAATTCTTGTTGAGCATCATCTAATAACTTGTAGAAAGTCATAGCATGCTCATTAGGTTGTTCTTCCACATTTTTTTATCTGAATCAGTAACCCCAAAAACATCATGCACCAAACCATCTATATCATCTAACATATCAAAATGATCACATTCTTCAATATTAACTGCACTAAAGGAGGTATCTTCCCCATGTATAACCCAATGTGTATATCCCTTTATATGTCCATCAACAAGAAGATGCTCTTTTGTGGTTTCTCTTGTTACCCATTTTGCATTCTTACAATATTTGCATAGGCATATGATCTTGTCACTGAGACAAACATTAGCAAAAGCCATGTTAAGAAATTGGTTTAACCCTTGTTTATATTCTTTTGTTGACCGTGGCTTAAGCATCCAACTCTTATCCATATGAGCCTACTAAAATAGAATGCTACATGTTAAAAAATATACTACATAAATACAAAATGCTTAAAATTACTTATTTTTATGAATTTTGAAACTTATATATGGTGGAAAATTATATAACACTTTTCACCTTTCAAAGATAATAACATTGATAATATTAACAAGTAGAAAAGAGTGAATATAAAATGAAACTACTTTGTTGATGCAAAATAAAATTTAAAAAAAAATTATAGTTTTGATCAGACCATGTCCATAAGTTCTCTTTTGAGTATCAAACCTTTATATTACTATATATATTACAACATATATTAGAAATGTGAAATTTATATAATTTTTTATATGTATATAATTATATCTATGTATATATATAATTTTATAAATAATAAGTACTATTTAATATATAAATATGCTATAAATAATTTTGTATGCATATATGTATATGTAATTGTATATGTGTGTGATTTTAAATAATTTTATGTATATATAATTTTATAAATATTAAATAGTATTTAATTTATATATGTAATTTATATATTTCATAAATATAAAGTTATTTAAATTTAGATAAATCAAAAGAAAAAGAAATATTATATATATGTTATAAATACTTTTACATACATATATTTATATATAATTTTTTATATGTATATAATTTTATTATATATGTTAGTATATATAATTTTATAAATAATAAATAGTATTTAATATATATATGTTAGGGATTTTATAAATATGAAATTATTTAGTTTTGATAATACTAAATAGTTTTCTATATATCTATGTATATATAATTTTCTAAATATTAAATAGTAGTTAATTTATATGAGTATGTGATATAGTTCATAAATATAAAATTATTTAATTTTAGATTAAATAAAAGAAAAACATATATATATTTTATATGTATGTATATAGATATGTTATAAATAATTTTATATACCTATAGTATTTATATAATTTTTTATCTGTATATAATGTTATATATATGTTAGTATGTATAATTTTGTAAACAATAAATAGTATTTAATATATATGTTTGGTATTTTATAAATATGAAATTATTTGGTTTTGATAATTATATATATGTATATGTATATGTATATGTATATGTATATATAATTTCATAAATATTAAATAGTATTTATTTATATAAGTATGTTAAATATTTCATGAATATAAAATTTTTTAATTTTAGATAAAAAAAATAAAAAAAATAAATTTTATATATATGTATATAGATATGTTTAAATAATTTTATCTACATTATGTATTTATATAATTTTTTATATGTATATAATTTCATATATATGTTAGTATATATAATTTTACACATTATAAATAGTATTTAATATATATGTTATGTATATATAATTTTATAAATATTAAATATTATTTAATTTATATAAGTATGTTATATATTTCATAAATATAAAATTATTTACTTTTAGATTAAACAACAGAAAAAGAAGTATATATTATATATGTGTATGTAGATATGTTATAAATAATTTATATACAAATATATTAAGCAATAATTTATATACATATACATTAAGCATATATATATTTACATAATTTTTTAATAAGAATATAAACCAAGTCAACACTCGAGAGAATGAAAATTTCTTGATTAGAATTATCATTAGCTTTATGGGGGTTTGAGATTTAAGCTTAAGTTTAGGTGTTTTTCCTTGATTTTCAGCAACCCAAAAAGAATAAAAAGCAAATATGAGAAGGGAATTCCAAGTATTATGTAGTTCTTTTTTTAAAAAAAAAAACTTTATAAAATCATTTTTGCATAGTTTATTCGGCGCCTGCACTTGAAGTTCATAGGATATCCTAATCTTCCACAGCCCAAGATTGCTGGAGTGATTCAATGTAATGATACTCTATTTCCCAGTTGAACTTTTAAATATAACATTAAACCTATAAATCTTAAAGATAATATTTAATATAGTTACTATAATCTCCAGGACATGATTATACACTGTACAGGCTGAGTGAAGGAATCCCAAGAAAGAATATAGAGTTTGGCATATTACTAAAGCCGGACAAACCCCTGGGAGCATACAACACTACTTCGGGTTTGAGATTTAAACAACACTTCGGGTTTGAGACTCAACAAATCTACAACAATGCACTAGACCCTAAGATTCTGCACATGCTACCCAAAAAGAAAACAGGAAAAAGATACATAAGCAACAAACATAATATGAGCAATAATATATGGAAGCCAAAAACCAAATCAATTTGCAAGTTTTTACTCTGCAAATGGGTATGTATAGATAGCACATCCCATATGAATGATCACATATCAAAACCAAGTACCCGTCAGATATCATTAGCCCAATACCAGTCAACAGCCCTAATAAATGAGCAACTACTCTTGAAAAATAAATGCACAAATCCAATTACTCCAGCCAATGAAACCAATAAACTGTATAACTTAAAAGCAGACATTTTTTAAAATAATTATGACTTTACTTAGGGATGTAAATGGATATTCAATGAATTAAATACACTATTTCCATATTCGTATTTATTTAACTTTTTGAACATTCAGATACGGATACGGATACAGATTTGACGGATATTAAAAAATGATATCCGAATTCGTATTGTCGGATATCGGTCGAATTAGGATATATTCGTATTCGATTATAATTATTCAGATTTATTCATAGTTTATTAAACTTATCTGTATTCAAATTATTTTTTTATATTCATATTCGATGATAATTATTTAGATATTCATTTACAAATATCCAAATATGTAAATCCATGAACCTATAACAATTGCATATTTTAATTAATAGAAGGAACTATATAATTTCATTAAAAAGAAAGCAATCAAACAAATAACATAATTTTTAATTAATAATTGACTTTATAGTTGATTATTAATAATTGACTTTATAGTTGATTATTAATAATTGACTTTATAGTTGATTATTCGTACTTAATAATAATAATAATAATAATAATAATAATAATAATAATAATAATAATGGCATTTAAGTATATTGATTATATAGTCAACTAACAATAATTGTGTAGATTAACTTTATTCTTCAATTTTTGCTTTATATTACAATAATTTTTTAAACTCATTCTTTTTTCCTTCCCAATACTTCAATTATAATTTATATATATATATATATGGATTATGAGATTTTTATTAAAAAATATAAATAATATATTATTTAATAAATATGTATTCATAGTGCATATTAAATGGATTGAATACGCATTTGCCATATCCATATCCATTTATAATTGGATATCTACTAATCGAATACGAATAATATTCACTTTAAATGAATACGGATAAATTTTATATAAACGGATATGAATGTGAACGGTAAATTACTTGACTATCAATTTTAAAATTGTCAGTGGATAGAGAAAAGCTTTTCACAATTGATATGATGTATAACTTTTTCTTGTATGGCTCAAATTTGGGATCACCCTATACAATTTTCTTCATCAGGAAAATTTGATCTATTATAAACTTACTAGCAGAATGATAAATTAGATTGCATGAGAGTCAACAAATAAAATAGTTAGACCCATGAAGCAGTCTACATGAAGTAGAATTCAAAGAATTGTTATGTCTCTCTTTGTTGTTCCTAGATACACCTTTTTGATTGGAAGTGAGAGGATATTGCTTGGTTAGCTTATCAGTTATTAGTATTGGGGTGTGTATAACATTTAGAATAAATGTAAGAAGTCTATTCCATCGAAATGTCGCTAACTCATGAGTTACAATGGTTGGTTAGAAGATAACTCAACCTGAATTATTTCATTTTGAACCTTATCAACACACTATTTCAGGCACTCACAAAATTGATTAATGCAGTAGAAACATACATCTTTTAAAGAGAGACAATAGCAAACACATGATTCAGTCTTTTCAGCTCATGAATTTCTCATTCCCAATAATTAAATTCCCTCAAGAACTTAATCATCATACAGAATCATGAAAGGAAAAACTAGAAGCTACAAAGTTAAAGAATAGCATTGCTCACCCCTGGTGTACGCACAAGTCAACCCAACAGCAAACGCAACCAAAACCATGAATATCCCAGGGAGGAAATATTCAAAAGATGCCTCTAATAATAGTTATAGAGCGGGCACAACACTACGATCCAAGAAAACAAGAACACACATCAATAATCAAAACCCAACCAAACAAATTCAAAAACCTATCAAAACAAACACAAGAAACAATCGAATTTAACAAAAAAAGAAGGGAGAGGCAAAATTTAAAAAATCCTACCAAACAAAAAATCACCAACACAGTCAGTAAATTAACTAAAAATCAAGCATATAATAAACTATGTTTAAAAAAAATGGAGAGAAGGTATTAAGATATACAATACCTCATGCAAGGTAACACCAAACTAGAATAAATCTAAAAATTTATCTTCAAAATCAAAATAGAGATATGAACCTGAAAATAATGAAGCATCAGAGAGGAAAATTTTACTTTTGCATATTTTTTAAATGTACCAGTTTAAATAAATTAAAAATATTAAACTTGAGAGAAGAGGGAGATAGAGGTAGAGAAGGGAGAAAGATGGTTCGTACCTTCAAAATCACATAGAGATGAAGATAATGGAACACATATTGTAGGAATTTCTACATGGATTGAAGACAAAAAACTAGAATATGGGAATTTCTTTTGGGCGCTGCGGTCTCGTTCGGGATGAAGTAGATTTCTTTTGGGGGATTTCTTGAGAGAGTGAAGTGTGCCTAGGGGGGAAGAATGCGTAGGCGCTAGTGGGAAAGCATTGAGCACTTTTTTACTAATTTAAGTTGATACATGTATTTTATATTTTAAGTGTCTCAATAAGTTTAGTTCTTGAGACATAATTTAGTAAGTATCCTAATATCTATTTTTTGTGAAATTCATAGAAAAATATCACAAAAAAAAAGTGTCGTGATATGTATATTTTGTTTTAGTGTTAGGATAAGTGAAGTCTCTGATTCGAGTCCCTATTTTTATTTTGGGTCAACTCAACTTTTTTGCTCAAGGCGTTGGCAACCATGTTAGCTTTTCCTGAGTGGTAGGAAATTCTACAATCATAATCATTTAAAAATTCCATCTATCTTCTTTGCCTTATATTGGACTCTTTCTTGGTGAAGAGATACTTCAAACTTTGATGGTCAGCTAAAATTTCAAAAGTTGTACCATAGAGGTAATGTCTCCATTTGGTAAGTGCAAATATGATTGATGTTAGCTCCAGGGCATGAGTAGGGTAATTCTATTCATAAGGTTTTAGTTTCCTTGAAGCATATGTTATAATCATTCCATTCTGTATTAGAACACACCCTAATCCTTTCTTTGGATGCATCTATATATATTATGAAATTTTCCACTCTTGATGGTAGTGAAAACACATGTGTTGTAGTTAATTTATCCTTCAACTCCCTAAAAATTCATTAACACATATTTTCCCACTTAAATGGGTATGCGTTTTGTGTGAGTTGAGTTAAGGGTATGTAGCAATCTTAGATATGTTCTTTATAAATTTTTGGTAATAGCCTACTAATCCCAAGAAGCATAGAACTTCTCTAACATTCTCTATTCTTTTTCCAATTAATCATTACTTCAATCTTAGCTAGATCCATTGCTAATCCATTCTCAGATAGTAAATGACCTAAAAAAGCCACTTGAGTTAGCTAAAATTCATATTTACTGAACTTAGAATACAACTTGTGCTCTTGAAGTATTTGTAATACAATCCTAAAATGGTGCTCATGTTCTTTTTTAGACTTAGAATAAATCAAGATATCATCAATAAATATTACCACAAACTTATCTAAGTGGGGTTTAAACACTTGATGCATTAAATACATGAATGCAGTTGGTGCATTTGTTAATCTAAAAGGCATTATTAGAAATTCATAGTGCCCATAGTGTGTGTTCATCACAGTTTTGGAGATATGGGATTCTCTAATATTTAATTAATAATATCCTTACCTAAGATCTAACTTGGAGAATACTCTTAGCCCTTTAGTTGGTTTAATAGTTCATCAATATGCAGTAAAGGCTATTTGTTCTTAATGGTAACACCATCTAATCCCCTATAATTAATACATATCCTTAATGTACTGGCTTTCTTCTTAACAAATAGGAATGGAGCTCCCTATGATGATGTACTAAGCCAGATGAATCCCAAATCCAAAAGTTCTTTTAATTGAGGTTTTAATTCTATCAACTCTACAAGTGCCATTTGATATGGTGTCTTTGACATAGGTGCAGTTCGTTGTATTGCCTCAGTAGCAAATTTAATTTATCTATTTGGTGGTAATGATCTCAAATTTTCTTGAAATACCTCGAGAAAATATTTTACCACAAGAATTTCTTCAATTTTATCATTATCCCGAGACTTGTTGATCATGTAGGCTAGAAAACCTTCACAACCTTGTCTCAACAATTAATTGACCTCTATAGTAGACACTATTGGGAGGGTTTGTTTAGTTTATGTTTTATTCTTATCAATTTTCAAATCAATTATCTTTTTCATACAATTCATCCTAGTGTGATGACGATACAACTAACCCATTCCTAAGATTACATCATACTTATTGATTGGCATTTGGATAAAGTTTGTCAAGTTTGTCTTCCCATTGATTTTGATCTTACAATCTTTACATAATAAATTAGTCATCAGACACATGCCCATGGGTGTTCTAACTTGAAACAAACAAGGCATCTTATCTATTGGTAGCAAAAGATCATAAGTAAATGATGTAAATAGAAATGAATAAGTGGCTCCTAGGTCAAATAATGCTTTGCCAATCTTTCCAACATGTTTAATGTTTTACCATAGTTGAAGGATTTTGAACATCTTCTCTTTCAATAGCATAACCTTAGTACGAACTTTTAGTTTGCCATTGGATTGGGGAATAGGATGTTGGAATAATGCCCCACAAGTTAATTAGATTGGTGTGTAAAATTACTCCACTTATGATACAATTTTAATTAAATGATATTCAATAAAATGGCTATTTTCATCTTATACAATTGTAATATTCTTTACATGCATTTGGTTGAAACCCTTAAATCATACAAGATAGGGCTTGATCACACATATGATGGTGATCATGAAATAAGTCTCTACGATCATGATTGTAAATATTCCAAGTCAAAAAATCTTATAAGATAAGGCATCTAAGGTTTAGATGGACTTGCACTAATAATGCATACTTCAAGGAGTTGGATATTGCTTCATTTTATGCACAATATATGTAAGACAAAGATGTATTTTAATGGTTTCTTATTAGAGAACAAGTTGATTGAAAACTCACTTAAAGAATCCACGAGGTAGCTAAAGTGCAATGTCAGTAATGGAAAACTTTCTAGCTTACGATAACAAATATAATTAGTCCTTTAACTTGAGGTTCCACAGTAACCTTGTATTCAAGTCTTTGTGCTTTGATTATGCTCCAACCATATAGTGGGTCACCCAAGGCTTAGGTTGGGCTACCTAAGTATGAAGGTTGGTGAGTTCAAAGATGGGATTCATTTTGCTGATATGTGAAGAACAAGTTAATCTCCTATGCATTTTGAGATGATCAATTTTAAGAAATCCTTGTGCAAGGTGATGTGACAATTTGAAAAATGAGTTTTCCAAAGTTGAGGTCATAATTGAAAATTGTGCATCAAGAATAGATACATATATGTTAAGGCCATTAAGGAACTAGCAAATATCTTACACTAAGCTTCTTTTGGAATATAGGAAATGGAAAGACCATATTTGCATGATAATTGTAAGTAGTAGTAGTTCACTTGAAATTAATTCAACCAATTGGTTGGGCTCTATACGCTAATGCTAGGCATTGACTATGAAGATTGGGTACTCTTTAGTTAACAGATATCTATTAATTGAAGAGTAACTAGTTTAAAAAAGTTTAGACTAATCGAAATATTTGATATTTTATAAGTTACAAAAAGTTTTAAGTCCATGTCTAATTAATTGGTAAACCTAAAGGGTCACATGCAAAAGCCGAAAACATTCTAATTAGAAATAGACAAATTAAGTAGTTAGATAATTTAATTGGTTAAAGTTTGGCAGAAAGACCAAGTTGGCTAATTAAAAATTGGTTAAAATAGCTTGATTAATTCAAGTATTAAATTAATCAAATTATTTCAAAGAGTTAGAATAGACAAATTAAATTAATTGAATCAAGAAGTTAATTTAATTGGTACCACGTGGCAATTTAATTAATCAAGTCAACTTAAAGAGTTGAGTTGATTTAATTAACTAACTTAAAAAGTTAAGTTGATCTGACTAAATTAAAGAGTTAATTTAATTAGTGAGAGAATCTAATTTTGGAGGAAAAATAAAAATGGGGGAGTCTATTTTAAATATTAATGTGGCATTTTAATTTTGAAAATTAAAATCCAACTAAGCATGCAAGTTCTCATGCTAGTTGGCAAGGTGTGAAGATAGTGTGTGTTGGAATAGTGCTTCACAGCTAATTAAATTGGCATATAAACTATTTCACTTGTGATAGAATCATGATTGAATGATGTTCAAATAAAATGACCATGTTTATCTTATGCTTATTTTACTTCACTGGCATTTGGTTGAAACCTTTAAATCAGATTATGTCTACAAGACTTGGTTGCACACTAGGTGGTGATCATGAAATAAATCTTACATAGTTGTGATTTGAAATATTCTAAGTCATAGAATCTTATAAGACAAGGTATCTAAGATCTGGATAGACTTGTACTAATGATGCATAAATCCAAGGTATTAGATGTTGCTCTATTTCATAAGCAATACATGTTAAACATAGATGCGTGTTAGTGGGTTCTTGTTAAAAAACAAGTTTACTAAAGACTCACCCGGAGATTCCACTAGATAGCTGAGTGGCGAGTCAGTAGTGGCTAGTTCTCCAACTTATGTACATATAATTAGTCTTTAGACTTGCGGATCCATGCTAACCTTGTGTTTTGATCTTCATACCATGACTCTTCCTTGACCATGTAGCTGGTCATTCGGGTTGAGATTGGATATGAGCTACTTAGACATGGAGATTTGTGAGATCTAAGAAGGGATCTATCTCCTCATCATTGTGAAGGACGAATACATCTCCTATGTATTCTATAATGATTGAGTCCAAGAAATTCTTGCGTAAAATACTATGATGATTTGGAAAAAAGAGCTTTTCCAAAGATGAGGTTATAAAGAGAAATTAAACATTAGGATTAGAAACATAGTTATCGAGACTATTAGGAAATTGACAAATATCTTACCCCAAGTCTCTTTCAAGAGATAAGACACGGGAGGACTGTATATTTGGATGGAAAACATAGAGCTAGAATGATTTGCCAAGAGCATATACATTTGGCCAATTAGTTGTGTTCCATGGTCTTATTGCCAGACATTGATTATGGAGATTAGGTACTCTTCAATTAATAAAAATTAATTGAAATAGTTATTAGTTTAAAGAAGTTTAAACTAATGTGAATATTTTGATATTTAAAATATCACAATTAATTGTAAGCCTATGTCCAATGAATGGAAAAACCTAACGGACCACACACAAAATCTTAAAGGAAGTTTTACTTGATGGGAGGAATTTTCTAGAGTTAGAAAATTCACCTAGTTGATTTTTATGGAGAAATTGATTGACTAATTTTTGGTCAGATTAGCTTTATTAATTTGATTGTTAAATTAATCAAAATAACTTAAGGAGTTAAATTAGACCAATTAAATTAAAAAGTTAATTTAGTTGGTGCCATGTCACATTTAATTAGTCAAGTTAATTTATGAAGTTAAGTTGACATTTTTTAACTTAAAGAGTTAAGTTAATAGACTCAAGGAGTTAAGTTAATTAATTAAATTAAAAAGTTAATTTAATTAAAATAAGAAATTAATTTTGGAGGAAAATTCAAATGAAGGAGTTTATTTGAAGATTCATTTAGAGTTAATTTTCATTACGTTTCATAAGATGAAATGTAGATATAAATTAAACTCAAATGAAATTGAAATTTAAATTCATTTTTAGTTGGCAAGTTGGTTGCCAAGTTGGCAACTACCTCATGGAGGGCGTGATGCCAACTAGCATCACACCATCCTCTCTATAAATAGATAGGTGGCCGACCATGAGGAGCATCCTAATGCTAGATTTGCCTTTTTTCCTCCAAAAAGTGTGATTCACTTATGTGTTGAAAATTTATACTCTCCACACAAATTCCTCTCATTTTCTCCTAAAATTCTCCCCTCTTTCTTCTTCCTCCACTCATTATATCAGATTTGAGGTAGATTGGATCTCTCTTTGGGTGTGTGAATTATAACATTAGAGGCTCAACATCTAGGGGACTCTATGCTCTTAAAGAACTATTGTTGTCCAGAAAGTTTGTAGGTACATTTGTGGCCTTGTGGAGATCAAATAGGGCTGAAATTTTTACAGTAGCTTCTCAAGTGTGTTGAGGTGTTCTCTGCACATTTTCAGCTAATTTGGAATTGATTAAGGTGGTCTAATATTGGTGTGATTCTACTATGCATGGATTGAATTGGTGAAGAGCTCATTGGTGTGATCCACTTTCTACCTTAGGATTTTTTTCATTTAAGGTATTTTTCTAGATATAAGTCCTCATTTTAGTATGATTATATCCTTTCATGTGGAGTTGACAAGTTTATTTAGCCTTTTTTGTGGTTTTATAATTGAATCATTCGCCTATTCCATCCTTCAAGTGTGATGAATGCTTCTAGGAGCATCCAAGTCACATGTCACACTACAAATACCTCACTCCCACACCTTATGGATGGTCACTCTACATATTTTCCCTTCCAAAATTCTCATGTGTTGAGTAAAAAACAATCCTCCAACTTTTTTCTCTTTTTTCCAACTTCTTTACACAATCTCCACTTTCTTCCTCATTCTTCCTCATTCTAATTTTAGCCAAAACAGTGATGATCTAGAGTGTAATAGGTGTGAGGACACCTTTAAAGGGACAACACTTGGGGTGCTTGGTGTTTTAGCTCTTAGAGAAGAGTTTTTCAAAAATTGAAGAGAAGTTTCTTTGAGACAATCTTGCTGGTAGCTATGTGCTTTGAAGCACAAGATTTGCTGCCATTTTTCCACCATTTGGGAGAATTTCCAAAACTAAAAGTTTCTGGACTTGCAACCTTTCGAGTGGGAAGAAATAGATCAATAAACTAATGTTGGAATTCTTCACTAGTGAGGCTTCCTTTCAAGGATCTACTAGTTGATTTTGAGAAATCAATAAAGATACTTATTCTAATCCTTAAATTTTTAATTAAGGCATAATTTAGATCATTGGGTAAGGTGATGTAAGTTACATTTGATTTTCTAATTTTCTACCAATTTTTGGGTCCTTGCGTCACCTCAACCTTCATAGGAGGTTTGACTATGCCATCTACCCAAGCATTTAATGCTAACATAGGAGCTTTCAAACTGGGAGTTCTTGTGTTCATGCCTACATTATTAGGACAAGTTCTCATATAATGTTGGTTGCTTCCACATAGGTAACGTGTTTCATTTTTATGTTTGCAATTTACTTCTATATGTCTATTATGCCCACAAACTTTACAAATTATTTCAGGCTTGTAGATCAAGCAAAGTCACCTTGCAAGCTATTTAAATGTTTTTTGATATCTTTGAAATTTTTGTGTCCCTTTTTCTAAGGTGGCCCTTGCGGTCCATAGGGTGGAAGGAGTCGAGCTTGCTTAGCTTTTCCTTAAGCAAAGTCACCTTGGCATTACACCATCTCCACTCTATATATAGATATAGAGAGGGGGTGGCCAACATAAGAAAATACATACATTTTGTGCATCTAAAAATTAGATCCAAAATTTCCTCCAAAAGTGATTCTTTCATGAGTTGAGGTTTCACTCTTTTCTTCACCTCCCTTGCCATCTTCAGTCTCCTACCAGCTCTCTTTCTCCTTGATTTTTTTTGCTAAATTGAGGAGAAAAGAACTATCAATTAGTGTGTGGACTTTGACATTAGAGGTAAGATGAATTTTGGATTTCTTGCTTTGGTGATTCTCTGTTCTAGCAATGAGTTTCTAAATTCTGTTTGAGGTCTTGTTGAAGGATTTTGGTGCTGACAATTTTATTGGAAGTTCTCTATCAAGTTGGTGAAATTGTGGTCCAGATTTGGCTTATTTCTGAGGTGATTTGTTCAATCAAAAATTGATCACACTCTACTGCGCCAAAAGTAGTCTACCTTTGGGAAAAAAAGCTCTACTTCAAGGTTTTGGTTGGATTTTGCTTAAGAGGTAACTATTTGACCCTAATCTATTATATAGGCATGATTTATATCATTGTATTAGTGTAATCTAAGTTAGATTTCAGTTTTTAAATATTTTAAATTGGATCCTTAGCATTACACCTCTTTCATCTTTATCTTATTGATGTATGGTGATGTACGCTTAGGATATGTAACCTAAACAAGCAAAGATAAAAGGATGAGATTTTCCATGCAAAAATTCCTTACTTAGGAGAGTCTATTTTTAATTAATATTAAGTTAAAATGGATAGAATTAAATAGGGTTTAACAATCCATGCCTTTTACTAATAGGTGTGTGACATGAGATGCTATCTCAATTATGTGTTGGCTCACGAGTCGTATGACACATTCTTGGTGGAAAGCTATGATCACTAACTTAGTATAAGATACTTTAATATTAATTTGCTACGACATTGTCTCATAAGTCATGGAATGTTCATAGTCGAATTTACAATTAAAAATTGACTTGTAGGTTTAACTTAACACTTAGTAGTATATATGTCGCATAAGTCATTAGTCTATATAAAAAGTGAGGCAAATATATCAAGGGTTGCATATGTTGGAAAGGTGCCCAACAAGCCAATTAGATTGGCGTGTAAACTATTCCTTTTGTGATACAATGTTAATTGAATAATATTCATTTTATAAGTAGCCATCTCCATCTTATGCTTTTTATACTTCACTTGCATTTGGTTGAAATCCTTAAATTATACAAGACTACTAAACTTGGTCACAATTATGATGGTGATCATGAAACAAGTTTTTGGGGTCATGATTTTAAAATATTCCAACTCATAGAATCTTATGAGACAGTGCATCTAAAATTCGGATAGATTTGCACTAACAATGCATATTCCAAATGGTTGGATATTGCTCCATTTCATGAGCAATCTATATGAGATATGGATGCATGTTAGTGGGTGCTTGTTAGAGAATAAATTCACTGAACACCCGCTCAAAGAATCTACTAGATAGCTATAGGGCCATGTTGGTGTGGCAAGTTTTTTAGCTTACGATAGTGCGTATAATTAATCCTTGGAATTGAAGATCCATGGTAACCTTGTGTTTAGATTCTTATACTTTGACTTTTCTCCAACCACGTAGCAGGTCATACGGGGGGTGAGATTGGGCATGAGCTACTTATGCGTGGAGGCTTATGAAATCCAATATAAGGTCCATCTCCTCGTTGTTGTGAAGAATGAGTGCATCTCTTTAATATGCTCAAACTTATAATAAACCTTGATGAGAAATAATCAAAATGACAAATAACAAATGCATACTTATGAAAGTTCAAATCTAATTATAAAATAATATCATTTTAACAAAAAACAATACTAAACAACATAACAAATTCCATAAAGCATTAATTAAAGAAATCAAATACATTTAGCCATTTAATATTACATCACTATTATTGTACTTTTGATGTGAAGAATGATAAAAAGACTAGCTTGTTAGGCTTTGCAAGCTTTTATAAGAACATATGTTTAGCTTATTTAGTTAAAAAGGCTACATAGTAAGCCTTGACTCGGCCTTTTTAATAAATAAGGTAGACCGAGATAGGCCATAAGTAGGCTAGGTTGTAAATCTTAATGAGTAACTTGACCTATTCCCATATCTAATTATGACTCACTTGAAGTTGGATTAAGTTTAGATTACAATCAGCCATGCTCAAAAGAGCAGTATGGTGGATCTAAAGTAAAAAGACAAATTTATGGACGGTTGGTGGGAGACTTGCTATCCCATATTCATGTTTCCAATCAAATTCTCAGGTGAGACTATTTAATGAATTTGTTTTCAAATAAGTATCCACATATATGTATTAATATCAACACTATTCATAAAATGGAATACTTTTTTTTAACTACTCTTGCACTTATTTATTTATGCACACACCATGAATTTATTAAATTTGAATTCTTAATCTCATACAATTTACATTATTGAAATAATGACCACTTAACACCGCATGCACTAATTTTAATTACTATTGTTTTACAATTCAAATTTTTGATTCAAATATATATATATATTCCATTATTTATTTTACATTCATATATACATATATATATATATATATCATGTTTGATGATAATATGAGTTGTTTGGTAGTATTATAGGCTTCAATCCAATGCGATCGACCAGTAGGAGGTTGAAAGGAGTTATGAGGATATAGTCGGTCTAGTCTTACAATCATAGCATACGTTAGGCTAGTTAAGATATCCTCGGCTATGGCACTCTAACATTCAAGTTAGTACTTAATCAACTAGATAATAGAGCAATAGAGTAAAGGCTTTAAGTGATAGCGAGCATACCTTATTGAAAGGTAGCAATGGGGTATTTATATATTTTTTGGAGAGATTGATATGTCAATGATGCCTTTGCTTATATGAAGTGGGCTTTGTCTTCACCTGAGGACCTGTAGGTCTTTTATCTTTTGGGTACTTAACTAGGTGACACTTTTTCCAACTCCATAGGACATGGTGGTACGATGGAGACGCACACTACCTTGGTTTTGCATGAGGATGGTATTGGAGGTGGTCCATGCCATTAATGTGGAGGAGCGCAACTTGTTAGAGCATTTAATGCGACAGAAATGTAGTCACGGAGTTGTTTTAAACTACTCTGATCTCAACCTCTTAGGGTCGAGATGCATCCTCGCCTATAAGTCATCTACACATACTTTGGTCGAGGCAATGAAATTCTATTGGTTTCAAATGTCTCCTTGGTTGAGGGCTAAATAAACATTCTCAAATCGATCGATCGGGCAAAGCGTCAATGCTCATGCTGGTAGAATGGCCCAATGAGGTTGGGTTTGGTTGAACGCATGGTTGATCATTAAATGGGCTGAGTCTAATAGCTAATTGGATTGTTCCATATCATATCTCTTGGTTCGTCAAGTATTATTGGATTGGGTCTGTGGGGCTATCCCTTAATATTTATTAAGTATTTATCTATGTAAATAGTTATATTTATCTATGTAAATAGTCAATTATAAATTAAGACTATTTAAACGCATGCATAAAGTGAAATATATCATAATATATACGTTTGAAATTAAAGATAAAAATTATTGATAAAAAAAGAAATAAAAGGTAAAAAACGTAGTATTTTATCTCAATAATTTTATGAATTAGAAAGTTCGTAAAACTAAAGCAAGAAAGGGGCTGATATGCGCGGATCACGAACCACGTTGCGGGGGTCAGCTTTTCGTATTTTTCCGACAAAACAGTCAAACACGCCCCGGTTTGAGTTCCACCGCCCGCTGATTCCTTTCCCCTCGCTCGCGCTTCAACGTTCTTTTTACCCCCACACCAACTGCCCGCTATCGAAGCAGAAAATAACAAGAACCGAGCGTCACTGTTACACTAACAATCCCTTTTGTCAAGTTACTCAATATCTGAAGAATGTCCGATTCTGTTTTCTCCAACGTTGTCCAAGCTCCTGAAGATCCCATCCTAGGGGTATCGTAACACTACCACCCCCTCCAACGATTTGTTTTACTGTTTTTCAATCTCTATATGCCATTATTTATTATGATTCTTGTAGATTGTAGTTTCTGGAAATAATAGAGGAAGAGGTCTTTGTTCCTGTGACATCCAGGCTTTTTCTTTTTTGGCTTGCTTATGTTTTCTCTTTTTGTTCTTTACTGGGTTTGTATTTGGTCGCAGAGGAGTTTTCTTTCGTGGTCTTGGGTTGGAATTAGAAACGATCCTTTATCAAGTTAATAAATTTTTTTCCTTTTCTTTTTTAATCATATGTACAATATGTTGCAAGTAGTTTGAGGGTAACAGTATATGTGATACTTTGATTTTTTATTTTTTTAATCTGGGCTAATATGTTTGGATCTCCGGTCATAAATGAAACAGGTTACTGTTGCTTACAACAAAGATCAAAGCCCAGTTAAGTTGAATTTGGGTGTTGGCGCTTATCGAACAGAGGTCGGCTCTTTGTTCCTCTAAATGCTTTATCAAAAAATTGGAATGCGACACAAAACTGTTTGTATTTTAAGATGTTTTATTCTGAAAAAACATTTCTTGCTATATGCTTGGTAAATGACAGGAAGGAAAACCTCTTGTTCTCAATGTAGTCAGAAAGGCAGAGCAAATTCTTGTAAATGATCAGTAAGTTTATTAATGCGCATGAAATTTGAATTGGGTGATGTGATATATAATGTTAATATATCATGTTCACGTCATACAGTTCCCGTGCGAAAGAATATCTTCCAATTACTGGACTGGCAGATTTTAACAAATTGAGTGCCAAGCTCATTTTGGGAGCTAACAGGTACTGAAAACTGCAATTTGGTTGAGGCTGCAGATTATTGAACTGAAAGTGGATATCTGATGTTGGTTTACTGAGTGTGGCAATTGTTTAAGTTCTGTTGGGCTCCAATAAATGTTCCCGCAAGTTCTTTTGCTAAGAGGAATACATTTATTTTTCAAAAATTATTTTCTCCCACAAGCGCTAATAATTTTCATGAAATTCTTTCTTTTGAGGTGATTGTGAAGTGTATAGCCTGATGCTTAAAGTAGAGATGCTCAATAAATTGTACCAAACTTAATTGTTTTTTTCTGCTCTGTCTTTGAATAAAATGTTTTCAACACATGAAAGATGAGAAGCAAACATGTGCGGAAGATTTAGCAGCTGATTATGTTATTCTAAAGCAGTGGGAAATTGTCTGTGTTCATACCTTTTTGGAAGTAGATTCAAATATTTTTGTGTATTTAATTTTTTTCTTCATTAAGAACTTGATACTTTTCTGTTGTATTTTATTTCTATAGCGAATAAACATTTCTGATGCCTGAGTAATGTACGTATATTAACTTATTTATACAGGATTGTTATTGTTTTGAAGTTGTTCTTTTGTTACCTGTAAATTGATTTTTTTTTATCTTTACAACTGTGAAAACAGCCCTGCCATTCAGGAGAATAGAGTGACTACTGTCCAGTGTTTGTCTGGTACAGGCTCATTAAGGGTTGGAGCTGAGTTTCTGGCAAGACATTATCATGAAGTAAGTGACTTGATTTTACATTATTCTGTCAGTAAAAAATTTTGCAATATGAAGGCATGCTGATAAAATTGTTTATAACTTTCTGCCAGAAAACTATATATATTCCACAGCCAACCTGGGGAAATCATCCAAAGATTTTTACTGTGGCAGGGTTGTCAGTGAAGACTTATCGATACTATGACCCAAGTACACGAGGCCTGGACTTTTCAGGTTTTTTGGCTTTGATGCTCTTCATTAGGCCTTTTTCCTCATTTTCTCTTTAACTGATTTCTTTTTCCATTTTTTCCCTCTGAAATTGATTCCTGGTGCATGTATAAGCATCTAATTTGCAATATATTATGCTGTCTAATTCAAACAGTTTGGATTATGTTACTAAAATATGTAATTTTGTTTTTGAAGGTAACCCCCTGAAAAATATTGAAAACTTGTTTCGGAAAAATGTCCACTTTCAATTCGTAATGCTCTTGCTAGAATGGAGGTTATGAAATTTAGAATCTTTTTCTTGTCATCTATTTCTGTGCATAGGTCTGTTGGAAGATCTTGGGAGTGCAACATCTGGAGCAATTGTTCTTCTTCATGCATGTGCTCATAACCCAACGGGTGTAGACCCAACTTCTGATCAATGGGAGCAAATCAGGCAATTGATCAGATCTAAAGGATTGCTACCCTTTTTTGACAGTGCATATCAGGTAGGTGCTGATGATATAAGCAATAGCTAGAATTGTTCTAATCACAATAGTGTTTGAAATGACTGCATAAATGGAGTTCTGGATTCATGAATCCAATTATGCCATGTATTTGATGTATGTAAGTACTTTATATAGGGCTTTGCTAGTGGAAACCTTGATGTAGATGCAGAGTCTGTTCGGATGTTTGTTGCTGATGGGGGAGAGTGTCTTGCAGCACAGAGTTATGCTAAAAACATGGGACTGTATGGTGAAAGAGTTGGTGCGCTTAGCATTGTGAGTCTCATACCACAACTGCAAGCATTATAACTTATATTCCTTTGGTTATAAATGCCATTAAAATTCCTGTTTTCTTTACCAAGATATTAATCTGATGAATCTAAAAACCATTATGATTTAAAATTTGTGAACTTGCCAGATAGGGTTGCTCGTTTTAAGGGAGGTTGATGTGGTCTTCTTGGGCTGCTTGGCAAGTGTGAGGGCTAGGAATTTGTAAAACAGTAGGAAATATATAAGAGAAATGAACTAGCACTAAGTTGCTGATCACTTGAATTCTGTTAATTAGATCACCTAACTGTTAATTTTGACTTACAAGTATGCTAACATCCTTGAATCAATACAAGTTTGAAGTTCATGGTAGATATTTGTATTTTGTAAATTCCCAGCTCCAAAGCTCCACTGCAAAGATATAGCAAGAACAAATTATTGTAGAGCATTATGGGAAGTATAAAATCAGCAGAAGTATTGATTCTCTTGCTATCATAACATCACCATGTCAATTTATTTGTATAACTTCCACTGCCTAACACAAGTGGTACTGGAGCCTAATTTTTGTTTTCAGGTATGCATGAGGGCAGACATTGCAACTAGGGTTGAAAGTCAACTAAAATTGGTCATCAGGCCAATGTACTCCAATCCACCAATTCATGGTGCATCTATTGTGGCTGCTATACTGAAAGATGGGTACATATTTTGTTGACTCTTTTGCATTCTTTACTTTCATATGGTAACAAATTGATAACTTCTGAAACCCTTCACTATTTAACGACATTGTGTCGCTGACATTTAAAACTCATGAACCTACATGCAGGGACATGCATAGAGAATGGATAGTTGAGCTGAAAGCCATGGCTGAAAGGATTATCAGCATGCGCCAGCAACTTTTTGAAGCTTTGCTAGCTAGAGGCAAGATGAATTTGAGTTGTTTATTTAATAATAATATGGCATTGCGAATTATTTATAATAATTGTTTACTTGTTCTATCAAACTAGAGATGGATAAAATATGTTGATTCACATGTCTTTTGCATATCTTATTCACATACGTTGCATAACTGCAGGCATGAATTGGGTTCTATTCCTTAAAAAGAAGGCTAATCAGAGTATTAAAATAAGGGTCACATCTCCATGGAGAAAGAAAATTCATAATTAAGGATGTTCCGGTAGATAAATTGACCGGTTATTATTCATGAATGCATACATGATCATCAAAATTTGCATTTGTTACATGTACTTGCCTGATTGGGGCAGGGAGTTCATGTCAAGAAGGATGGTAACTTTACAGTATCTCTGTCAAACTGGGCAACTAATTATGAGAGAAGAGGATGGGCAATTAATTATGAGAATACAAGAAAGGACTTAACTTATTGTGACTGTGTTCTGCACTCTTGTCATAGCTATGCTTGCACTTGATACTAAAGGGTGGTCATAATTGCAGCAACTTTTTTGTGACTGACCATGATGTTGGAAGCTTAGTCATCTGAACATGCTGTGAGGGCTTCCAATCCTTGAAAATGGAAACTGAAGCAAAAGCATTGGAAAATTAGCTGGGATATATATTCACATGCAATGTTGTCCTTCCAAAGAGGTTATAGCACGGCAGATAGTCACTCAGGGTTGCATTTATGCAATTTAGAATTACTATTGTGTCACAAATCATCATTGCACATGATTTAAGTTTCATGATTATGATTATAATGTTCACTAATTATTATACAATCAAACATTGGATTTTGCAGAAATAAACAAAAATGATTCAATTTGATGAGGTCTTTTGGGCAATTCTATCTCAGAAAATCTGTCAATTCTTTCCCTTAAGCTACCAGAATTTTTTCTCACATCTACTGGGATCTTAAACTGGTTAAGTAAGCATGGTTTTGAAGCCCTTTAAGAGCAAGGAGGCACTTAAGAGGATGGAGATGGGGAAAGGTTTGATGCTAGAAGGTGCTGCTTTACTAGGAAGGAATTTACATCACCCACTGTGAACAAGAGATTGTCGTTACTCTCGTGTTCCACTTCTTTAATGTGCATTACTGTATTGCATTTCCACGAAGGAAGTTAAATTATTTTATAACGATGAGGTTGTGGATATAAAAAACACTAAGTAAATTAGCCCAGTGAGTCTTTCGGATCATTTGCAACAACCATTGGATATCTTTGGTCTGCATGCTTCAAGCATGAGAAAGCCTGTGCTTTTCTCTCACATTTTCTGATCTTATATGTCCTAGTGTGGGGCATGACTTGGGGTCCAAGAGTTAAGTGACGAAAGAGTTGGAATAAGGAAAAATTCTTCAAAAAATAATATTGACTTATTCTGACCACAAGAATGCTATTGTGACCTGCTCCAGATAGTTAGTCACTCATGGTTGTAATTGTGTTACGCATGTTCCCTTGTGATTAGGCAAGACTCATTTATGTTCAGTGTTACGATTTTGATAAACTTAGTGCTTGCATTACAGTGAGGCATTTCCCACAGTACTAGTCAGCTTATACTTAAGCTAAAAGCTACAGGAAGCCCACGCCTTTTTACCTTTTTCCTTGTTATGGGCATCTCAGATGCCTGACAACAGGTATTAATTTAATTTCCTTCTTTGAACAAGATGAAAAACCATGCCAAAGGAGACTATTATAGTCAAGGATGCTATTAATATTTTGTGAACATTCATGTTCAGATATGCATACTTGCATATGTTGTAATGCATGTTCACGATATGCCCATTCATCTATCTTCTCTTTTGCCTTCATGCCATCAATTTTTTAAGGTTTATGAATCTTTAGTTATCATTTCCTGAATGTTTAATGGATCATCCATCCTTCTTGTTGCTTAATCTTTCACTTCACATCTAGAAATGAAAAACACACAGAAAGAGAGAAAAAGAGAGGGCACATATCATTAGCATTTCAACTGTTGTTAACAGTGTGGCCTGGGGCCTTCGGTACTTGATTGCATTACATGTTAAAAAATATAATTGTATTGTGTGAGTGCTGCAATTTTACTTCTCTTAATATTGGAACTTGGCTTTTGTTTAGGTGTGGCTGTTGATACACAGTGGATTAGCAAATTCGATTATTGACTTTCTATGCATGTGCCACAGGATAGAAATCTATTTACTATTGCACCTTATTTGATTTTGTTCTTTATAAACTCATTGGTGGTTTACAGTGATGTAAGTTGGGTTCTTTCTGTCTTTCAAACCTGTGGATGCATTGACAGGGACACCAGGTGACTGGAGTCATATTGTAAAGCAGATTGGTATGTTCACATTTACTGGGTTGAATACCAATCAAGTTGCCTTCATGACAAAGGAGTACCACATATACATGACATCTGATGGGTAAGGAAATTTAATTCTAAATTTGTACCTGATGATTATTATTATTTAAATATTTCTACTGAGCAGATAAAATTTGCATTAGATGAATTGCTATGATGCAAGTTAGAAGGTGCGAAAGTAGTTTGTCATGTGCTAGAGCAATTTATTTGAAGTTAATTAATCCTTAAAGAAATGCTCTAGATGCTTATATCAGTTAAAGTAGGGATGTGCATTGTCTTTGGCTGTTGAATGATAGGTTGAGGACAAGGTCTATATCAGGCCATCGAACTTAGGCCATGTGAGTTATGCTGTATCATCCCCCCTCAATGCCATACATCCGGTACCTATTTGGTCTTATTAATAGGAACTGATCCTTGTGTTCATTAATTCCCTGCTTCTTCATCCAATAACAGTTGTAGCAACTCACATTTGTTGTACATTTGATTCGTTTTTTCCATTAGGTTATAAATCCAATTCTACTTGATCTTTAATATAAGCCAAAGGCAAAACAATCAAACAGATGAAGATTACAAAAATTTGTCTATAAGAAAATCATGTGATGCTTTCAATTAGTAAGAAATTATAAGCTTGCCTAGGCTAAAGTTGTCTTGGTGAAAGGCAATGTGGTGATTATGTCTATGGAGTTCATTCTTATTTGCCAAGAGATGGAAATGATGAATTATAGTCCAGATGTATAAACTCCATACCAAATAGCTAGTTGGATGGTGTAAAATTTTCTTTTGGATTGAGATCCCAACAACCTGTACTTCTGATTCTTTGCTGAGTCCACGTCGGATTAGTGATGGTTTTTGTGCGGGGGCTATGTGAAGAATGAGGATGGATTGCTTTTAGTAGCACCTAAAAGTGATGTGAATCTAGCACCATTAATTAGTTGAGCATAATAATATCCTACATTTAGGTATGGAAGATGATGAAGAAAGCTTCTGTCATATGTCTTATGGCCAGTATATACTTGGGTTTCACTACTTGCCATAAAGTTTCATAATCTGATTTCACACCAATCTACTCTCTGGACCTGTTTTGGCCCCTTCTTCTTGCTCATTACTTAGTAAAATATTAGTGTGTCCTACATTTTCACCATTTAGCAAGTCTCCATGGAACATTATCACAGAAGTCAGGTTTGTGCGGATCAACTCTAAATTGACTCATCCTATATTGAGCCAAGGGCGGTTGTGGATTTCATATGGTTTGTATTCAGGATTCGAACTTGCCACTTTGCTAACTGCATTAGCAATTTAGCAATAGTTGTGTATGTGGTCAATAACCTTGGCAGTGGCAAATCCTTTTGGTTCTTGACAAATGTTTTAGTTTTTAAGTATAAAATCCTGTCCAAATGGTCATGTTGAAGTGATGATAATGAAGGCTAAAAGGCGTGGAGCATTAGGAGAAGAAAATCAACTAGAAGTACTACTAGTTTTCTTTCCATATTGATGTTGATTGAATTTGAGTTATTTCCATCATTTCTTACATCAATAAAATGATGCACTGATACTAAATTCTTTCATCATCATCTTCTTCTCTGTGTTCCGTTTGCTTGCAGGAGGATTAGCATGGCGGGTCTAAGTTCAAAAACAGTTGCTCATCTTGCAGATGCCATACATGCTGCTGTTACCACTGTTGCATAGGTCACTCATTCGAACTGCTGCTCCTCCTAGCTGTGAGCAATTGATTGAGTCACTTCTGCACATGGATTATATTTTTGTTGAATAAGCTGAAATGGCATTTGAGAGACCATGCAGCATGATATTGAATCCAAAATTTCTCTACTTGAACTCAAGTGCTTAAGCAATTTGTACCGCTTGCTTGTTATTGCATGCTGTTATTTGTTGTTAGGTCTACAACATGTCGACTAAGTTTTTGCCTGTGTCATGGTCAATTAATGAGGGGTTCTTGCACGACACATGATACTGAAATTGAAATTGGACAGTAATGTGACTTGCCCTTGAAATATGAATTGCCTTGTCTTATAAATCATGTAAGAAGCTTTACAAGCCTTGGACGAGAGGATGCCTCAGCGAGAGAGTCGCCCATTGGCAGCCAACCACCTTGGAAATAAGTACGTCTGTCCTCTTGCCCAAGTCAAGATTCCTCGCCTCACGAAAGGATCAATTTTGAGATAAGAAGAGCCAAGCAGGAAGAAAAACATACAGAGGAATCAGAACAGGGAAAAGGAAAAACCAAGCACATGCACGTGCACATGCCTTTTAGGGGTTACTAACACTATACTTCTTTGAACGCGACTTGAGCAGAACTTTTAATAATAGTATAACAACAAGATTTGGTACACATCTAGGAAATGACAACTAACTCTATTAAGCCAAAATTTGGCAAATATTATATATTTCGCCAAGCAGAGGACATTCTGAAGAGTGTCAATCCTTGAAAATCAAGATTAAGAGATGAAACATTTAAGAGAATCTGTTGACCGACATTTGGGTGCTTCACGAGCAAATATACAGCAGCAGTTTCAAAAGGGAGGGTGAACATTTTCGAGAGCTAGGGATGAGAACTTGAAAAATACGTGACAACAAAAGCCTCCCCATAGAGGGACCATTGCCACAAATTTAGGAGGCTAAGGGGAGGGGAGATGCCTTCCGAAGATGACAATTAGACCAAGCTTAAAGATGCGACCATTTTTCTTTTATCGTATTGTTAGTATTTTATGGTTGATGTTCCATAAAAATGGATGTAGGGACTTTTCTAGTAGATAGCAAATTTTTTATTTTTGGAATGCGCTTAGAGAATTTTAATTTTCAAATATTCTCAAAAGTAAGCAATTCCTTATAAATAATTTTTTGTGCCCAATTTCTCTTTAGGAGTTAGTATTTATAATTTTTTTTCCTTGATGGGCTTTTGCCCATTAAGGTTTTAATGCCTTTCTTAGTTAGCTTCGTTAATTGAGCTCTTTCATATTTTTTTATTCATTTAGTTTATTTCATCCACCAGGCCCTTTCAAGTCCGTTTTTACATTTTTACCCTTTGGACAAAACTAAAGCTCCCCATTTTCAATTTGGATTTTTTTTTCATGTCAAAAATATTGTAACATTAAATTTTAGTTTTTATCTTATTTTAATGTAATTAAAATAAGGTATAATTAATTAAATTTCATTAATTGTGTGAAGTGAAGGAAGGTGGGAATCCATTCAAGATAGGGTCCAAGTTGAATCAAAATTCACAAAATTGTGAGGGGGAGTAGAGGCACAAGTGGCGTTGCTACGGAATTGTCAGCCGCTAAGGTGGTTGGGAAGTAGGGTTCCTAGGTAAGGCATTGGAGTTGAGTGGGTGGTGCCCCCTTGTGTGCCCAAGTTAGGTGCTCGAGTTGGGCACTTACTGAGTGTTTGGCACTCTCTTGGATGCCTAAGCTGATACCACTTGAACGCTAGTGTAGCACTAGGATCTAATAATTGAAACTTCAAAAATTGAAATTAACTAGGCTACACAAACTAACAAGGATCTATACATGCTAATGATCCAGATTTAGGAAGAAAATTATCTAGATTTGCTAAAATCCAAGGAGATGATGAAGAACTCTTCTTCAATCCCGAAACTGCCACACAGCCTGCACATCATATTTCGATCAACATTTGACCAAGTAAATAAACTCAAAATTGAGTGAAACTTGCACCAAAAGATCACCCACTCCTTGAGGTATCTTCAGTCCAAAAATCACTCCAATTAGAATTCGAAAAGTCCTCCAAAAATCGATCGGAACAGACTGCCATAAACTGGATCTCCGAAAGGCATAGCAATCCAATTGTCTAGCCTCTAATGATAAGATCCACACACCAATGCAACACCAATTCCTCTCACTTTCAGCTGGAGAATAATGAGAAGAACATGCAAGGATGAAGGCCAGAATTTTGGAGGTAGGAGAAAAGAAAGTGAAGCTTCAACTCATGATGTTACACTTGAAAATTAGAGGGAAATTTAGAGAGAACCTAATTCACATGGAATGTGATGTCTTACATCTCATTTGGGAGCCCCTCTCTAAATCTATATATAGAGGGAAGATGGTGCGATACCAAGGTGGCATCACACCTTCCTCAAGGGCTGAACTGCCCACTTGTCTTACAAGTTGGCAAGACATGTGAATTATGTGTGTGCATTTGAATTTCATTTGGATCTTCATTTCATCATATGAAAGGTCATCCAAATAAGTTCTAATGCCACACCAAATAAATATTTCATTTGAATTTTTCTTCCAAAATCACTTCTCTATATTAATTAAATTGAACTCCTTTAATTTAATTAATTAAATTGACATAACTTTTTAAGTCAATTGGCTTAACTTTTTAAGCTAACAATTATTAACTTAAGCCTTCAAGTTAACTTGACCAATTGATAAATGTTTGGCACCAAATAATTAACTTTTTAATTATTGATCTTAATTTAACTCCTTAAATTAATTAGATCAATTTCAAAATTAAATTGATCAAACCAAAAATAAATACACTTTTGTGTCAATTGGTCAACCTCCAAAAACGGTCATGTAGGAAGTTTTCTAACTTTTAGAAAATTCCCCTTCATTGCCTAGGATATGCAATTAGCTTTTATATGTGACCCATTAGGTTATAACATTCATTGGACATGGGCTCACAACCATTGTGACAAATGAATGCTTTTGGGAAACCATTCAGCTTTATGTGTACAATGCAAATACGGTCTTTCCTTCACTTATTTCTCAAAAGAGTCCTAAGGTAAGATATTTGCCGGCTCCTTAATAGCCTTGATACTTTGTTTCTATTCCCAATGTTCGATTTTGATTTATGATCTCATCTTTGAAAAACTCTTTTTCAAAATTGTCATATTACCTTGCACAAGAATCATTAGAATCGATCATTATAGAATACATTGGTGATACACTCACCCTTTACAAAAATGAGGAGTTGGATTCCAACTTGGATTTCACAAACCTCCACATTTAGTAGCTCAAGCCCAATTACCACTCGAACGGCCCATTAGGTGACCAAGGAGGAGTCAAAGCATGAGGATCAAACACAAGATTATCACGGATCCTCAAGTCAAAAGATTAAGTATATGCACTAGTGTAAGTTGGACAACTTGCCACTACCAACTTACTACTAAATCTATGTAGTAGATTTTTCAAGCCAGCCTTCAGTACCTTATTTCTAACAAGCACTAACTAACATGCACTTATATCTCATATGGCCTTGCTCATGGAATGCAGCAATATCCAACTCTTGGATTTGTGCATTGATAGTGCAAGTTTATCTAGATTTTAGATGCCCTATCTTGTAAGATTCTATGACTTGGAAGATTTAAGATCACCATCGTGTAAAACTTATTTCATGTTCACCACCGAGTGCATGACCAAGTCCCATAGTCTTTTGTGAATTAAGAGCTTCATCCAAATGCCAGTGAAGTTAATATAAGCATAAGATGAAGATGGCCATATAAAAAATACTATCCAATCAAGATTGTATCACACGTGAAATAGTTTACAAAGCCCATCTAATTGGCTTACAGGGCACTATTCCAACAATCTCCCATTTGCCTTAAGGCTAATTCCCCATATCCTTAAAGTCCATCTTCCCAAGATGCCCTTCAAAGATCATTTGCATTTAGGGGCTTAGATAGTAGTTTTGCTATATTTTTTTAAGGTAACTTTATCTATTCAGTTGTCGCCTCTATCAATTGATATCATATATCAAATGATAGTGCATTTATTGTGTTTGGATTACTAATGAGATCTTAACTTAAGTTCTAAATTGTCTTCCAAATATAATTGTAAGTTCATGCATGCTAGGTACTACATTATATTTTTGGATGAAGTTTTTATGCAAACACCTTCCTTTGTGGTTTCCAAAATCACAAATTATTTCACCTCAGTAGTAATCTTAGCCATCGTGTCTTGTTTGGAACTCTTTCAATTTACCATGCCGTCATTAAGGCAAGATATGAATCTGAAAGTAGATTTTAGGTCATCTACATTGGATTGAAAACTAGAATTCAAAAACCCCTCGAGTTTCAATTCTATATTGTTGTATACCAAAAACAAGTTCTTAGTCCTTTTCAAGTACTTAAGGATTGTTTTAACAACCATCTAGTGACATTCACAAGGATCAAATTGGAAACGACTCATAACACTTAGAGCGTGTGCCAAACTAGTCTTGTACATTGAACGACATACAATATGCACATTATAGGGTATGTGAGATATTTTATGTCCAAGAGAGGATTCTTCCCTTTGGGATATTCTATGTCTCTCGTTGTTAGTCTTAAGGGCTAAAGACTTAGAAAGACAAATGCCATGTCTCAAAGGGAGGAATCCCCTCTTAGATTTTTTCATACTAAATGTCTTTAATATTTTGTTAATGTACGGTGTTTGGGAAAGCCACAACATCCTCTCTAATCTATCTCTATAAAACTATATTCCTAATACGTAGGATGTTACTCCTAAATCTTTCATGGAGAATTGTGTAGATAACAATGCTTTAGTATACTCTATCATTTCTCTCTCATTTTCCATGAGAAGAATATAATTGACATAAAGTATAATAAACTTTATACTATTTACACAAGCCTTTTACACACACAAGATTCATACATCTTTTTTATAAAGTCAAACAAATTGACTATTTTATCAAAAACGTATGTTCCAAGTTCGGACACTAATTGAGTCCATAAATAGATCTCTCAAGTTTGCAAACTTTTAGCTCACTTGCTTTAGATATAAAACCATGTGGTTGCTCCATATAAATTTCTTCTTCAATATTTCCATTGAGGAAATTAGTTTTTTACATCGATTTGCCTTATCTCATAGTCATAATATGCGATAAGTAGGTAAAATCTGAATAGACTTAGGTATTATGATCGATGCAAAGGTTTTTTGAAATTAATTTTGGGTCTTTGAGTGTAATCTTTCGCCACTACTCACACTTTAAAGGCCATCAGCTTTCCATCGAAGCTATTGGGGAGCCAACAAATATTTTGCCTTGGGCCTCTTTCAAGAGATAGGAGATGGATGGACTATATTTGCATAGCAAGCGTAGAGTTAGAATGGTTCATCAAGACATAATTCATTCATCCAATTAGTTGGGCTCCATGGACTTGGCTTGTTGCTAGATATCAACTATGAAGTTTGTGTACTCTTCAATTAATGGAAATTAATTGAAAGAGTTATTAGTTTGAAAGAGTTTAAACTAATATGAATATTTTGATATTTAAAATATTACAATGAGTTGTGAGCCTATGTCTAATGAATGGATGAACCGAATGGGTCACACATAAAAGCCTATAGAAAGTTCTTATTTGTTTGGAGGAATTTCTACGGAGTTAGAAAATTCTACCTAGGCATTTTTGGAGAGAAAACAACTGACTATTTTATTGGTCATCTTGATTAGATTAATTTAATTGTTAAATTAATTAAAATAATTTATAGAGTTAAATTAGACCAAGTAAATTAAGGGGTTAATTTAATTGGTACCATGTGATAATTAATTAGTCAAGTCAACTTAAAGAGTTAAGTTAACACCAATTAACTTAAAGAGCTAAATTAATTAACTTAAAAAGTTAAGTTAATTTAATTAATTGAATTAAAGAGTTAATTTAATTAAAATGAGAATTTGAATTTTGGAGGGAAATCAAATGAAAGAGTTCATTTGAATTTAATTAGAGTTAATTTGCATTTCATTTCTTATGATGAAATGTAGGTGCCAATTAATGCAAATACATGTAAAATTCAAATTTACATGTAAGTTGGCAAGTTGGCCAACAAGCATGGGAAGTGCGATGCCAATTTGCATATTCTCTTTTCTTTATAAATACCCGTTGGCTAGCCATGTGATGGCTAATCTAGAGCACTCCTTATTTCTCTCCAAAAGTGTGATATTCATGTTATGAAAATTCACACACATTAAATTCTCTCTCTCTCTTTTTTCTTCTTCAAAATGCCACTCCCTCACCTTCTTCCTCATCTCATCTAGAATATTTGAGGTTGAATGAGAACATGCCTAAGGTGTGTGGACTTTATCATTAGACGTACAACACTTGGGAGACTTAGAGTTCCTTGATGAACTATTGCTATCTAGCAGACTTAGTGGTAGATTTGGAGGAACTAGGAGGTTCCATTTTTTGGCAGCTTTTATTTAGATTGGTGGTGGAGTTATTTGCCAATTTTGAGGATTTTTGGAGTTGTGGAAGGCACTTAACCATTAACATGGTAGCCACTAAGAAAAAGTTCACTAAAGGCCCTTCGGGAGGTACATGGCATCTTCTTTGGAAAAGCTACTAAAGGCCCCCCTGGAGGCATGTGGCAACTTCTCTTAAAAAGCCTACTAAAGACCCATCTTTAGTCTTCGCAAAGAGAAAGGTAGCGATATCTCGACACTTATAAAAACAAAAAACAAATTCTCTAAGTAACTCCCTAAGTTACTATACGCTCACTATGAAGCCTCCTAATAGGCCCATAATGCACCATTTTCATTTGAACACATAAACTTGACATCAATAGCCATTTAACGTAGGCCTAAGATTAATTTTTCACCTTCAAAGTGTTCAGTCTTATGAAGATAGGGATGATCTCAAGCAAATGAATAATGAATACTAATGAAAGCGGAGCTCTATTCCCTAGAGCTACTTCATTATGAATTATGCTCATGACTACAACAATCATTTGAAACTTACAAGATTAAATGTTGGAATGTTGCCCCGTCAGCCAATAATATTGGCATGTAAACTTATTTTACTTGTGATACAATCTTGATTAAATGATATTTTTTCTAAATGGTCATCTTCATCTTATGCTTATATAACTTCACTAGCATATGGTTGAAGCCCTTAGATCACACAAGACTACGGGGCTTGGTCACGCACTAGGTAGTAATCATAGAATAAGTCTTACATGGTCATAATCTTAAATATCCTAAGTCATAGAATCTTATGAGATAGGGCATCTAAAATTCAAATAGACTTATACTAACGATGCATAATCTAAGGGTTGGATGTTGCTCTATTCCATGAGCAAACTGTAAGTGATATGGGTGTATGTTATTAGGTGCTTGTTAGAGAATAAGTCATTGAAGACCTACTCGGAGAATCCACTAGATAGTCATAGTGGCAAGTTAGTAGTGGCTAATTCTCTAGCTTATGCTAGTGCATATAATTAGTCCTTTAACCTAAGGATCCATTGTAACCTTGTGTTTAGGTTCTCATGCTTTGACTCTACTTTAGCCACTTAGCATGTGTTTCAGTGGTGAATGGGCATAAGCTACTTAAACATGGAGGTTTATGAGACCTAAGATGGGATTTGACTCTTTATCTTTGTGAAGGGTAAGTGCATTTCCTATGCATTCTATGATGATCGATTCCAAGGAGTCCTTGGCCAAAGTAGTGTGATAATTGAAAAAAGGAATTTTTCAAAGATGAGGTCACAAATCAGAATTGAACATTAAGAATAGATGTATAGTATTGAGGCTATTAGGGAGCTGACAAATATTTTGCTCCATGCCTCTTTCATAGAAATAGAAGGCAGAAGAACTGCATTTGCATGATACGTGTGGAGGTAGATGGTTCACCAAAAATATCATTCAGCCAATTGTTGGGCCCCATGGGCCTGAGGTTGGACATCGACTATGGAGATTGGATACTCTTTAATTAATAAAGATTAATTGAATTAAGTCGGTTAGTTTAAAGGAGTTTAAACTAAAGTGAATATATGATATTCTGAAGTCACAAAAGTTGTGAACCCATGTCCAATAAGTGGTAGAATCCAATGACTCATACACAAAATCCAATCAGCGATCCTAAATATTGAGGGAATTCTTTTAAGTATTAGAAAAATTCCTAGATTGCTAAAAATTGAGGAAATTGATTGACACAATTTTTTTACAATTTTGGCTTGATCAATTTAATTGTTAAATTGATCTAATTAATTCAAGGAGTTGAGGCAAAACTAATTAAATTAAGTGTTAATTTAATTTGGTGCCATTTGATTATCATTCGGTCAAGTTAACTTAAAATATTAAGTTAACAAATACCGATCTTAAAGAGTTATGCTAGTTGATTCAAAGGTCAAGTAAAAAATTAATTAAATTAAAATTTTAATTTAATTAAAATGAAGAATTGATTTTGGATGGAGAATTCAAATGAAATGTTCATTTAGAGTGGATTTAGAATTTATTTGGTAGACATTTCATGAAATGTAGATTCCAAATAAAACTTAAATCCATACAAATTAACATGCAACTTGCAAGTTGGCATGCTTAGGTGGTGCCCCCATGTTGAGAAATGTGTGTTGCCATCTTGGCATCACATTATCATCCCTCTATATATAGATATAGAGGGGAAGGCCACCAGCTAAGAATGATTCACACATTTTGTGCATCCAAAAAGTTAGATCCGAAACTTCCCTCCACAAGTGATTCTCTCATGTGTGGAGGCTTCGCTCTCTTCTTCTCCTCTCTCACCATTTTCAATGTCCAACCAAGTTCTCTTTCTTCTTAGTTTTTGCAGTTGAATTAAGGAAAAAAGAATTGTCCATTGGTATGTGGACTTCGGCATTAGAGGCAAGACGAATTTAAGATTGCTTGCTTTGGTGATCCTCTATTTTAGTAATGTATTTCTGGATTCTATTTGAGGTCTTTGTGAAAGACTTTGGTGCTTAAATTTTAATTGGGCATTCTCAATGGAGTTGGTGAAATTTTGGTACTGATTTGGCTTCAATCTGAGGTGAGTTTCCTAATCAAAAGTTGATCACACCTTGCTACACTAGGAGAAGTTTACTTTCGAGAAAGGGAGCACTACTTTACGTTTTGGTTGGATTTTGCTTAAGAGGTAACAATATGACCTTAATTCATTATATAGGCATGATATAAATTCTTGAATTGATGTAATCTAAGTTTGATTTCAATTTTCAAATGTTTTAAATTGGAACCTTAGCATTACACCTCTTTCATTAAGTGCTTATACGAATTCACCAAATAATTTCTCAGTGTCTTCAGACAATCAATAGATGCACAACGCCCCCAATAAGCCTGGAAAAGACCTAGGCCAACAAAAAAATTGATTTTCTAAGGTGCCTTAGTGCATATGCCTACAAACCCTAAAAGTGTGCTTGGCGTGGGCACCCAATATACACAAGCTTTGGCGTTTGAGAAAGGGCACCTAGACTAGGGGCAAGAAGTGGGCATCTCATGCGGACCGGCACAATGTCTAATACAAGCCTCCATAGTAGACGCCTAAGGATGGTGTCCTCTATAGGCACCCTAAATACATAAAGGCTCCATGTGGTTGCTATGATTAAGTTGGATATAATGTTTATCCAACCCAATTTTTTGCTTGTTTAAAAAATGTTTGGTCCTTTATATTTTTGTGACCCAATTTCTTATCTAACAAGGTAAGGGGGTTATGGGTCCCACTTGAGAAGTGAGATATGGTATCAAGGCTAATATTTCCAACTCAAAAAAAAAATATGAAAAGGTCATATTTGTCCCTCGGCTATAAATTATATTTTTAGTCCACGAGTTTTAATTTATTATTTAATTATTAATTATATGGTTTTCTAAGATTCTTTGTATGTGGTATGTAATTTTCACATAATTTTGATTAATTATTTTAAAATATAAAATTACCTAATAAATGCATGTTAGCTGTTTCATATATTGGAGTATTTGAAATTTTGAAACATTCAACTTGAAAAAGTGTGATTAATACAAATTTGGCATGGTGAAGTGGTTAAGCACTAGATGATGAAATATGCATACTATTATTATATAGAACACCGACCCCATTTTGGTACTTGAGTGGATTTCCTAAAATGCCTCATTATTATTTTTAAACTTCATAATTGCCAAGCAATTTTCTTTCCTCTTCTCTAATATTTTTCTCTTCAAATAAGTATCTTTTTTTTTAATCTTTTTCCTTCCATCTTAATTTTTTCTTTTACTCATATAAAAATATAAATAAATATATTAAAAATATTAAAAATTATGGTAATATATAAAATAAAATATTTTATTTATTTTATACTATAAAATTTAGCACATACATCAAGTGTGCCAAAATTTCTAGTATAAATAATCCCTTCAAGTTTAGTTATGTTTGTTGCTACATGCAACACATCATTTATGTAGAAATTTGAAAATTCACATGCCATTTCAACTTGCCTCATCTAATTCAAGTATAAATCATAATCATTTAAAACATTTTCTGGGTTTTTCTAATGTGGAATTGCTTGTAATTTCTTAAATGGAGGAAAGTTAATTGTATTGTACACAAAATGCATCTTCTATTATTTTAAAGTTATAAATGGGCATTTTAGTAATCACAATAAAGCATAAGGTTTAGTTCAGTAAATTTGAGCATATCCCACATTGTCAATACTTACAAACCAAACAAAAAAAGCATATTTTGTTCGGGATATCTATACTCTCAAAACTAGGAGCCAAAAAAAATATTAAATGATATTCATATGTTATATAGCTCATATATCAATCTCAATCGTATCACACCTAATCTCATCATTGCTACCAAATGCAACTAAAGGAGATTCAACCTCTACATTTTGACTTTCAAAGCATGATTACACATTTAACGAAAACAGCCTTCATACATGAAACTTAAAATTCTAAAATATACTTAGTATGCTGCAAGAGCAACTAAACTCGTGCAAAATAAGCTTAATATGAAGTAGAACATATGAAGCAGCATAATATTGATTATTAGTCACTCATTTGGCTAAATGTTTGAACAAGCACAAATAAGCAAGAATAAAAGACTTCATTGAAATCGAAAAAAAGGTAAAGATCCATGACGACGAAGAAATCTTCGATCAACATTTACCTCCAACAAACAAGTAACAATAGGGAAGAAAAAGCATTTCAAAATGCTACTTAAGCTAAGTGAAAAATACTAAGTAGTATCAAGTCCTGAACGAAAAACATAACCTTACTTGCTATACTACCTTAATCAAAATATCTTTATTCTTGCAGAGTTGCTTTTTGTTGGTTCCTTCACCATAGCTTCTGCCCCATCTTCAAGAACTTTACCCAAATCTCTAGTAGCAAGATTAACCAAAATAGTAGGGTTTAACACAATCAATTCCCTATAGGATGCCATTTTATCTCGCTCAAAATACAACACAACTCAAAATAGTCTGCTCATAGATCATCATAGCCTTTATCTTCACTACCTTAAAGAACTTGTCATAAAATTTGAACTCTTTAATCATGTCCTTGTGAGCAGCATTCATAGGAGTCTTTCCAGTTGAAAAATATAGGAACTTTTCCCTCCTTTTCAAATCCTTTGCATATGTCACCTTCAAGTGCCTATGCTCTTTCAACAACTTAGTTTGCTTCTCCTCTTTTTAACTCTTTTATTGACTTACTTCTACATCTCCTCCCTAAGGCAAGCTACCACTGGTATGGCGCCCTTCACCTGATGAGACATTTATTACACTAAGTTCTATCCCTACAAACAAATATGTAAGAACACATAAGGATAAAAAATTTGTACAATATTGTGAAGAAAAAAAATAAAGCTACATCAATGTGATAAGGCAAGCACTTATCTAGGTAAATACTTAGCTGCTATCTCAGTTGGTTGAGAAAAGGAAAATAACTTCACTTTTTTTGATCGTACTTACTTTCTATATCTTGCATACGATCAACACTAAAAATAGGCTTATTTGCATCTCATTGGGAATATACTTCCCAACTTCGTTGAAGGCCATAGCAAATAAGTCCCTTATCTTTGCCCACATGGAAAAGATAAGCTGCTTGTGCGTAAGAAGTAGATCCACATGAAAATGTTTGGCACTAGCTAACTCAGATATATGCCATAACTCCTCACTGTATCAAGCAAAAGATGGTTCAAATGAAACAAAAACCCACAAGTAAAATAACTACTAAAGATGGTAAAATATCCTCTAGGAAGAGATACTATATTATCCTGTGATGAAGGAATGATGCACTCAAACTCATCAAAGACCTACTTGACATCTACTGCTACTATCCATGACAGATGTGCCTCAAGACGCCTCATTCAAAAGACTTTCTTCTTCAAAATCAAGATCAAACGATGAAGACAACTCATTAGTTCTTCTATACTTTTAGACTTCTTACACTCTTTAAAAGTTTCTAAGGCTTAGATTGGTAACACATCCAACAAGGACTAATACACTTAGAATACACCTCGACATTGGAAGGTCTTTAAAATGAACGACGTAGGAAAAATGTCATGCTTCTTGGGAATAGAGGTAAATCAACTTTCTCAAGGAACTTTTGTTGCTCAAAGAAATATGATAGTGAAATTTTAAAGAAGTTTTATCTTGGAAAATGCAAACTAGTAAGCATATCTGCAGTTCCATGAGTGAAATTGAAGAAAGATGATAGGTCTAGTTTAGTTGATATGTCAATTTATAGAAGTTTGATTGGTTTTTGTCTATCTGTTAGCAATATTATGTATTCAATAAGTATCCTAGCAAGGCTTATGCATGCACCAATTGAAACTCATCTCAAAGTAGCTAAAAAAGGTTTAAGGCACATTCAAAGTACTATTAATTATCGTGTATTTTACAGAAGACCTACAACAATGAAATTGTTGTAATTTACTACTATTGACTAGGTTGAGTCTCAAGATGACATAAAAAAGCACCTCACGATATTATTTCACGCTTAGATCAAGTGTTATTTGCTAGTGCACAAAGAAGTATAGGTCTGTGGCTCATCAACAACTGAAGCAAAGTATATTGTTGATTTAGGTGCGCTGTTAATCAAGCATTATGGTTGAGAAAATACTAAATCATTTGAGATTTTATCCAAGCAAAGTATCTAAAATCCTTTGTGACAACAAGTCTATAGCGGCCACGGTAAAGAATCCAAACCTTCATGGAAAGATTAAACATATTAAAATTAAATATTGTGCCATTAGAGAAGTTGAAATAGAGAATGAAGTTCAGATTTTGCATTGTTATGGTGAAGACCAATTAGCTAATATTTTTACCAAAGCACTACAAAAATAAAGATTTGAGCTTCTTAGAGCCAAGCTTGGTGTTTCTACCAACATTTACATTAAGGAGGAATGAAGAATGCTACTAATTATGTTTTTTATGCTAACTGCTGTCAACTTTTCTTGTTCCTTAAGTCTTTGGAATATCGTCATTAGTTATGTTTGTGCCAAGTTTATGAAACTATATCTTTACTTTTTCTTGTGCCTCGAGTCCTTAAAGCTTTAGCCATGCTATGAGTCCTTGAAGCGTCAACCATAGCTTTACTTATCCTAAGTCTTTGCAGCTACATCCATATCTTTGTTATAACTTGAGGGCTATCTTTATTATTATATATAACATCTTATGCAGATCTTTTATTCATTTGTATATTCACAATAAAAAGTTAAAAGGAAATTGTACAAAATCATATCTAAAACTAAAAAATAACTAAATAAAAATATTATGAAATGTTCTCACCTACTTCTTTTAACACTAGGGGTTTTTATTTGAGTTGAACAATAAGGCTTATACTAGATTCTTATATAGTTTTTGATTTTTTCTGGATCGTTGTCATTTACTTTGCTAGTACCTAAGACATATCACCAATCTCTATCTTTATTATGACAATGTAAAAATGCATTTTTAAGAGTTTATTTACTTACAAAAATGTCACACTAATATTTTTTCTTGTTTGTCATGGTTGTAAAAATTATCATTGTGTACTGCTTTTCATCACTATTTTCAAGTTGTAATGATAGATTTTTATATAGTATGGTAAGGTTGTAATAACAACACTTTATTTGGCTGTAGTAGGGATTTTTAATGGCAACACTTTGTGTCGCTCTTATAAGGGTTGTAATGGTGGGATTTATTTTGGCTCTATTGAGGGTTATAATTCCAAGTACAGCTCTAATTTTTATTGTGTTTCCTTTTCTTGCTTCAAGTTGCCAATAATCTAAAACATTAATCCTAACATTAATGGTGAGATTTCTTGTGGCTCTATTGGGGGTTATAATTCCAAGAATAGCACCAATTTTTCTTGTATTTCCTTTTCTTGTTTCAAGTTGCGAATGATCTAAACATTAATTGGATGCTTTATGTCGATTGCGACTTAACTTGGTTGCTTTGAATTCACAACAGCACCATTAGATTGCCTTATATGTAGTTTGTGGCTTGAGATCTTCATTTTCTTTTATGTTATGAAGTATCGGACCACACTTGTTGGAATAGTGCTGCAAGCCAATTAAATTAGCACATAAACTATTTCACTTGTATACAATCTTGATTAAATGATATTCTTTAAATGGCCATCTTTATGTTATACTTATATTTACTTTACTAGCATTTGATTGAAGCCTTTAGATCACATAAGACCACAAACTTGGTTAGTACACTTGATAATGATCATAGAATAAGTCTTGTACGATTATGATCTTAAATCTTCCAAGTAATAGACTTGCACTAACGATGCGTAAATCCAAAAGTTAGATATTACTCCATTCCATGAGCAATACCATATGAGATATGTGGGCATGCTTGTGGGTACTTGTTAGAGAACAAGGCACTAAAAACCCACACTGAGAATCAACTAGGTAGTTGTAGTAGCAAATTCTCCTGCTTACACTCGTGCATATAATTAGTCCTCTAACCTAAGGATCCATGGTAACCTTATATTTAGGTTCTCATACTTTAACTCTTCCTTAGCCACGTAGTGGGTCGTTCAGGTAGAGTTTGGGTACTGACTACTTAGACATAAAGATTTGTGAGATCCAAGATGGGATCTAACTCCTCATTATTGTGAAAGTTGAGTATATCTTCTATGTATTCTATAATGATTGATTTCAAGAAATTCTAGTGCAAGATAATATGACAATTTAGAACAAGAGTTTTTCAAAGACGAAGCCATAAAAAAGAATTGAACATCTGAGTTGGGGCATGATGATCATTACCTCTCATTAACTTTAAGCATTTGCTTATAGATCTACTTGCAACCAATGTGAGCTATTTCTTCCAGTGGATTTACCAAAATCCATACTTTGTTAGAGTACATGGAGTCCATTTTGAATTTCATGGCGTCAAGCCAATGTCCAACATAGCTTTTGTATAGGTTTTTACATCACTATCTGATTGGCTTGTCCTATGAAGGAATCTGAACCTTTCAGATTACTTCTTGATTCGGCTTGACCTTCTTAGAGGTTGTGTGTAAGGGCACTTATTACTCATTTATTTTCACCACTTATGGGATTTCTTGATCATTTTAAACTTCATCACGTTCAACAACAATGCCATTTCTATCTAATAGAAATTCCTTTTCCAAAAAGTGGTCATTCCTTAAAATAAACACCTTTTATTCGGAGAGATCATAAAAGTCATAACCCAAAGACTCTTTTGGGTATCTCACAAACTTGAACAAGATAGATCTATTATCCAACTTATCTCATATAACTACCTGATGCAAGTGGGAGAACCCCAAACCTTAAGATAGTGGTAAGTAAGTGCTTTGCCTAACCACATCTCATGCGGTGTTTTTGGCACCAACTTTAAAGGTACTACATTTAGTAGTTTCACCACTGTGTGTAAATTGTATCCCTAAAAGGATATGGGCATATAAAAAAAACTCATCATAGAATGTACCATATCCAAGAAGGTACAATTTCTCATTTTGGTTATTCTATTGCGTTGGGGTATGCCGAGTGGAGTCCATTGAGAGAGAATCTCATTCTTTTTTAGATAATCCAAGAATTGAATACTTAAGTATTCTTTGCCTTGATCCAATCGAAGTGCTTTAATGCTATCCTTTTTGCTTTTCTACTTCATTCCTATACTCTTGAAGCCTTTCAAAAGCTTCAAACTTGTACTTTATAAAATATGTGTCTAAATTGACTATATCATTGGTGAAGGTAATGAAGTAAGAATAGCCTCCTATTGCTCTAAATTTTAGTAGGCCACAAACATCTGTATGGATCAAATCCAAATGATTTTTGGTATACTCTATTTGTCCTACAAAAAGAGCCTTAGTTATTTTTTTCTTCAAACAAGATTGACAAGTGGAAATGTCCTTAATGCCACTAACATTTAGTACTTTGAGAGCTTTTAACTTGTTCGTCTTATTTTTAGAGATATGCCCAAGTTTAGCATGCCACAAGATGACATTTTCTTGATTATCTAATTTTCTCTTACTTGATTGAATGTGCATTAATGAAGATTGAGAATTAAGTATGTATAATCTGTTATTTAGTATACCTTGCACAACTAAAGATCTATTCTTTAATGCTTGCAACATCCCATTCGATTTAGAAAAATCATATCATTCATTATCAAGAATGGGAATAGAAATGATGTTCTTGACAAGAAAATGTACATAATAATAAGGATTTAATACAATGTAAGCATTCACCAAGTCTAACTTGACAATACCTTGGACTATAGTAGCAACTTTTGCTCCATTTCTTAGGTAGAGGATCATATCCTCTTCATTGAGACTCTTTCCTCTTTCTATCCCCTATAATGAATTACAAAGGTAAGAACCACATATGGTATCAAATACTTATAAGGAAAAATTAATAGTTAAGTGTATTTCAAGAAAGTACATGCCTTTCTAAAGGGTTACCTTTCTAAAGGGTTACAAGGTAAGATTTGCAATTCTTTTTCCAATGGCCTTTCTCACCACAATGGAAACAAGTAACATCAATTTTAACCTCTTTGTTATTCTTAACTCTCTCTAAACTCTTCAATGGTTGCTTCGATTGGAGGAAGAACTCTTCTTCCTTTTACCTCCCTTTCAAGGACTTCCAAGGCCTTTAGACTTAGATAAGGAAGCAAGGATAAGAGGTTTTTCCATTTTTAGTATCACCTTGGCGGTCACCAACTTGTTCATCAATGTTTTAATCATCATTTTTTGCTTGGACATATTAAAGTTCATAATGAATTGGTTGAACAAGAAGCATAAGACTATAAGATCAAATCCACATAGAGGTCATTGTCCATGATCACATTAAGTTGTCCAAGTTTCTCAATGAGTCCAATTATCTTGAGCCCATGATCATGGACACTAGGGCCATCAACCATCATTAACCTAAAGAGCACTCTAGACAGAGCAAAAATTTTGTGTATAGTTTGGACACCATACAATACTTGTAGGTGTTTGTAGATCTCACTTACATACTTCATATGCTCATGAGTGTTTTGGAGATCATTGGTCATGAAAGCCATCATGAGGCATCTTGCTTGTAGAGCATTATCTACAAACTTAGTGAACAATTCACGGGCCTCATTGGTGGCATCATTACCAAAGGTGTTTGTTGGACTTTGATCAAGGACATAGGTCTTCTTTTTGGAGTTTAGAACTATCTTGAGGTTTTCAACCAATTGTGGAAATTAGGCTCGATAAGTTTATTAGTTTCCAAAATGGTTGCAAGTAGATTCTTAGCCATTTTGTTTCTGAAGATTTAAATCTATAAGAGGTGAAAAGAAAATTATAAGCGTATGATTGAATATTAATATTGAAAACATGTTCATGGTCTTTCAAGCATGCTTTTCTCCCATTATTTTATCAAATCCTTCACTTCCTGGAAGAATTCAGGAAATCTTATTCTTGGTGAGAATCAAGACCCTAAAGACTTGTAAGTAGACCTCCACTTTGAGTGCCATCCACAAAAAATTGAAAGGTAAGCAACATTTACTAATTACATCTCATGCAACTCTTGACGTATATTACCTCACTTTTTATGTAAACCCGTGTAACCATGTGCCATCCACATTACTAGGTGTTAAGTTGAACATACCAATCAAACTTTAATTCGAGACCGCTCCGTGTTATTCCCTACTTCTAGTGCTAATGCATGGGAAGCCTCAAATCAAATATATATCATATGCTAAATATATGATCACAGCTTTTCACCTAAGTGGGACCCTACTTAGAGTGCCATCACACAAAGATGGTAGCATTTTCATACCATATACTATTGCTAGAAGGCATGGATTAATTAAAACTCCTTTTAATTTGTATCCATTTTGACTTAATATTTGAAAGCACTTAGATGTTCAAAGTGGAGGGCTACCACAATGCTAATATATGAAGGTAACATTTTTTGCCTCTATATGCCTAAAAAAAGCCTCTAATATATATAGAGGCAATTTGGTGTAAAAGCCTTCATAGTCGTAGTCACGAAAAATATAGAGGTAATTATATATTGCCTTAATATGAAACTGATGGAGGCAATTTTTCTCCATTTAGGAGCTATTATTAAAGCCTCCATTCCTTATTTTTGAGGGCTTTGGATAGAAAAAAGCCTCTAAATCCTATATCAAAAAAGGAACTAATCAATCAAGTGCCTCGAAAGAACAAGCATAGAAAAATATTAAATCATATATTGTACAACAATTACAATCATGTATTTCTAATAATCCATACAACCATAATTGTATCAATCAAATACAATTCAAAAGTCCTAATAATTCCTAAAAATTTCACTCAATGTTTATTTCAATACAAAATGTTCAAATGCAACTCAAAAGTCCAAATAAGTCCAAACTTCATTCATTATACTTCTTGCACAAATGTAGAACTAACATTCAACACAAAAACTCAATGGCCATCTACTGTAATCTAAGTCTAGTAGATAGAATTTTATGGTCTAATCCAAATACAAAATCAATACATAAACTACAAGTCCTCTTAATAACCATAACAAGACAAAACAACAATTTGGAAATCAATTCTGATGGTGCCATTGCTTATAGTTTCCAACATGGTGAATTGGAGCTATAAAACAAAAATAAAGTGAAGATTTACACTTTTAGTTCCAAGACATATCACGACTACCTAAATTCAATAGGGAAAATTGTTCTTACATATTGTTCACCATGTTAGAAGAAAATATCAGATGATAGTTTTACCTGCATAAAGCAAAATATAGCAATATTAAAATATAGGACCTATGAGATACAAAAGTAATCAACATTTAGACAAGTTCAAAAACATACCTCTTGGATACGCTTTTCTAAGGATTTCAACTTTGTTTCTAACTCTCCATGATCAAGTATTAAGTTAGAATGCATTTATCCAAATCATTTGTCTAGATTCTAATAATGTAATTCCAATTGTTGTAATCGTGAACTAATGCCCTTAAGAAATAGCATGATATTTTCAGTGTACTTATCATAGTGTTCTCAACAATGGAAATATCACCTTGATTAAATAAAGATTCTTCTGGTGGACTATAAATGGCTACTAGAAAAACATATGGTCTTGCCATTATGCTTTTGTGAGACTCCTACATAATATAGAGCATAGACTTCTTAATATGATTGATAAAATTTGATCCACAGTCAAAGAATAACAACAGATAATAAGTAAGGAGTAAAATTCAGCAACAGATATTAAGTAAAGAGTAAAATTGTAAAAAACCTAGAGAAATATCAAACATGCCTTCTCCAATAAAGAAAACCTCAAGAATAAATAAATTATACCTCAAACTCTTGACTAAAAACTAGCCATTTAAAAAATTGTTAATCATGTACTTTTTCCTATCTTAAATTCACATCCAAAAAAACCTTCCACAACAAAAGATGTCACTGGCCCATTGCATCCCTCATATACTCATAATTTCTAATATAGTATATTCATTTCTTCAATCTATTAGAGTAAAGCATAAAGTCTTCTGAAAAAGATGGTACCATGCCATAAAAAAACAAAGGGATCCACTAATGTATGTAAGTTTGTAATAAACAACACCAACAATTTCAACAACCTAAGGTCTTACCATATTACTTTTCCTAGATTGATGCAATTTTGATCAAAAGTTTTACACAGCAAATATTCAAGTTTACAAATTAGCTCTAGAATTCTGAGTCGAACATATGGATCTAAACTGTACCAGGAGCACTTACATTCAAGAGTCATGAATTTCCTTCTTTGAAATAGCAAGTACGAGATGGACAAAATGTTGGAATAGTGCCCTACAAGCTAATGAGATTGGCCTTGTAAACTATTTCACTCATGGTATAATCTTGATTGAATGATGTTCTTTATATGGTCATCTTCATCTTATGCTTTGTTTTACTTCACTAGCATTTGGATGAAGCCCTTATATCACCTATGATTGCAGGACCTGGTTTGGTGACCATGGAATAAGTCTCATACAATCGTGATCTTAAATCTTTCAAGTAATAGGATTTTATGAGATGGGGCATCTAAGATCCGAATAAATTTGCACTAACGATGCATAAATCTAAGGGTTAGAGATTGCTCTATTCCATGAGCAACTGTAAGAGATATAGGTGCATGTTAATGAGTGTTTGTTAGAGAACACAATACCAAAGACCCATTGGAGAATCCACTAAATAGTCGTAGTGGCAAGTTGGTAGTGGCTAGTTCTCCTGTTTATGCTAGTGCATATTATTAGTCCTTTAACTAGTGGATCCATGGTAAACATGTGTTCGGTCCTCATATTTTGACTCATCCTTGGTCACTTAGTAGGCCATTTGGATTGAGATTGGGTATGAGCTACTTGGCATGGAGGTTTGTGAGATTCAAGAAGGAATCCAACTCCTCACTATTATGAAAAGCAAGTATATCTCTTACGTGTTCTATGATAATCAATTCTCAAAAATTCTTGCGCAAGGTAGTGTGAAAAATTAGAAAATGAGTTTTTCAAAGGTGAGGTCACGCAATAGGGATCAAACATTGAGAATAGAGATGTATTATCAAGGCTATTAGAGAGCTGGCAAATATCTTACCTTAGGCATCTTTTGGGAGATAGGAAACGGAAGGACCATATTTGTATAGCACACATAAAGCAATGATGGTTTTCCAGAATATTCATTTTTGCTAATTAGTTGGACTCCATAGGCTTGAGGTTGGACATCAACTATGGAGATTGTGTAATCTTCAATTAATAAGATTAATTGAATCAAGTCAATTAATTTAAAAGGAGTTTTACATTAGAATGAAAATACGATATTCAAAAGTCACAAGAAGTTGTGAGCGCATGTTCAATGAATGGTAGAACCTATTAGGTCACATACAAAATCTAATAAGCTTCCTAATTAATGGAGAGAATTTTTTAAGGTGTTAGAAAATGGTGTCTCCTAGTGGACCAATTTTTAGGGCCATATTTTGAAGGTCAATTTTGGCTTGATTGATTTAAGTGTTAAATTAATCAACTAAGTTAAGAGTTAAATTAAACCAATAATTAAGGAGTTAATTATTTGCTGCCAACATGACAATATTTGGTTAAGTTAACTTAAAGAGTTAAGTTAACAAATTTAGCTTAAGGAGTTAAGCTAATTTGACTTAAAGAGTTAAGTCAAAGGAGAATTAATTAAATTAAAGAGTTCAATATGATTAATTAGGAATAATGAAATTTGAAAAAAAAAAACTCAAATGAGATTTGAGATGGCATGTGAATTAATTTGAAATTAGATTTCAAATATAATTCAAATGAAATTTAGAATCAAAATTTTCCACCTAAGCACACCCCATTGGCCGCCCCCCTCTGGGATGTGTGATGCCAACTTGGCATCACACTATTCCACATCTATATATAGATACAGATATCTGGCTGGCCATAAGGAATGCAAAATAGTGTGAAGAATTAGATTCTTCATTTCTTTCCAAAATATTTGCATGCTAACATTTTATGTGTTGAAGGCTAAGCTTCTTTCTTCATTTTTCTACTCTAAATTTGGCCTCCATCATCACCAAATCTCTATTCTTATTCCAACTAAAATACTAGAGATCTAGGAAGATCTTATTGGTGTGTGGACTTTTACAATAGAGGCAAGGCGTAGGACTTGCTCAATTTCTGGAGATTCATCTACGTGAGGTTCGACTTTGCTATTTTCTTCAAGACGTTCCAAATGGGCAATAGATCTAAAATTTTAATTGGACATTTTCCAAGGTGTTGGCTATCTTCATATATGTTTTCATAATTTTTCGAGGTGATTTGATAAGCCGATCATCACAATCTTCTTGCTGTGCCACAAGTTGGCAGATTCTGGAAACAATGAAGTGTTCAGTTTTATTCTCCTTGTATTTGCTCAACAAGGTAATCCTCTATCTAAATTTAAATCATAGGCATGATTAGATCCTTGATTAGTTTATAGGAACTAGTTATATTGATGTTTTGAAGTTTTGATTTTAGATCTTAGCACCTATTATACCTTCACAAAATGGAGACATGTTTGCTTAGATTGAAGAAGTATCTTTACAAAATAAACAAAACAATTCCCTTTATAAAAGCACTTCATAATATAAAATATTTTAGTCAAACCTACTAAGTTATAGCAAACCCAAAATATTTAGCTAGACATGAAAACAATATGCCAAATAATGCCAGTTGATAAACTTATATAATCTGCATCTTTTATAGAAAAAAAGAAAAGGAAAAAAAATTGAGACGTATATATTCCCTTCCTTTGTCTTCCAAAAAGGAATCCAAATAACTTGTTCAAGTAATTTATTCAGGTAAAGAACCAAGGCAATCGCTCCCAATTTATTACTCCAAAAATAATTCAAGATATTAAAAAATATGTTTTGAGGATAATCCATGTATAAGATTTAGCACCGACCTTTTGATTTGTTTCAACAACTATGACTTAATCAGATTAAGCTGCTTTTTCCATTTGGTTCCCACCACAATTCAATCAACAAGCATTAGGAGAATTCAATAGCATCTTTTAACTACTTGAACACTACTATCTTTATGGGCAATTTTTATAGCCAATCACATTAGGAGTATTCTCAAAATTGGAAAAGGTTCATATGAGAGTTATTTGTATCATCTAAGAGCATGGCTTCTCAACTCAACCAAACAACTACTATATGACTAAAGATTAGCATGTAACTAAAAATAGTTACTTTTACATTCGAGTAGTCTGTAAAGAGTGATCAAACATATTGGAGAGATTTGCAAATACATCGTTGTTCATAATACAGAGCAATGACTAAGAAAGTAAACTTAATACATCATTGTTCATCATTCTTTCATTTTAATTCTTATTTGATTTATTAATATTTGCCTCATTATTTTGAATTAATCCAAGAAATTAATTAGTGATGTCTTCAAATCTTAATTAGCACACAAAGCCAAGGTCATGCTGTAGAAATTAACATTATCCATTACACTCTCAACATATGTATCCCTAATACTCATTATTGACTATATATATCCAAAAGAAAAATAGAAAAAACTTGAAGAAAAAGAATAAACTGGAATTTCATGAAATATTTAGAAGACTTGGAGAGGCACATCTCTTTTCTTATATAAATGCAAAGATGGGCCTGTTTGTACCTAATTTATGCGTAGAAAAAGTCACAATAATCATGTCTTCCTCTTAAGTCTAAAAGCTACTCTATTTTGCTAATTTCTGCATTGATAAGTTGATTAGAAAAATTATTTTCTTGTTCGAATCCGCATCTTCTTGTGCAATTTGACCTTTCTATTATTTAAGTATTAAATGTTGCATATTATTACAATAGTTAATAGACAAAAGCAGTTTATAATGTTATGACCCTTCTCTTTCTATCATTCTCTTCGTGTTTTTCACCCGCACTCTCCTGCTTACCCCTTTTCTCTTTCTCCTTTACTAAAAATTAATCTATCCTCATTTTTCTCCTTTATCACCATCCTTTCCCTCCATTGTCATTTGTCACCCTTAAACTAAAAAGTTACAACTAGAAAGAGAAAAATAAATGACTAAGAAACTATGAAACAAAAAAAATTGAGAGGAAAATAAAAAAAGAAAAAATATATACATAGAGGAGAGAGAGAGAGAGAGAGAGAGAGAGAGAGAGAGAGAGAGAGAGAGAGAGAGAGAGAGAGAGAGATTTTATAAATCTTTTACACAAAATTAAGTCTAATTATTTCCTAAAGGCATCTCATTTTTCATAACTATGGAACAATTGTTTGAACACTTATTGGATTCCTAAATTAACTTATTAGCTTATAAGCATCTTAACATTAATGTAATGCATGGCCTAGGATAATCAAACACTCAAATCCACAATTTCAAAAATATAGAAATCCAAATCCAAGTACTCTGGTTTAAATGAACTAAAGATATTCATAGCCCCTTCAAGCTTTCAAATGTAAATGTAAAAGCTTTACACCCAGAGAACTGCCACTTAGAACTTATTATCATAGTTTCCAGCAAAAATACCTTCCCACCACCCAGTTAATTCATTCCCAATGCCACATTTGCACATTCAAGTCAATATAATTGAACATAAGACATATATAGAATAATTGGTTGATTGAAAAGAAAAGAGAAGAAAGCATGAGACAATGTTACAACAAAAATAGATGAGTAAAAGATAAGTGCTTAAGACATATAGTTCTTGACAAGTTAAATTCCAAAATAACTACCTATCAACGTCAATGTATAACTAAAAATTCCAAAACAAAAAATAAATTTAGATTATTAAGCAGTGAATAAAAATAAACAGTTCTTGTATCACAAATTTAAATAATCCTACAGTAAGCATTTACCTCCACATTGGTCATTTGTTTCAAGGGAATGAGCATTCCAATCATTTCTTCATTAGTGGAAATGAAGAACACTATAGTTTCCAGAAGACATTTCTAATTGTTAGAATTTGTCTTCTATCATTAATATTAATCAAAGATTTTCTAAGATACTGAGATCCAAAAGAACACTGTAAAATATTATAATTCATGAAACAAATTATGGATTAAAGAACTATTTGATAGGTGATGATTTTACAAATAATTATAGCAACTATACAACAATTTCTACTTCTTTACCCCAAAAGACCATATTTCTAAGAATGCACTACTAGATAAGTGAATCCAATCTAAGAGAGACTAGAAATTAGAAAACAAATACCTAGAATGTAAATTAGTAAGATTCGCCTCATTATTTCACTTAAGGAAGCCAATTTTTGGTCTTCGCTATCACTTACATGGATTGAAGTGGCAAATCCTTACCTTGCAATTTTATTAGATTTTGGAATAGTGTACTTGTTCGGTGACCAATTTTGAATGATTTCTAGCTAGAATTGCAAATGATGCTGAAAATTGAAGATCAAATTATGATGAATTAATAGACTTTTGATGTGATTTGCAATCCTTTCGTAGAAATGAGCTGACGTTTGAAGTGAATTAATGTTTGAAGGTGAGTGATTGATCTGAATACTAGATTCAACAAAATGATAATTTGATTTACTTTTTATAAAATTATGGAATTAATTAATTAATCTAAATTAGCTATTAATAGAAAAAATAAAAATATATTACATGCTGGGCTATTACAATTTTTATTATCAATTTTGTGGGCTATTTGAGTTGGGCCTCTTGTTGGAATAGTGCCCTACAAGCCAATTAGATTGGCATGTAAACTATTTCACTCATGATATAATGTTGATTGAAGGATATTCGTTAAATGGCCATCTTCATCTTATGCTTATATTTACTTTACTAGCAATAGGATAAAGCTCTTAGATCACTCATGACTATGAGACTTGTTTCGATGGCCATAGAATGAGTTTTACACAGTCATGATCTTTAATCTTCAAAGTTATAAGATCCTATGAGACAGGGCAACAAAGATCCAAATAAACTTGTACTAACGATGCATAAATTCAAGAGTTAGCTATTGCTTTATTCCATGAGCGATCATATGAGATACGGGTGCATGTTGGTGGGTGCTTGTTAGATAACAAGGCACTGAAGACCCATATGGAGAATCCACTCGATTGCTGTAGTGGCAAGTTCTCGTACTTACGCTGGTGTAGATAGTTAGTCCTCTAACTTGAGGATCCATAGTAACCTTGTGTTTGGTCCTCATGTTTTGACTCTTTTTTGGTCCCTTAATGGGTTAATCAGGTTAAGATTGAGTATAAGCTACTTGGTATGGAGGTTTGTGAGATTTAAGATAGAATTCGACTCCTTGTCTTTATGAAGAATGAGTGCATCTCCTATGTGTTCTCTAATGATCAATTCCAAGAAATCCTTGCACAAAGTGGTATGACAATTTGAGAAATGAGTTTTCCAAAGAAAATGTCATACAAAGGAATCAAGCATTGAGAATAGAGACATAATATTGAGGCTATTAGGGAGTTGATGAATATCTCGCCCTAGGCCTCTCTCGAGAGATAGGAGATGGAGGACTATATTTGCATGGTATGCGTAGAGTTATAGTAGTTCTCCAAAAGTATTTATTTCATCCAATTAGTTGGGCTCCATGGGCTTGAGGTTGGACATCGACTATGGAGATTGGGCACTATTTAATTAATAAAATTTATTGAATTGAGTCGATTAGTTAAAAACTATTCTTATCTAAAATGAACTTAAGATATTCAAAAGTCACAAGGAGTTGTGAGCCCCTGTCTAATGAATGGTAGAAGCTATTGGACCACATATAAAATACAATTAGCTTCCTAATTGATGGAGGAATATTTCTAAGAGTTAGAATATTCACTTCTAGTGGACTGATTTTGAGGTGACCAATTTTGAGGTTAATTTTGGCTTGATTAATTTAAGTGTTAATTAATCAATTAATTTAAGGAGTTAAATTAGACCAATAATTAAAGTTTTAATTATTTAGTGCCATTTGATCTCCAAATGATAAAAGTTAACTTAAAGAGTTAAGTTAACAAAATTAAGCTTAAGAGTTAAGCTTGTTGACTTAAGAGCTAAATCAAATGTTAATTAATTAAATTAAAGTGTTTAATTTAATTAATGAGAAGAATATATTTTTAAGGAAAACTTCAAATGAAAATTTCATTTGAGTTGGCATTTTAATTAATTTGAAATTAGATTCAAATTAGATTGAAATGCACATGCAATTCAAATAAAAATTGAATTTCCATTTGCCAACTTGGCCTGCAAGTTGACTGCCCCACCTTGAGTGGAATCACACCATCCTCCCTATATATGTAGATATATAGGGGCATATATTCAGCATTTGTATTTTTGGTGTGAAGATTAGAATCTTTTACATTTCCCTCGAAAACTCTTTCCAAGCATTGCCTCATGTGTTGAAGCTTTGCTCTCTATTCTTCTCCTACCTCAAAATTGGCCTCCACCATTGATTTTTTTTCCTATTTTTATCTAGCTACAAGTGGGGATAAATTGGTATTTCAATTGGTGTGTGGATCATCACAATAGAGGCAAAACATTTGGTTTGCTCATCCTTGAAGATCTACTTTGTAGAGCAACAGTTTCGACGAATTTTTTTCAGGAGATCCAGAATATTTTTTGCCCTGAATTTTTGCAAGTGTCTTCATCAATGTGTTTATAGTATATATAAATTTTTTCGTGATTTTTGGAGGTACTTGGATGAGGCAAAAGTTTCTCTCTTCTAGATACATTAATTTCTGGCAGATTCTGGATTGGTGAAAGGTTCACCAATATCGCCTTGGAAATTTGCTCATCAAAGTAATCCTCTTATCAAATTTGAATCCATGGAATGTTTATATCCTTGTTAGCTTGAGTAACCTAGTTAATTTTAGCTTTTTGAAGTTTTATTATTGGATCCTAGTGCTACTCTAACCTTCAAATGGCATCGGAACCTAATTCATGCCATGATTGGGATTTTTGATTGATTCATTCATGTTATGAATTAATCAAAATCACCAAATTTTTTATTCATATGATGGATTAGAGTGTTTGGTTGATGTTGTGTGTGGCTCTTTAATTGATGAATTAAAAGCATGCTATTATGTGATTTAAGTGTTGATTTATGTAATTAGTATATTTTAGTTCATAGTTTCCAATGTTGAATGTTAATTTAGCATTAGTTGATGTTATATGTTGATATAGCATGATGTTTAATGACTGAAAGTGTTTTGGTCACTTTTGTTTCCAATTGCATTGGAATTCCATTGGAGATTTTTGGAGAATATGATTCTCACTTGAACTTGTTTTTGAAAGCATGTTTGGAGAATTGAAATTTCAGTTTTGAAAGATGTTTTAATGCTGAAATTACATCCATAGGGTGTGTTTTAATGTCTAGAAGATATTCTAGAGTTTTTGGTGTATAGAAGTTGAGCCAAAAGTGGTTTGACTCGCCCTTGATCATAATACAGGGTAGCTGTCAGCCATAGTAGCGCACAAGGCTGGACAATGACCAAGGTTTGTGGCCTAGCCGTGCACACACCTTGGCCAGCAGCACCTAGTTTAAGGTTGGGCAAGTTTTGAGCTTCATTTTGGTTCCTAATGTGACTAAAAACCATTTTAAATCACACTTAATAGATGCACAAGTGTTGTGCAAGCTCCCAAAATTATGTTTGACATTTTTGATTACTTTGAAAAACTTGCTTAAGTTAATCTCGTACTTGTTGCATAATTTTTATGCTTGACCAATTATTTGTTTGTGAGATAAGCATTTAATTGATAAAAGTGAATGTTATTTTTTTATTTATTTATTGTTCATTTAAGTGTTGAATGAATGATGAATGAATGGGGATTATCATGAGTCTTTTAATATTAATTTTATTTATTTCAAGTTGTTGAAATGAGTTGTATTAAATGGGGTTTGCATGTCTCTTATTCTATCTTGTAAAAGTTATGAGAGTAGAATCATTAGGAGTGAGGTTTTCTTTTTCTTGTAAAAGTTGCAAGGAGCAAAAAGGATCCATGGAAGCTTGAAGGCCTATAAATGTATGGGATACACTCATGTAATAGCTTAGTTTAATCAACCCACTTAAAATTAACCGAGTGATACATTTATGACACTAAGTACATCACTTCGTTAGGCTTCTGGTTATCCCACCCGCATTGCATGCTAGGCTTATTTACTTATTTATGCTTTCTATATCCTATTAATGTATGAGATGCATGATTAGGATATAGACAACCTATGTAAGAAGATAAAAATGATGAGATCTTTGCAAGCAAAAATCCATCCACTTAGAATGTATAAGTATTTTTTCAAATATTAAGTCAAAATGGATACAAATTAAAAGAGTTATAATTAATCCAAGTCTTTTACCAATAGTATATGGCATGATGATGCTACACCCTTGTGTGATATACATCTAATCATAATGGTCACACTTAGTTGGAAAGTTGTGACCATATACTTTGCATGAGGTGCACCTTCGATTTAGGAATGCCCATATATTATACACTCAGTCACAGGGGATGTTGTGGCACCTGTCTTGAATCAAAGCTTGATTGGTAGGTTTGTCTTAACATCGAGTAATGTAGAGATCGTCATTATAGGGGATCTATATAAAATGGTGAGGCAAAATATGTCAAGAGTTGCATGAGATACAATTAGCAAAAGTGCTTACCTTTGGATTGCTTGTGGATATACATCTAGTCATAGGGGTCCATTTGCAAGTCCTTAGGATCTTGATTCTCACTAGGAAATATGATTTCCTAAATTCTTCTTGGGGTTAAAGGATTCGATAAAATAATAGGAGGAAAACATGTTTGAAAGACCATAAACATGTTTTTAATATCAAATTCAACCACATGCTTATATACTCGTTTGTGTCTTTGAGGATTTGTGAAGTCTCAAGAATGGCTAAAATTCCACTCAACATTAATTTAGAAACCAAGAAACCAACTGGGCCAAACTTCCACAATTGACTTAACCTCAAAAATTATTCTAGATTCGTAGAAGCGGATGCAGATCCTATATCATGGTATTCCTAATCCCTCTGGGTTTAATGTAGATCTAGAGACATGTGAATGTTCACGAATTGGGTTCAAGATCATCATATCCCTTAGTCTCATGATGGCATCTACAAACATTTAAATATCTCAAGGACACATGAATAATATCTTGATTAAAGTTTACAAGAGTTGTAAAGCAAATGAGGTATGAAAAATTCATATTGTTAAAGGAGATTTTTCAAGCTAGGATGGATGTGAAGTTATACATCATCACCTATGATCTAAAAATGATTAAGCTTGGAGAAGCATTTTCAACTTGGACATAGTGATGGATAATGATCTCCATGAGCATTTGATTCTCATATCCTCGATGAGTTTTATTGATCAAAGTGTTGATCTAGAAGGAGACTACCATGACAAAAGCAAACTTTTGGCATTTGTTTCTTCCTCTTAGTTTCTAGGCCCTAAGGGGTGCTAGAAAAGGAGGTAAAAGGAAAAAATGTTCTTTCTCCAAGGGTAAACAACTATTAAAGGCATTTAGAGGAGTCAAAATGATTATAGAGGATATAGTCAATATTATTTATTTTTATTTTGCAAGATAGGCCATTGGAAGTGGTATTCCAAGGAATACCATGCAACCCTTGAGAAGGGTATGTACTTTATTGAAATGCATTTAGGATAAATTCTTACTGGTCGATTAGTTTAAAAGAAGTTTTAAACTAAAATGAATATAAGATATTCAAAGTTACAATGAGTTATGAGCGCATATCCAATGAATGGTAGAACCTATTGGGTTACACACAAAATCTAATTAACTTTCTAATTAATAGAGAGAATTTTCTGAGGTGTTAGAAAAGGATCTCTCTTAGTGGACCGATTTTTAGGTACCAAGTTTGAAGGTTACTTTGGGCTTGATTAATTTAAGTATTAAATTAATCAACTAATTTAAGGAGTTAAATTAGACTAATAATTAACGGGTTAATTATTTGGTGCCAACATGACTATTAATCGGTCAATTTAACTTAAAGAGTTAAGTTAACAAAATTACGTTAGTTTGACTTAAAGAGTTAAGTCAAAGAACAATTAATTAAATTAAAGAGTTTAATTTGATTAATTGGGAAGAACGAATTTTGGAGGGAAAATTCAAATAAGATTTGAATTAACATCTTAATTTATTTGGAATGAGATTCCAAATGTAATTAATATGCAAATGAAATTCAAATGAGATTTGGATTTAAATTTGCCACATAAGCACCCCAACTTGGCTACTCCCCTCATGAAATGTGTGATGCCAACTTAGCATCACACCATTCAGTATCTGTATATTGAGGTAGAGAGAGGGGATCATCCATAATACAATTGGTGTGAAGAATTAGATTTTTTGTATTTTCTCTCCAAAAACTTCTTGCAAGGAAGCATTCATGTGTTGAAAGCTTTGCTCTCTTATTCTTTTTTCCTACATAAAATTGGCCTCCACCATTGTTGAATCTCTGGTCTTACTCTTGCTTATAGACTAGAGATTTAGAAAGATCTCATTGGTGTGTGGATCATTATAATAGTGGCAAGGCATTTGACTTGCTTGTTTCTAGAGATCTACCTGAACAGAGTCCAATTTGGTGAATTTCTTGAATAGTGAAGAGTTCACTTGCTACTCCGTGGATTTAGCTTTTCGAGGTAATGCTCTCACCAAATCTAAATCCCTAGCATGATTAGATCTTTGTTATGCTTGTAAGCACTAGTTAATTCCATGCTCTTGATGTTTTAATAATTGGATCCTAGTACCTTACTTGCTTTCACTTTTATGCTTTAATAATTGGATCCTAGCACTACATGTGACTTCAACACCAGCAATTAGGACATAAGAATGACATGTAAACAACCACTTCTTGTAGGAAAATAACTGACAAAATATACCTTATTAACAGGTTGATTTCGTTTAGGAACTAATGCAAGGATAAAAATTGATTCCTATTGTTGACTAGTGTTTATTGGGAAAAAAAAGTCTGTTACGGTTGAATTCTTGAGTTAAAATTTCAATTTTATATTGTAAAATGATATATTTCATGGTATTGTAAATAAAATCAATTTATTAGTGCTTTGTAGATTTAATGAGTTTTTACATACTTCATGTTGTATCATGATTTTTGTCAGAATCATACTCTTATATGTCATGTATTATTTGCTAAGTTTCATGGTAATATGCTTTGTGCATGTTGAGATACTCAAAACCTAGTTAGAATTTCTTTTGTTTCATTCTGATACATTGCATAATTTGAAAATTACACAACTAGCATCCTTTGAAGGAAGTTAGAGAGGATAACTCTAGTGCATTAGGCAAAGTTAGAGATATGAGATGCTATTAAATAAATTTATGCATTTTTTGTCAGAACATCTTCAAGATTAAGGAAGATAAACATTTGAAAATTCTTTATTTAGTCCATTAAGGTGCCAAAACAATACAAATACTAGAAAATTCTCCAGTTAAGTATTTGGCTAGAGTAATAGGTGAGGTAGCTAACCCAAAGAGAAAAGTAATGCTTATGAAATTGGGGTCCATGTTAATTAAAATGTGGAGGGTGAAAAAGAGGGAAAATTATAATTTTGTCCTCAAAATTCACGATGTATTCATTTTGTGTCCTTAAATAGTTTTCAATTAAAAAATGGGTCCCTTAAATGTCCATTTTTTTAACATATGAAGTCCCTACCATTAAGAATATAGTTAAGTCCAATAGAAAGTAGCCATGTGTCTTGCACATAAATACTAATGGAGGGAAAGACCTCAAAATCTTACCAAGTTTCCCACCAAACAAGTTTTGTTAGATGTCTTATACTATTATTTCTCATTTGTTTTGCTTTATTTCACACATAGTACAATAAAATAAAAGAGTAATTACTGAGAAGTCATGTGTGAAGCAAAATCATAAAGGAAAAATTGAAGAAGGTAAAATGAGTTCAAGGAACTCCTTCAATGGCCATTCAAGTAACAAGTTTGATCTAACCTATCCATTATTTTGCCATTGTGGATAGAGCAACCATTGTAAACACCATGGAGCTTAAATAAACCAGGCAGGATAAATCATGCTTGCTCAAATTATAAGGTATGTTTATTCAAGTTTCCTTTACTTTTTTTAATTTTGATGTTGAAAATTTGCATTAAACTTGGAGTTTTATTGATGAACATTTTGTAGAAGAGAGGATATTGTATTGTATTGAAGTGGTAGGATCTTGAAATGAGTGACAAATCAAAGGTTATCATTCCTAGATTGTTGGGAAGAATAAATAAGCGGGAGGTAGAAAATGCATGGCATAAGAAATTGAAAGAAAAATTGGAGGAAGAAAAGCGGGTCAACAAAGAAAGAAAGAAGAAATTAGGAATTTGATTTTAATTTACAACGAAAGGATAAAGCTGATTTATGTTTTTCATGCAATTTGTGTGTTCTTCATTGTAGTTGTGGTGATAAAAATGAAGTGGTCAATTATTGAAGGTAAAGTTGCATTACTGCAACTTAGGGGCTATGTAATTTTACATGGTTAAGTTAGGGGGCAAAGTTATGTCGTGGGGTGAAGAATATGCTTGTAACATTGTAATGCAATGTTTTGTAAATGGAAAAGTTTAGTTATGACCAAGTTTTAGTATTCTAAAATTTCCAGCACACTTTGAGGTTTCAGTTCCAACAAGATTTGAAGTTCCACATATTTGCTCAAATTCTTCCAGCACATTAGTTTTAGTATAGTGTCTATGCACAACAAAAATCAGTTTTAGTGTGATGTCCACATCCAACATATTATTTTTAATGTTCATTTGCTCAATAATTTCCTATAGAATTTGATTCTAGTTCTGACAAAGTTTCAACATTTATTTCCAGCAAATATACAGATGCAACAATTTACTAGAAATCTTGCTATAAAATTTCAAGTAAATTTTTAACGTAACTCAACCTCAAAATGTTGCACAAAAATCATTCAAATAACAATTCAACTGAAATTCCATCAATTCAATCAATTTAATTTCCACTGAACCGTAATTCCATCAATTATATTAAACATCATCAATTCAATTAACTAGAAACTCAATAGCAACATCAATTATCTTGAATACAAAAACATAACTCTTCTTCAAACTCAACATCAATCTAACAAAAATCCAACATCAAATATTCTTCAATATCAATCCAATAGAAACTTCAACTAAAATCAAAACAACAGTCAGTTCATTTCATCATAATACACTTCATCAACACATTTAATTGGAAATAGACTTTGACGTAGTAGACTTCAAAATGGACTTTGCAATAGCAGATTTGGAGACACTAGATGCAACTTTGCCTCTAGAGGAACTAGGGATACATGATTTCAAGTTGGAAACTGTAATAAAGTTGATTCCAACTTTCACAATCATAAGGTTGTGGTTGGTAAAAGATGCTCGATTAATATGCAATAATTGAGATTAATTAGTTGGTCTACAAAACTAATCTTTACCAAAATAAAATAGAGAACCATACCAATAAAAAATGAGGTAACTTCATTTGATCTTTCTCCAATTTGAACCTTTTTCTAAGGCCTTCTAACTTGAAAAAACATAACAATGTAGTTAATTCAAAAATAATTCAAAAATATTCTAACTTGTAATTACAAATCCATAAACATGTAATTTCTCCTTACCACTTCTTTCCTTAGCACAAGTTCACTAGAAACCAAACTCTTAAGTTGGCTGATTTGCTTCCACATTTGAAAAAGTTTCATTCCTATGCTTAGAAACTTCAATTGGTGCAACTTCTTGATGCTTATGTTTAGTTTCCATTGTTTTTTTTTCTTAC
>JACGDI010005271.1:481853-538757 GCA_014898725.1 Jacaranda copaia | reverse complement strand
TAAGATTAATTAATTAAGAGTTAATTAATTGATGTCACATGACTATCAATTGGTTAAAATTAATTTAAAGATTGAGTTAATTTTGACTAGCTGAAATATTTAAGCACTTTGACTCAAGGGTTAAGTCAAATTATTATTAATTAAATTAAAGCATTTAATTTAATTAAGTTGGAGAGATACTTTTTGGGAGAATTATTAAATTATTACTTCATTTAATAAGAATTAAAATTTAATTACAAGACATTTCGTTAGATGAAATTTGTGCTTCAATTAAATTCACTAATCAAAAGTTAGTGGCCACCTAAGCAAAGGACACTTGGAATCACCTTCTTTTGGGATGTGTGTGACCACTTCTTTATAAAGATATGGTAGACTAGCCAACCAGATGTGTTGGAATAATACCTTACAAGCTAATGGGATTGGCTTTGTACAAACTATTACATTGTAAAACAATTTTGATTAAATGATATTCTTAATATGACCACCTTCATCTAATGCTTTATTGTACTTCACTTGCATTTGGATGAAGCCTTTAGAACGCCTTAGACTACAGGACTTGGTTTGGTGACCATGGAATAAGTTTCATAGGGTCGTGATCTTAAAACTTCCAAGTCATAGGATCTTATGAGACGGGGCATCTAAGATCAGGATAGACTTGCACTAATGATGCAAAAATCAAAAAGTTGGAGATTGCTCCATTCCATGAGCAACTGTATGAGATACGGGTGTATGTTAATAGGTGCTTATTAGAGAACAAGGCACTAAACACCTACCGGAGAATCTACTAGATAGTCAAAGTGGCAAGTTGGTAGTGGCTAATTCTTTTACTTACGCTAGTGTATATTATTAGTCCTCTAACCTGAGGATCCATGGTAACCTTGTGTCCGATCCTCATGCTTTGACTTATCTTTAGCCACTTAGCAAGTTTTTTAGGTTGAGATTAGGTATGAGCTGCTTGGCATGGAGGTTTGTGAGATCTAAGAAGGAATCCAACTCTTTGCTATTGTGAAAAGTGAGTACATCTCTTATGTGTTCTATAATGATCGATTCCAAGAAATCTTTGTGTAAGGTAGTGTGAAAATTTGGAAAAGAAGTTTTCAAAAGGTGAAGTCACATAAATGGATTTGAACAATGAGAATAGATACATAGTATCGAGGCTAATGGGGAGCCAATAAATATTTTACCTTAGGCCTCTTTTGAGAGATAGGAGATAAAAAGACCGTATTTGCATGGCACGCGTGGAGCGATGATGTTTCTCTAGAATTTTCATTTTGGCCAATTAGTTGGGCTCCATGGGCTTGAGGTTGGACATCCACCATGGACATTGGGTACTCTTTAATTAATGACATTAATTAAATTAAGTCAACTAGTTTAAAAGGAGTTTTAAACTAGAATGAATATAAGATATTCAAAAGTCACAAGGCATTGTGAGCCCATGTCCAATGAATGGTAGAACCTATTAGGTCACACACAAAATCTAATTAGCTTTCTAATTGAAAGAGAGAACTTTCTAAGGAGTTAGAAAAGAGATCTCTTTATCTTAGTGGATCGAATTTTGGTGCAAAATTTAAAGTCAATTTTGGCTTGATTGATTTAAGAGTTAAATTGATCAACTAATTTAAGGGGTTAAATTAGATCAATAATTAAGGAGTTAATTATTTAGTGTGAACATGACCATCAATTGGTCAAGTTAAGTTAAAAATTAAGCGTAAAGAGTAAAGTTAGTTTGACTTAAAGAGCTAAGTCAAACATAATTAATTAAATTAAAGAGTTTAATTTGATTAATTAAGAGGAATGCATTTTTTGAAGGAAGACTCAAATGAGATTTGAGATGGCATCTTAATTAATTTGAAATGAAATTCCAAATGTAATTGAGATACAAATGAAATTCAAATGAAATTTGGATTCCCTAGCAACCTTGGCATCTTAGCTGCCCTCCTCATGGAATGTGAGATGCCACCTTAGCATCACACAAATCCATATCTATATATAGATATAGTATTGGAGCTGGCCAGAGAGAGAGTGTGCTGTGCAAAAGGTGTGAAGAATTAGATTCTTCATTTTTCCCTCCAAAATCAACCCCGTATGTAAGCTAGCATTTCATGTGTTGAAGGCTTAGCTTTTCTTCCTCCTCCTACCAAAATTTTGCCTCTTTCATCCCTAATTCATTGGTTCTATTCCAGCTTATGAATTCAAGAATTTAGAAAATTTTATTGGTGTGTGGACTATTTCAATAGAGGCAAGATGTGTGGCTTGCTATATTTCTAGAGAGCTCCCCATGCGAGGTTTAACTTTGAGAATTTCTCTAGGATGATGCAGAAGGCCAATTGATCTTAATTTTTTTTTGAAGACTCTCCGAGGTGTTGGATATATTCATTAATATTTTTGGTATTTTTGGAAGTGATTTGGTAGGGATATCTTTGCTATTCTTCTGCTATGCCGTGAGTAGACAGAATCTAGAATCAGTGAAGAGTTCACTTGTTTCATTTCGGATTTGCTTATAAAGGTGATCCTCTATAAAAATCTAAATCCAAGGGATGATTAGATCCCTATAATACTTGTCGGCACTAGTTATTTCATGTTCTAAAGTTTTGGTTATAGATCTTAGTATCTATCTTGCTTTCAAGATGTATGTAAGGTGTGCATATTTTATGTGATTTTCTCCCAACAATATTGTGTGGTGGGAATCTAAATTGTTAGCCTCCCATTGCTCTCTTTTTCTCCATTCTTCTTCCACCTCAATATTCCCAACCTTTCTCAAAGAGTATCTTTTGAAGTATAAATCTAAGGCTTTTGAAAAGTTCAAAGAGTATAAGAATGAAGTAGGAAAGCAGAAAGGACTTAGTATTAAAGCCATTCAATCAAATCGAGAGGAAGAATACCTAAGTGCTGAGTTCTTAAATTATCTTAAAGAGAATGGGATTCTCCCTCAATAGACTCCACCCAACACATCCCAACTTAATGGAGTAACCAAAAGAAGAAATTGTACCTTGTTAGATATGGTGCGTTTCATGATGAGTTTTTCTGATGTACCCATATCTTTTTAGGGATACGCCTTAGAAATAACTACGAGGTTTCTAAATGTAGTACCTTCAAAGTCAGTGCCAAAAATCCCATATGAGATATAGCATGGCACAACACCCTATTACCACTATCTAAAGGTTTGGAGATCTCCTGCCTACATGAGACGTACATTGGGGGATAAATTGGATAGTAGATCCATTTTGTGTATGTTTATGAGATACCCAAGAGAGTCTTTGGGCTATTACTTCTATGATCCCTAGGAACCAAAGGTGTTTGTATCGATGAATGCCCACTTTTTGGAAAAAATTTTCTATTGGATAAAGGTGTTGTCATTGAGCTTGATAAAGTTCAAGACGATCAAGAAATCTCACAAGTGGTGGAAATAGTAGAATTGCAAAAACTTAGCACACAATCTCTAAGAAGATTGGATCGAATCAAGAAGCAATCCAAAAAGTTCGGATTCCTTCATGAGATGAGTTAATCAGATAAGGATCCGAAGACTTATGAAGAATCTATGTCAGACATATATTCGGGATGTTGGCTTGATGCCATGAGGTCCAAAATAGACTCCATATACTCAAATAAATTATGGACTTTGGTAGATCCACCAAAAGGAATAGTTTATGTTGGTTGCAAGTGGATATATCAGCAAAAGCTTAGGGTAGATGGAAAAGTAGTAACTTTTAAGGTGTGATGAGCGGTAAAAGATTACACTTAAAGACCCAATATTGATTTTGAGAAAACCTTTTCATCGATCGCTATGCTTAAGTCCACTTAGATCTTACTAGCCATAGCTGCATATTATGACTATGAGATATGATAAATGGATATGAAACCTATTTTCCTCAATGGTGACATTGAAGAAGAAATTTACATGGAGCAATCAAATGGTTTTACATCCAAGGAGAGTGAGCAAAAGATTTGCAAGCACCAAAGGTCCATCTATGGACTTAAATAAGCATCTCAATGTTGAAACATATGTTTTAACAAACAGTCAAATATTTTGGCTTTGTCAAAAATGTGTATGAGCTATGTGTGTACAAAAAGGCTAGTGGGAGTTTAGTATAGTTTATTGTGTTTTATATCGATGATATCCTTCTCATTGAGAATGAAGTAGGAATGTTGGAGTGCACTAAAGTATGGTTATCTACACAATTCTTCATGAAGTATTGGGGAGAAGCATCTTACATATTAGAAATACGTATCTATATAGATTGATCAAGGAGGATGCTCAAGCTTTTCCAAACCCCATACATTGATAAGATACTAAAGAGATTTAGTATGGAAGAATCCAAGAGGGTTTCTTCCCATAGGACATGGGATTTATCTCTCCAAGTCTATGGCCCTCAAGATTAAAGAGGAGAAACGAAGAATGTCCCATATACCCTATGCCTTCACAATAGGGAGCATAATGTATACAATCTAATGTACTAGACTAGATGTGACACACTTGCTAAGTATTACGAGTAGGTTCCAATCCAACCCTGGTGAGAGTCACTGGATGGTCGTAAAAATAATCCTTAAGTACTTGAGAAGAACTAAGGACTTATTTTTAGTGTACAACAATGGAGAATTGAAACTTGAAGGGCTTTTGGATTCTTGTTTCCAATTCGATGTAGATGACCTCAAATCTAGTTCTAGATTCATATTTTACCTCAATGGTGGCACGGTAAGTTGAAAAAATTCCAAATAAGACACCATAGCTAACTCGACCATAGAGACAGAATATATTGTGGCTTCGAAAGTTACAAAGGAAGGTGTTTGGATGAAAAACTTCATTTAAGAGTTGAATGTAGTGCCTAGTATTGCTGAGCTAGTTGTTGTTTTTTGTAACAACAATAGAGTGGTAGCGCAAGCTAAAGAGCTAAGATATCATCAGCTATCCAAGCATATATAGAGGTAATATCATTTGATTTGGGAGATCATTGATGGAGGAGACATCTGATTGAAGAGAGTTGCCTTGGAAAAGAACATAGTAGATCTACTGATTAAAACCCCTATCATAGAAAGTCTTTAAAGGATATCTTAAGAAGAAAGGTCTTAAGATCATGGGGCATTGGCTTTAGGGCAAATGGGAGATTTATTGAAATAGTACCCTGCAAGCCAATAGGATTGGCCTTGTACAAACTATTACCTTGTAAAGCAATCTTGATTGAATGATATTCTTAATATGGCCAACTTTATCTTATACTTTATTATACTTCACTTGAATTTAGATAAAGCCCTTAGATTACCTTAGACTATGGGACTTGGTTTGGTGACCATGGAATAAGTCTCACAGGGTTGTGATCTCAAAACTTTTAAGTTATAGGATCTTATGAGACAGGGCATCTAAGATCTAGATAAACTTGCACTAATGATGCATAAATCCAAGAGTTGAAGATTGCTCCATTCCATAAGTAGCTATATAAGATTTGGGTGCATATTTATGGGTGCTTATTAGAAATCAAGACACTGAATACCCATCAAAGAATCCACTAGACAACCAAAATGGCAAGTCAATAGTGGCTAATGCTTCTACTTACACTAGTGCATATTATTGATCCTCTGACTTGAGGATCTATGGTAACCTTGTGTCCAGTTTTCATACTTTGATTCATCCTTCACCACTTTGTGGGTCTTTCAGGTTGAGATTGGGTATGAGCTACTTGGCATCGAGGTTTGTGAGATCCAAGAAGGAATCTAACTCCTGTATATTGTGAAGAGCGAGTACATCTCTTATGCGTTCCATAATGATTGATTCTAAGAAAACCTTGCGCAAGGAGGTGTGACAATTTGGAAAAGAAGTTTTTCAAAGGTGAGGTGACACAAATGGATTCAAACATTGAGAATAGAGACATAGTATCGAGGCTAATGGGTTGCCAACAAATATCTTGCCTTAGGCTTTGTTTGGCAGATAAGACATAGAAAGACCATATTTGCATGGCACGTGTAGAGTGATGATGGTTCTCTAGAAATTTCATTTCAGCCAATTAATTAGGCGTCATACACTTGAGGTAAGACATCGACCATAGAGATTGGGTACTCTTCAATTAAAGAGATTAATTGAATTGAGTCGACTAGTTTAAAAGGAGTTTTAAACTAGATTAAATATAAGATATTTAAAAGTCACAAGGCATTGTGAGCTGATATCCGATGAATGGTAAAACCTATTAGATTACACACAAAATTCAATTAGCTTCCTAATTGATGGAGAGAATTTTCTAATGAGTTAGAAAAGAGATCACTCTTTCCTAGTGGACCAAATTTTAGTGCAAAATTTGAAAGTCAATTTTGGCTTGATTGATTTAAGAGTTAAATTGATTAACTAATTTAAGGGGTTAAATTGGACCAATAATTAAGGAATTAATTATTTGGTTCCAACATGACCATCAATTGGTCAAGTTAACTTAAAGAGTTAAGTTAGTTTGACTTAAAAAGTTAAGTTAAAGCATAATTAATTAAATTAAAGAGTTTAATTTTATTAATTAGGAGGAATGCAATTTTTGAGGAAAGACTCAAATGATATTTGAGATGGCATATTAATTAATTTGAAATGAGATTTCAAATGTAATTAAGATGCAAATGAAATTCAAATAAAATTTAGATTCCCTTGCCATCTTGGCATCTTGACCGTCCCCCCTTCATGGAATATGTGATGCCACCTTGGTATCACATAAATCCATATATATATATATATATAGATATAGCAAAGGAGCTAGCCAGAGAGAGATTGTGGCGTGCAAAAGGTGTGAAGAAATGGATTTTTTATTTTTTGCTCCAAAATCAACCACTTGTGCAAGCTAGCATTTCATATGGTGAAGGCTTAGCTTTTCTTCCTCCTCCTACCAAAATTTTCGCCTCCTTCATCCCTAATTCTTTGGTTCTATTCCAGATTATGAATTATATAATTTAGAAAGTTTTATTGGTGTTTGGACTCTCTCAATAGAGGCAAGACGTGTGGCTTGCTTTATTTTTGGAGAGCTCTCTGCGCGAGGTCTGACTTTGCAGAATTTCTCTAGGATGATCTAGATGGAAAATTTACTTGAATTTTTGATTAAATACTCACCAAGGTGTTGATTATCTTTAGTAATTTTTTTGAAATTTTTGGAGGCAATTTGGAAGGTATATCTTCGATATTTTTCCTTTGTGCCGCGAGCAGACAGAATCTGGAATCAGTGAGATTTGCTTATCAAGGTGATCCTCTATCTAAATCTGAATCCAAGGCATGATGAGTTCTCTGTAATTCTTGTAGGTGTTAGTTATTTCTTGTTCTAAAGTTTTGATTATAGATCCTAGTGTTTATCTTGCTTTCAAGATGTATGTAAGGTGAGCACATTTTGTGTGATTTTCTCCTAACAATATTTTGCAGTAGGAATTTAAGTTGTTAACCTCCTAATACTCTCTCTTTCTCCCTTTTCCTTCCACCTCAATATTCCCCACCTTTCTCTCTTCATTCTCTGTATATTTTTCAGCCTTTTTGTAGAGAATAAGCCCATAGATTTGGTATGTGGACTTTTACAATAGAGGCAATCTATTTTGGCTGCTCTTGCGCTTGATTGGAGTAGTTTTTGGCAGCCAAATTTTTCTTTTTTTGGGAGTACATTTGGTGCTCTGATCTGCCTAAAATTTCTACTAAAGAATTTTGAAAGGATTGAGGAGTTCCAATAAAAATTTTAGTCAAAATGGAAGAGTCCATCTTGAGAAAAATCAATGGTGATTCTACTGTACTGGTGAAGAGCCTGTTTAACAGTTGAAGAGAGTTTTCTTTCTCTTCAAATTTTTTGCTTTCACCTTGGTATTTTCCTTTTCTAAATCTGAATCCTATACATGTATAGATCCTTGTAGTATTGTGTGGGCTAGTTTATGCAGTTTTATTTTTTGAAAAAATTTGGTTCCAATCGCCACACAAACCTTAAAAAATCACAAAAAAATGTTGTATCTTCTGAACACCTTGATAAAGACACTATAAAAAATTCATAGCAAAGCATGTTCTGGATCTCTTGGAAAATATTTGTTAGAACTATAGCTCTACAAAGTGGATCACTAAAGGTAAGCAAACTAAATATTTTGCCTTTATTGTAATGGTCCACACCCCAATTGAACTTCCAATTTCCCCTCACTTGCAACTAGAGAAAGTGAGGAGAAAAGTTATAGTGGAGGCCAATTTTGATATAGGAGAAGAATAGTTAGCAAAGCTTCAACACATGAGGTAATGCTTGAAAGCGTTTTTGGAGAGAAATGTGAAAGATTCTAATCTTCATATCAAAATGTAAGTGCTGAATATATACCCCCTCTATATCTAAATGTAGAGGGAATATGGTGTGATGCCAAGTTGGCATCAGACCTTTCTCAAGGTGGGTGGCCAATTTGCATGCTAAGTTGGCAACTGCAAATTCAAATCTTATTTAAATATCAATCTAATTTGGAATCTAATTTCAAATTAATTGAAATACCAACTCAAATGAACTTTTCATTTGAATTTTTCCTCCAAAATATATTCTTCTCATTAATTAAATTAAACACTTTAATTCAATTAATTAAGTTTTAACTTAACTCTTAAGTCAACAAGCTTAACACTTAAGCTTAATTTTGTTAACTTAACTCTTTAAGTTAACTTGGCCAATTAATGATCATTTGATACTAAATAATTAAGTTTTTAATTATTCGTTTACTATAACTCATTAAATTAATTGATTAGTTTAACACTTAAATTAATCAAGCCAAAATTGATCTTCAAATTGATCACCTCAAAATCGGTCCACTAGGAAAAAATATTCTAACACTTAGAAATATTCCTCCATCAATTAGAAAGTTAATTGAATATTTTGTTTGACCTAGTAAGATGTCCTTCAAAGACCTTTTGTGTTAGGGTTTAGTTAGTAGATCTGCTATATTCTCTTCTGTGGCAACTCTCTTCACTTAGATATTGCCTCTATTAATGATCTTCCAGATCAAATGATATCACCTCAATATGTGCTTAGATCGTTGATGAGATCTTAGCTCTTTAACTTGCGCTATTGCCCTATTGTTATCATAGAAGACAACTACCACCTCAGCAATGCTAGGCTCTATATTCAACTCTTGAATGAAAATTTTCATCCAATCATTTTCATTTGCAGCTTCTGAAGTTGCAATATATTCTATCTCTATGGTAGAATTGACTGTGGTGTTTTATTTGAAACGTTTCCAACTCACCACATCGCTATTGAGGTAAAGTAGAAATCTAGAAGTGGATTTGAAGTTATCTCCATCAGATTGGAAACTTAAATTGATAAACCCTTTCAATTCTTCATGCTAAGAACAATTCTTAGTCCTTCTCAAGTACTTAAAGATTACTTTCATGGCCATCCAGTGACTCTCACTGGGATTGGATTAGAACCTACTTGTAACACTTAGCAAGTGTGCCACATTCAATCTTGTACATTGAACTGCTTACATTATGTTTCCAACAACAAAGGCATAAGGTATGTGAGACATCATTCACATTTCTTTCTCTATCTTAGAGGCCATAACTTGGACAGATGAATGCCATGTTGCATGGGAAGGAATCTCTTCTTAGATTCTTCCATACTAAATATCTTTAGTATTTTATTAGTGTACGGGGTTTGAGAAAGCCCTAGCATTCTCTTCAATCTATCTCCATAGATATGTATTTCTAATATGCAGGACGTTTATCCCAAATCATTCATGGAGAATTCAGTAGATAACTATGCTTTAGTACACTCTAACATTCTTATCTTATTCTAATGAGAAGAATGCCATTAATAGAAGGTATAATAAATACACTACTCTCATTGTCTTTCATATACACACATAGTTCATACACATTTTTGACAAAGCAAAAATATTTGACTATTTTGTTAAACGTACGTTCCAACTTTGGGATGCTTATTTAAGTCCATAAATAGATTTTTGGAGTTTGCAAACCTTTTGATTACTCTCTTTGGATGTAAAACCTTATGGTTGCTCTATATAGATTTCTTTTTTAACGTCGCCATTGGGGAAGTCAGTTTTCACATCCATTTTCCATATCTCATAATCATAACATGTGACTATAGCAAGTAAAATTCAAATGGACTTAGGCATTGCAACCTATGGAAAGGTTTTCTCAACACTAAGTCTTTGAGTGTAACTTTTTACCACTAGTTGTGCCTTAAAAGCTATCACTTCTCTATCAACTCTTAGCTTTCGTTTAGAGATCCACTTGCAACCAGTGGAAACTATTCCTTTTGGTGGATCTATCAAAGTCTATTCTTTGTTGGAGTATATAGAGTTTATTTCAGACCTCATGACTTCAACCAGCATCTTGAGTTTATATCCAACATAGCTTCCTCATGGGTCTTTGGAAAGCTATCCAATTGGCTCATCTCATGAAGAAATCCAAACTTTTTAAGTTTCTTTTTAAATTGATCCGACCTTCTTAGTGAAAGCAAGTAAGGCACTAGGATCTAATTATCAAAACCTCAAATGCATGAAATTAACTAGTGCTTACATGCATAACAAAGATCTAATCATGCTAGGGATTTAGATTTAGTGAGAATATTACCTTGAAAAGAAAATTCCAAAGACTATATCTCTATTCTCAATATTCGATCTCATTGTGTGACCTCACTTTCGGAGAACTCCTTTTCCAAGTTGTCAATCACCTTGCACAAGGATTTTTGGGAGTCAATTATTATAAAATATATAGGAGATGCACTTGCTCTTCACAATAGCGAGGCATCGGATTCTTTCTTAGATCTCACAAACCTCCAGGCCAAGTAGCTGATAACCAATCTTAACTTGAAATACCTACACTTATGAGGATCGGACAAAAGCTTACCATAGATTCTTAGGTCAAAGTACTAATAATATGCATTAGTGTAAGCAAGAGAACTGGTCACTACTGACTTGCCCCTATGGCTATCTAATAGGTTCTCTGGTGGGGTTTCAGTACTTTGTTCTCTAATAAGTACTTACTAACTTACATTCGTACCACATACAGTTGCTCATGGAATAGAGTAATCTCTAACTCTTAGATTTATGCATCATTAGTGCAAGTTTATCCAGATCTTAGATACCCTTTCTCATAAGATCCTACGACTTAGAATATTTAAGATCATGATCGTAGGAGACTTATTCTATGGTCACCAAATCATGTTCGACAATCTTAGGTGATCTAAGAGCCTTATCCAAATGCAAGTGAAGTGAAATAAAGCATAAGAAGAAGATAGCTACATAAAGAATATTATTCAATCAAGAATATTTTACAAGAAAATAGTTTTTACATGGTCAATCTCGTTAGCTTGCACGATACTATTTCAACAATTTCCCATTTGCTTTAAATCCAATTCCTTATGGCCTTAAGACCCATCTTCTCAAGATGTCCTTCAATGACCTTTTGCATTAGGGGTCTCATAAGTAGATGTGCTATGTTCTCTTTTGAGGTAACTTTTTCTACTCGAACATCGCTTCTATGAATGATCTCCCTAATTAAATGATATCGCCTCAATATATGCTTGGATCATTGATGAGATTTTAGGTCTTTAGCTTGCGCTACCACCCTATTATTGTCGTAGAAGATAATTATCAGTTTAGCAATGTTAGGCACTATATTCAACTCTTAAAAGACATTTTTCACCTAAATACTTTCCTTTGCAGCTTTCGAAACTACAATATATTCTACTTTAGTGGTCAAATCGGCCATGGTGCTTTGCTTGGAATGCTTCAAACTCAGCATGCCACTATTGAGGAAAAATATAAATCTAGAAGTCGACTTGAGGTCATTTATATCAAATTTTCAACTAGAATTTGAAAACCCTTCAAGTTTTAATTCTCCATTACCGTGTACTAGAAATAAATCTTTAGTTGTTCTCAAGTACTTGAGAATTTCTTTCACGGCTAACTAGTGACTCTTATTGAGATTAGATTGGAACCTATTCATAATGCTTAGCGAGTGTGCCATATTTGATCTTGTACATTAAATTGCATACATTATGCTTCCAATGATGAAGGTATAAGGTATCTGAGACGTTCTTCATTTTGCTTCCTTAGTCTTGGGGGTCATAACTTTGAGAGATAAATGCCATGTCCTATGGGAAAGAATCCTCTCTTGGATTCTTCCATTCTAAACATCTTTAGTATCTTGTCAATGTACCAAGTTTGTGAAAGCTGCAGTGTCTTTCTTGATCTATCTCTATAGATACATATTCTCAATACATATGATGCTTCTCCTAAATCCTTCATGGAGTATTGTGTAGATAACTTTGCTTTAGTACACTTTAAGATTCCTATCTTATTCCTAATGAGAAAGATGTTATTAACATAAAGCAAAACAAATTATACTGAACTCCTACTGGCCTTCTTGTACATACATAGTTCAGATACATGTTTGACAAGGCTAAATGATTTGACCATTTTGCAAAATGTATGTTCCAACTTTGGGATGCTTGTTTCAGTCCATAAATGGATCTTTGGAGTTTGCAAACCTTTTGCTCACTCTCTTCAGTTGTAAAACCTTGTGGTTGCTCTATATAGATTTCTTCTTTAATGTTGCCATTAAGGAAAATAATTTTCATATCCATTTGCCATATCTCATAGTCATAATATACAGCTATGGCAATTAAAGTCTAAAAGGACTTAGGTGTAGTGATCGGTGAAAAAGTTTCCTTGAAATCGATATTAGGTCTTTGAGTATAACCTTTTACTACTAGTCACGCCTTAAAAGTCACCACCTTTTCTTCTAAACCTAACTTTTGCTTGAAGATCTACTTGCAACCAATGGAAACTATTCCCTTGGTGTATCTGCCAAAGTCCATACTTTGTTTAAGTACATAGAGTCCATTTTGGATCTCATGGCTTCAAGCCGACATCTTGAATCTATGCCCAACATAGTTTCCTTGTAGGTCTTTGAATCATCATTTGATTGTCTCACCTCATGAAAAAATCTAAACCTTTTAGACTACTTCTTAATCTTGTTCAACTTTCTCAGAAGTTATGTACAAAGCTTTTGTAATTTCTTTGTTTCTACCACTTGGGATTTCTTGATCATCTTGAACTTCATCAAGTTCAATGATAATGCCTTTTCTATCCAATAGAAATTTCTCTTCCAAAACGTGAGTGTTCCTCAAAATAAACACCATTTTTTTTGAGGGATCATTGGAGTAATAACCTATAGACTCTCTTGGGTATCCCACAAACTTACAGAAGATGAATTTACTATCCAACTTATCTTGCACTATCTATCTCACATAGGCGGGAGATTTCTAAACCTTTAGATAGTGGTAAGAGAGTGCTTTTCCATAACACATCTCATATGTTATTTTAGTCAATAACTTTGAAGGTACCATGTCTAGTAACTTTGCCGCCATGTCCAAAGTGTACCCTTATAAGGATATGGGGCCATCGAAAAAACTCATCATGGAATGTACCATATCCAACAAGGTATGATATCTCCTCTCGACTACTCTATTATGTTGAGGTGTTCTAGTTGGAGTCCATTATGAGGGAATCTCATTCTTTTTATGATAATCTAAGAATTCAATGCTTGAATATTCTTGCACTTGATCTAATTGAAAGGTTTTAATACTAAGTCCTTTTAGCTTTTCTACTTCATTTATTTACTCTTTGAACATTTCAAAGGCCTTGGACTTGTACTTCATAAAGTACACATATTCGTACCGACTATAATCATCGATGAAGGTAATGAAGTAAAAATGGCCACCTCTCCCACTAACTCTTAATAGTCCACAAATATCCATATAGATCAAGTCCAAAGGACTTGTGGACTGCTCTGTTTATCCTACAAAGAGAGCCTTGCTAATTTTTCCCTTCAAACAAGATTCATAAGTAGGTAGGTTCTCAATGCCACTAACCTTTAGTTCTTTAAGAGTTTTTAACTTGTTCATCCTATTCTTAGAGATATGCCTAAGTCTTGCACGCCATAAATGGCATCTTCTTAGATATCTAATTTTTTTTTATTTATTTGAACATGTATAAAGGTGTTTGTTTCAAAGAATGCGACCTTTTTGGAAAAGAAATTTCAATTAAATAGAAATGGCATTGTTGTTAAACTTAATAAAATTCAAGATGATTAAAATATCCCATAGGAAATAGAAATAAGTGAACATCTAGAGCTTAACATGAAACTTTTTCAAAAGTCAGATCAGATCAAGAAGCAACCCAAAAGGTTTATATTTCTTCATGAGATAGGCCAAACTGATAGTGATCCTAAGACATAGAATGAAGCTATGTTAGACATAGATTTGAGCCACTGGCTAGACACCATGAAATTTGGAATGGAATCTAAGTACTCCGCCAAAGTATTAACTTTGGTTGATCCACTAGAGGGTATAGTATCCATTAGCTACAAATGTATCTATAAGAAAAAGCTAGGCATTTATAAAGAGGTTACGACCTGTAAGATGCGACTAGTAGCAAAAGAATACATTTAAATACTTGGTATAAATTTTAAGGAAACTTTTTCATTAGTCGCTATGCCTAAATCTATTTGGATTTTTCTTACTTTAGTCGTATATTATGACTATGAAATATGTAAAATGGAAGTAAAGACTACTCTCCTCAATGGAAACATTGAAGAAGAAATTTATATGATACTACTACAGGGTTTTACTTCCAAATAGAATGAGCAAAAGGTTTGCAAACTCAAAAGGTCAATTTATGGGCTTAAACAGGCATCCCAAAGTTGAAACATATATTTTGATAAACAATCAAATTGTTTAGCTTTATCAAAAATATGTATAAACTTTGTGTACACAAAAAGGCTAGTGGGAGTAGTACAAAATTTATTGTGCTTTTATGTCGATGATATTCTTCTCATTGGGAATGAGAGAGAAATGTTGGAGTGTACTACAGCATTGTTATCTACATAATTATTGATGGGGGATTTGGGAAAAGCTTCCTTTATTTTGGAAATATGAATCTATAGAGATAGATCTAAGAGGATGTTGAGGCTTTTTCAAATCCTATACATTAACAAGATACTAAAGAGGTTTAGTATGGAGGAATCTAAGAAAGGATTCCTCCCTATAGGATATAGTCTTCCCCTTTCTAAGTCAATGGCCCCTCTAAGACTGACAATAAGAGAGAAAGAATGTCCCACATACCTTATGCATCTACTATTGAGAGCATAAGGTATGCCATTCAATGTATAAGGCTAGATATAGCACATGCTCTAAGTGTTATGAGCCACTTTCACTTTGACCCTAGTGAATGTCACTGGATAGCCATAACATCAATCCTTAAGTACTTGAGATAAACTAAGGATTTGTTATTAGTATACGGTAATAGAGAATTGAAACTTGATGGGTTTTCAGATTTTAGCTTCCAATCTATGTAGATGACCTAAAATTCAATTCTAGATTTATATTCTGTCTCAACAGTGGCTAATGTAGTTGGAAGAGTTCTAAATAAGACACTAAGACCAAATCAAACACTGAGGTAGAATATATTGTAGCTTCAAAAGCTATAAAGAAAAGTATTCAGATGAAAAACTTTATCTAAGAATTGGATATAATATCTAGCATTGCTAAGCTTGTAGTTTTATGTGACAACAATAGAGTGGTTGTGCAAGCTAAAGAGTTAAGATCACATCAGCTATCCAAGCACATTTTGAAGCATTATCCTTTAATTAGAGAGATTATTTATAGAGCCAAAATTGAGTGGAGATGGTAGCCTCAGAAAAGAATATAGCAAATCCATTAACTAAACCCCTAACACAAAAGGTATTTGAAGGATATCTTGAGAAGGCAAGTTATAAGACTATGGGAAAATGGTTTTAAGGTTAGTGGGAGATTGTTTGAATAGTGATCCACAGCCAATTAAATTAATGTGTAAACTATTTCGCTTGTAATACAATCTTAATTGAATGATACTCATATTAAATAGCCATCATCATCTTATGATTATTTTACTTCATTAGCATTTAGTTGAAGCCCTTCGATCATAAAAGATTACAAGACTTGGTCATGCACTGGGTGGTGATCTTGAAACAAGTCTTACACGGTGATCTCAAGAATATTCCAAGTCATAGAATATTATAAAATAGGGCAACTAAGACTCAGATAGACATGCACTAATAATGCATAAATCCAAGGAGTTGGATATTGCTCCATTCCCTGAGCAATCCATGTTAGACATGGGTGCATGTTAGTGAGTGTTTGTTAGAGAACAAGTTCACTGAAAACTCATCTAAAAAATCTACTAGATAGCCAAAGTGATAAGTTCTCTAGCTTATGCTAGTGTATATAAGTAGTTCTATGACCTGAGAATCCATGGTAACCATGTGTTTCAGTCCTCATGCTAGAATAGTACCCTGCAAGCCAATGAGATTGGCATTATAAACTATTTCACTCGTGGTACAATCATGATTGAATGGTATTCTTTATATAGTCATCTTTATCTTATATTTTATTTCACTTCACTAGCATTTGGATAAAGCCTTTAGATCACCTATGACTGCAGGACTTGGTTTGGTGACCATGGAATAAGTCTCGCACGATCATGATTTTAAAATATCCAAGTTATAAGATCTTATAAGATGGGGCATCTAAGATCTAGATAAACTTGCACTAACAATGTATAAATCTAATAGTTGGAGATTGCTCTATTCTATGAGAAAATGTAGGAGATATGGGTGCATATTAGTAGATGCTTGTTAGAGAACAAGGCACTAAAGACCTACTAAAGAATTCACTAGATAGCTAAAGTGGCAAGTCGGTAGTAGCTAGTTCTCTTACTTACGCTAGTGCATATTATTAGTGACCTAAGGATCCATGGTAACCTTATGTCTGATCCTCATGCTTTGACTTATCCTTGACCAACTAGTTGGTCTTTCGAGTTGTGGTTGGGTATGAGTTACTTGGTATAGAGGTTTGTGAGATCCAAGAAAAAATCCAACTCCTCATTGTTGTGAAGGGCGAGTACATCTCTTTATGTTCTATGATGATCGATTCCAAGAAATCCTTGTGCAAGGTGGTGTGACAATTTGGAAAAGAAGTTTTCAAAAAGTGATATCACACAACAAGGATCAAATATAGAGAATAGAGACATTGTATCGAGGCTAACAGAGAGCTGACAAATATTTTACCTTAGGCCTTTTACAAGAGATATGAGACGAAAGGACCATATCTGCATGGCACGCATAGAGCGATGATAGTTCTCCAAAATATTCATTTTGGAAAATTAGTTAGGCTTTATGGGCTTGAGATTGGAAATTGACCATAGAGATTGGGTACTTTTCAATTAATGAGAATAATTGAATTAAGTCAGCTAGTTTAAAAAGAGTTTTAAACTAGAATGAATATAAGATATTCAAAAGTTACAAGGTATTGTGAGCCCATGTCCAATGAATGGTAGAACATATTGGGTCACACAAAAAAATTCAATTAGCTTCCTAATTAATGGAGAGAATTTTCTAAGGTGTTAGAAAATGATATCTCTTAGTGGACTGATTTTTGGGGCCAACGTTGAGGGTCAATTTTGGCTTGATTGATTTAAGTGTTAAATTAATCAACTAATTTAAGAGTTAAATTAGATTAATAATTAAGGAGTTAATTATTTGGTGCCAACAGGACTATCAATTGGTCAAGTTAGCTTAAAGAGTTAAGTTAACGAATTTAGCTTAAGGAGTTAAGCTAGTTTGACTTAAAGAGTTAAGTCAAAGAAAAATTAATTAAATTAAAGAGTTTAATTTGATTAATTAAGAATGAATTAATTTTGGAGGGAAGACTCAAATGAGATTTGAGATGGCATCTTAATTAATTTGAAATGTGATTCCAAATGTAATTAAGATACAAATGAAATTCAAATAAGATTTGGATTCAAATTTTGCCACCTAAGCAACCTCACTAGGCCACCCCTCTTCATGCATTGTGTGATGCCAACTCGGTATCACACATTTTTAGTCTCTATATATAGATATAGAAAGTGGAGGTCGTGCATATGATAAATGGTGTGAAGAATTCAATTTTTCATTTCTCTCCAAAATATTTGCAAGCTAGCATTTCATGTGTTGAAGGCTAAGTTTCTTTCTTTATCTTCATGCCCCCAAATTTGATCTCCACCATCACCAGATCTCTGGTCTTATTCCAACTAAAATACTAGAGATTTATGAAGTCTCATTGGTGTGTGGACTATTTCAATAAAGGCAAGACATATATCTTACTCTGCTTCAAGAGAGCTCTCTATGCAAGGTCCAACTTTGCAATTTTCTCCAAAATGATCCAGTTGGTCAATCAATATGAAGCTTTGACTAGAGATTCTAAAAGGTGTTGGATATCTCCAATAATTTTTTTAGAATGTTTAGAGGCAATTTTATCGAATGATCGTTGTAATCCTTCTACTGTGCTGTGAGTATGCAGATTCTAAAACTAGTGAAGTGCTCACTTGTTTTATCTTAGATTTTCTTATCAAGGTAATCCTCTATCAAAATCTAAATCCAAGGCATGATTAGATCCATGGGATGCTTGTAAGTACTAGTTACTTTAAGCTATGAGGTCTTGATTATAGACTCTAATGTCTATCTTGCTTTTAAATGGTATCAGAGCCTAAATCATTCTTAGATTAGGATTTTATTTGGTTGATTGATTCATGTGATGGATTAATTTGGATCACCATATTCTCGATTCAATTTATGGATTAGAGAATTTGGTTGATTTGTGTATAGCTTCTTGATTGATGAATTAAAAGCATGCTATTATGTGATTTAAATGTTAATTCATATAATTAGTGTGCTTTAATTCATAGTGACTAATGTTGAAAAGTGTTTTGGCATTAATTGATTTTATATGTTGATATAACATGTTCAGTTATGACTAAAGAGTTTTGGTCATTTTTGGTTCTAATTGGTTGGAGTTAGGTTGGAGATTTTGGAGAACTTCATTCTCACTTAGACTTGATTTTTGAAGCATGATTGAACAATTTAATTTTCTATTTTGAAATGAGTTTCAGATCTGGAAATTGGTCAATAATATATGATTGAATGTTTAGAATGTGTTCTATAATTTTTGGTGTACAAAAGTTGAGCTAAAAATTGCCTTCCTAAATTATCACGTCACTTTGCACAAGGATTTCTTATAATCAATCATTATAGACACATAGGAGATGCACTCACCCTTTACAAAGATGAGGAGTCAAATTTCATCTTGAATCTCACAAACCTTTATGCCAAGCAGCTCATCCCCAATTTCAATCTAAAAGACCCGCTAGGTGGTCTAGGAAAAGTCAAAGCATGAGGATCAAACATAAGATTAATGTGGGCCCTCTGGTCAGAGGACTAATAATATACACTAGCGTAAGTAGGAGAACTAACCAATACTGACTTGTCACTATAGCTATCTAGTAGATTCTTCAGTAGGTCTTTAGCTCCTTGTTCTTTAACAATCATCTACTGACATGCACCTATATATCATATAGTTGCTCATGGAACGAAGCAATCTCTAACCCTTAGATTTATGCATCGTTAGTGCAAATCTATCTAAATCTTAGATGCCCCGTCTCATAAGATCCTATGACTTGAAAAATTTAAGATCACAACCATGTGAGACTTATTCCATGGTAACTAAACCAAGTCCCATAGTCATAAGTGATTTGAGGGCTTCATCCAAATGCTAGTAAAGTGAAACAAAGCATAAGATGAAGTTGGCCATATAAAGAATATCATTCAATCTATAAAAGTCAATTATCCATCCAATCTAATATTGATTGGGTACCTGAGCAATCAAAGATTCTCGCGAGTAAGATTGTACTATGAGTGAAATAGTTTATAAAGTCAATCTAATTGGCTTGTAAGGCACTATTCCAACAAGAATGACCATATTTGCATGGTATACGTAAAGATATAATGGTTCTCCAAAAGCATTCATTTCAACCAATTAGTTGGACTTCATAGGTTTGAAGTTGGACATCAACCATAGAGATTGGGTACTCTTTAATTAATGGAGATTAATTGAATTGAGTTGATTTAGTTTAAAGGAGTTTAAACTAAAATGAATATACGATATTCAAAAGTCACAAAGAGTTGTGAACCCATATCCAATAGCTAGTAGAACCTATCAGATCACACACAAAAGCCAATTGCATTTCCTAAATATTGGAGGAACTTTCTAAGTGTTTAAAAAATTCATGGGACTGATTTTTGGGGTGACCTAAATAGAGGTTAAACTTGGCTTGATTGACTTAAGTGTTAAATCAATCAACTTATTTAAGTAGTTAAATTAGATCAATAATTAAAGCGTTAACTATTTGGTGCCACGTGACCATCAATTGATCAAGTTAAGCTTAAGAATTTATACTTATTGACTTGAGAGTTAATTCAAAGGTTAATTAATTAAATTAAAGTATTTAATTTAATTAATGAGAAGAATACTTTTTGGAGGGAAATTTAAATGAAAGGTTCATTTGGTGCAATATTTTTATCAGCTCGAAATTAAATTTGAAATAAAATTAAAATGCACACAAATTCAAATTAGATTTGAATTTGCCAACTTGCAAGCATTTTGGTGGTCCCCCACCTTGGCATCACATTGTCCTTTCTCTAGATATAGATATAGAGGTGAGGTGGGCAGAACATGCAATTCACAAATGAATATTTAGATTCTCACTATTTTCCCCTCCATTTTCAAGGTGTTCATTCATGTGTTGAAGCTCACCTCTCTTTCTTTAACCCCAAAATCTCCAGCTAAGTGTGAGGAGTGATAGGAAATCAAATTACTATGCGGATCATATTGATAAAGGCAAAATAAATGGTTTGCTAAGCCTTTGGAGATCTACCTACAAGAATGTCATTTTGCTATTTTATTCTAGGACATGTAGATGGATTTTTGGTTTAAAATTTTTACAGTAGATCCATCAAAGAGTTGAGGAGTTGGTGGAATTGTTTTGAAATTTTTGGAGAGTTTTGACTTTTGCAAAAGTTGCATCTATCCTGCTGCGTCGCTGCTTAGCAAAGTTTGGATTGAAGAAGAGTTCCTCATTTTCTCCTTGGAATTAAGCTAATCAAGGTAATTCTCTATCAAAATCTAGATCATGAGCATGTTTTAATCCCTAGTAGCTTCAGTAGCTTTGTTAATTTTAGCTTTTGAAGTTTTAATTATTGGATTATAGTGTTACTCTAGCCTTCATAAATATCACAAGAACAAGTACTTAAGTACTAACCAGATTTCACAGGATTAAGAAATAAGTTTGAGATGTTGTAATATTACCCCCACAAAGCTAATTAGATTAGCATGAAAACTATTTCACTTGTCATATAATTTTGATTGAATGATATTCTTTAAATGACCATCTTCATCTTATGCTTATATTTCTTCACTAGCATTTGGTTGAAACCCTTAAATCACACAAGACTATAGGACTTAGTCACACACTAGGTGGTGATCATGGAATAAGTGTTAAATGATCGTGATCTTAAATCTTCCAAGTTATAGGATCTTATGAGAACAAGGGCATCTAAGATTTGGATAGACTTGCACTAACAATTTGTAAATTTAAGAGTTGGATATTGCTCCATTCCATGAGTAATGCCATATGAGATATGGGTGTTTGTTAGAGAATAAGGCATTCAAGACCCACCTAGAGAATCTACTAGAAGGCATTAGTAGTAAGTCGGCAGTGATAAGTTCTCTAATTTACGCTAATGTATATAATTGGTCCTTTGACCTAAGGATCCATGGCAACCTTGTGTTTAGGTCCTCATGCTTTAACTCTTTCTTGACCACATAGTAGGCCTTTTGAGTAGAGATTGGATATGAGCTACTTAGATATAGAGGTTTGTGAGATTTAAGATGTGATCCAACTCCTTATCATTGTAAAGGAGGAGTGCATCTCCTACGTATTCTACACTGATCTATTCCAAAAAGTCCTTTTGCAAAATAGTATGACAATTAGGAAAATGAGTTTTCCAAAGATGAGGTCATAAATCTGAATCAAACATTAGGAATAGAAACATAGTATTGACGTAATTTGGGAGCTAGTAGATGTCTCGCCCTAAGCTTCTTCACAAGTTAGGGGACGGAAGGACCATATTTACATAGTACACATTTAGAGGACATCAACCATGGAGATTAGGTACTCTTCAATTAATGGACATTAATTGAGTTAATTAGTTTTAAAAACTTTGAAATAAAGTGAATATTTGATATTCCAAAGTCACAAAGAGTTTTTAGCCTATATCCAATGAATGGTAGAACCTAGTAGGTCATGCACAAAAGCTAATTGCATATCCTAGGCAATGAAGGGGAATTTTCAAAGAGTTAGAAAAATTCTCTCTTTACTGATTTGGGTTAACTGATTGATACAAATGTTGTAGTCATTTTTTGGCTTGATTAATTTAATTGTTAAATTAATCTCATTAATTTAAGAAGCTGAATTAAGATCATAATTAATGAGTTAATTATTTGGTGTCAAATGTCCATCAATTGGTCAAGTTAACTTAAGGGGGCTAAGTTAACAATAACTAGCTTAAAGAGTTGAGCTAATTAACTTAAAGAGTTAAGCTAAGGTTATTAATTAAATTAAAAGAGTTTAATTTAATTAAAATGGAGACTTAATTTTGGAGGAAAAATTAAAATGAAAGGTTTATTTGGTGCAGCATTAGAAATTATTTGAATAACATTGAATGAGATGAAATAAAGATTCTAAATGAAATTCAAATGCACACTTAATTCACATGCATGCTAACTTGCAAGGCAAGTGAGCAGTCCCCCCTTTGAAAAAGGTATGATTCCAAGGAGCATCATACCATCCTTCCTTTATATATTGACATAGAGAGGGGCAGCTAATTGCAATTTAGATACAAGCCATCACATTCCATGTGAATTAGATTCTCTCAAACTTTCCCCACAATTTTCAAGTATTGCATCATGTGTTGAAGCTTCACTTCTTTTCTTCTCCTATCTCCAAGTCAAGCCTTCATCCTTTCATATTCTTCTCTTTATTCTCTAGCTAATATTCAGGAGAATTGGTGTTACATTGGTGTGTGGATCTTATCATTAGAGGCAAGACAATTAGATTGTTTAGCCTTTTGGAGATCCAATTTATGGTAGCAATTTTGGAACAACCTTGGAGGTCTTGTTGAGTTTTGATTGAACTGATTTTTGGACTTTGGATACATCATAGAGTTGGTGATCGTTTGGCACAAATTTAACTCAAGTAAGACATTTTCCTGGTCAAACATTGATTGGATTCTACTGTGGCACTAGGAGACAAATTCACAGAATTGAGATGATCTTCTTCGACCTTTTTTTAATTTTCTAAAAATCAAGGTATTCTTCAAACCAAATCTAAATCGCTAGCATGTTTATATCCTCGGTGACATGTGTAGCCACATTATTTTCAATTTTTTAAAGGTTTAATTATTGGTCCTAGTGCTATATGTGCCCTTTGAGTGGTATCAAAGCCTAATTCATACAATGATTTGGATTTTTCATTGATTGATTCATGTGATGGAATGATCAAAATCACCAAATACTTGATTCAAATAATGGATTCGAGTATTTAGATGAAATTTTGTGTGGCTCGTTGATTGATGAATTGGAAGCATGCAAATATGTGTTTTTGGTTTTAATTCATATGATTAGTGTGTTTTAATTCATAACTTCTATGTTAAATGTTGATTTAGCATTAGTTAATGTTATATGTTGACATAGCATGTTAAATTTTGCCTTAAGATATTTTGGATATTTTTGGATCCAATTGGATTGATTTAATTGGAGATTTTTTAAAAAGGTGACTATTACTTAAACTTAATTTTTAAGCATATTTAAGCACTTGAAATTCCATTTTTAAAAGGTGTTTTGAATCTATAATTTCATCTATAATGTGTGATTTGATGTTTAGGAAGTGCGCTAAAATTATTGGTGCACAAAAATTGAGCCAAAAATAGCTTGATTTTGCCCCAACCCCAAAATAGAGGAGCTGCCACATTGTGGCAGCACATAGGCAAGGCAATAGGTGCACCTACTGCCCAACCATGTGCACTCCTAGGCAGCAGTGACTAGTTTAGATTAGGATGAGTTTTGTGCCTATATTTTTGTGCCTTACGTGACCAAAATTGATTCAAATCATACTAGATAAGTGCATAAGTGTTGTACAAGTTCTCAAAATTATGTTTGACACCTACGATTGCTTTTAAAATCTTATTAAAGTTAATCTTCAATTAGTGCAAAAAAGAGATTCATAATGGTTATGTTTATTTTTACTTGACCAATTAATTGTTTATAAGTATTTAATTATTGGAATTGAATGTCAATTCTTGATTTATTTACTATTCATTTAAATGTTAAATAAATGATGAATGAATGGGGATGACCATGAGTCTTTAATATTGATTTTATTTGTTTTAAGTTGTTGAAATGGATTGTATTGAATGGGGATTGCATGCCTCTCTATTCTACCTTATAAAAGTCATAAGAGTAGAATTACTAAGAGTGAGAATTTCTTTCTCATGTAAATGTTGCATAGAGCAAAAAGACCATTGGAGGTATGGAAACCAAAAAAAACCTATGAATGTATAGTGATAAACTCATGTAATAGCTAGGTTTAATCAACCCACTTAAAATCAACTAGTTGGTGCACCTATGGCTCTAAGTGCACTATTTAGTTAAGGCTCATGGCCGTTCCACCTAGGAGTGTACTAGGTGCATTTACTTATTTATGCCTTTCATATCCTATTAATGTGTGAGATACATGGTTAGGATATAGAAAACCTAAATAAGAAGATAAAAATGATGAGATCTTTGAAAGTAAAAACCCTCTACTTAGAATGTCTAAGTCCTTTCAAATATTAAGTTAAAATGGATACAAATTAAAAGAGGCTTAATTAATCCATGTCTTCTACCAATAGTGTATGCCATGATGCTGCTACCAATTTTGTGTGATGGCACTTAGTTATGGTGATCACATTTAAGAGGAAAATTACGAGCATACACTTAGCACAAGATGCACCTTTAACTTAAGAACACTTACACATTGGCACTCAGTTAGGGGGATGATGTGGGGCCTATCTTGAAAGTTTGATTAGTAGGTTGGACTTAACACTTAGTAATATAGATGGCACACGATTACATAGGTCTATGTGAAAGGTGAGACAAAATACATTAAGAGTTGCATGAGATATAATTAGCAAAAATTGCTTACCATTCGATTACTTGTAGATGGCACTCAATTATGGGAGTCGCTTGCAACTCCTCAGGATTTTGGTTCTCAGTAGGAAATGAGATTTCCCAAATTCTTCTAGGGGGTAAAGGATTTGGAAAATAGTGCGAGAAAAACATGTTTCAAAGACCATGAAGATATTGTCAATATCAATATTCAATCACATGCTTATATTTTATTTTGCCTTTGAGGATTTGTGAAATCCCAAGAATGGCTAAAAATTACACTCAATGTTATTTTGAAAATCAATAAATCTACCAGGCCAAACTTCCACAAATAACTTAACCTCAAAATTATTCTAGATTCTGAGAAACAGATGTAGGTCATATATCATAGAGCTCCTAATCCCTATTTTGGGATTAATATAGATTTAGAGATACGTGAAATATTCACGAATTGGGTTAAAGATTGTCTTATCCCATAGTCTCATTTTTTAGCATCTACAAACTTTAAAAATCTCAAGGACACATGAATAGTAGCTTGGTTTAAGCTTACAAAAGTTGTAATGCAAACAAGATATTAGAAGTTCATATTGTTAGAGGAGATTTTGCAAGCCAGGATGAATGAGAAGTTATATGTCATCGACTATGGTTTAAAAATGTTTAAGCTTGGAGAACTTTTTCAACTTGGACATAATGATAGACAATGATCTCCACGAGGATTTGATCCTTAGATCCTCATCGAGTTTTATTAATCAAAGTATTGATCTAAATGGAGACTACCATGACAAAGGTAAACTATTAATGCATGTTCCTTTCTCCAAGTCTATGAGCCCAAAGGTGCTAGAAAGGGAGGTAAAATAAAGAAAAATTTTTCCTCTGATGGAAAGAAACCATTAAAGGAATCCGATGGAGTCAAGAAAATTATAGAGGATACAGTCGATGTTCACTTGTTTCTAATTTGGCAAGATAGGCCATTGGATCGATAATGCAAGGAATACCTTGCAACCTTTGAAGATGGTATTACTTTATTAAAGTGCATTTAAGGATAAATTCTTCCTCATGGATATATGATATCACATGTGGTTTTTATCTTTGTAATTGTTACAAAGAATAGAAAGAAGAAAAAAACTAAATGATGAGGATATGATCCACTACATTGGCAAAGGAGCAAGAGTTATGGTCTAAGCCAAACGCCGATAATAGTTAGACTCAGGGAACTCTATAATTGTATTGAACCCTTGTTATCATGTAACATATATTGTTGAGAACAATATTTCAATTCTCCCCTTTAGATAGTGAAGGATTTGATCCTTCCATGTCAAATGAGAGATTGAAGGTATTAAAAAATTAGTTCTTTAGTTGCTTGTGGCACACTTAACAAAAGATTATATATATTGGATTCTCAACCATCACAAAAGCACTTTCAACAAAGTAAGAAAATTAGATATCCAAGAAGTTGCAATGTTGTGAAATGCAAATCTTGAGCATATTTCTAAAAATAGGATGAACAAAATTAGAAGCTCTCAAAATACTAAATGTTAGTGACATTGAGGACTTTCCTACTTGTGAATTTTGTTTGAAGGAAAAAATAACCAAAGCTCTTTTTATGGGACAATCAAAGCATACCATTAATCCTTTGGATTTGATCTATATAGATACAAGTGGCCTACTAAAAGTTAGTGTGAAAGGCACTTAATATTAAAGCACATTGAACGGATGAAATGAGAGAACACTAAAGTACTAAATTCTCACATTATCCAAAGGAGAATGAGATTTTCTCTCTGTAGACTCCAGCCGGTACACCCCAACACAATAGAGTAGTCATGTAGAGAATTCTTACCTTGTTGGACATGGTACATTCCACGATAAGCTTTTCCAATGTGCCTATATCTTTTTGGGGACACACTTTAGTGACAACGGTGAAGTTACTAAGTGTAGTACCTTCAATGTTGGTGCCAAAGACACCGTATGAGATATGGTATGGCAAAATACTCTCTTACCATTATCTAAAAGTTTAAGGGCCTCCTACTTAAATAAGATAGCTCGTGGGAGACAAGTTGCATAGTAGATCTATCTTATGCAAGTCTGTTGGATACCCAAGAGAGTCTTTGAGTTATTACTTCTATGATCCCTCAAAACAAAAGATGTCTGTTTTAAAGAATACCACCTTTTTAGGAAAATGATTTTCTATTAGATAGAAATAGCGTTGTTGTTGAACTTGATGAAGTTTAAGATAATCATCAAATCCCACAAATGGGGGAAACAAGTAAATATCAAAAAGCCTTTAACACAACCTCTGAGAAGATTGGACCAAATTATGAAGCAACTTAAAAAATTTGATTCCTTCAAGAGACTGGCCCATTGTATAGAGACCCAAAGTCCTATGAAGAAGCTATGTTGGACATAGATTTGGGATATTGGCCTAATGCCATGAAATTCAAAATAGATTCCATGCACTTCAACAGAGTATAAACTTTGGTTGATCCACCGAAGAGAATTGTTCCCATTGGTTGTAAGTAGATCTATAAGTGAAAGCTAGAAGTCAATAGAGAGGTAATGACCTTTAAAGCACAACTAGTGAAAAATGGTTACATTCAAAAACCTAATATTGATTTTAAGAAAACCTTTACACCCATTGCAATACCTCATTCTATTTGGATTTTTGTTTCTGTAGCCACATATTATGACTATGAGGCATCGCAAATGGATGTGAAAACTGCTTTCCTAAGTGGAAACATTGAAGAAAAAATTTATATGGAATAACCACATTATTTTACATCCAATGAGAGTGAGCAAAAGGTTTGTAAACTCAATAGATCCTTTTATAGACTCAAATAAGCATCCCAAACTTAGAACATACGTTTTGATTAGAAAGTCAAATTATTTGGCTTTGTAAAAAATGTATATAAACTTTATGCAACCAAGAAGGCTAGTAGAAGTAGTATATAGTTTATTGTGCCTTATATCAATGAAATTTTTCTCATTAAGAAAGAAAGAGAAATGTTAGAATGTACTAAGGCATAGTTATCCACACAATTCTACCTGAAGAATTTGGGAACAATATCTTACATATTAATAGAGATAGATCAGGTAGAATGCTAAGGCTTTCCCAATTACCATACATTCACAAGATACTATAAAGATTTAGTATAGAATAATCAAAGAGGGGATTCCTCCTGATGGGACACGGTCTTTGTCTTTCCAAGCCTATAGCCCATAAAACTAACAATGAAAGATATTGAATATCCTATATACCCCATGCGTCAGCCATTGGGAGCATAATGTATGCCGTTCAATATGTAATATTGGATGTGGTATGCGCTGTAAGTGTTACAAGCTATTTCCAATATAACCCTGGTAACAGTTACTAGATAGCTGTTATAACAATCCCTAAGCACTTGAGAAGGATTAATGACTTATTTCTAGTATATGGAAATGGAGACTTGAAACTTGAGGGGTTTTTGGATTTTAATTTTCAATTATATGTAGATGACCTAAAATCCTTTTCTAGATGTAAATTTTTCCCCAATGACAATATGGTGAATTGTAAGAGTTCAAAACAAGACACCACAGCCAAGATTACCACTGAGGTGAAATAATTTGTGGTTTTGCAAAGTGCAAAGGAAGTTGTTTGAATGAAAACTTTATCCAAGAGTTGGATGTAGTGCCAAGCATGTACGAATTTATAGTTATGTTTTGAAGACAACTTAGGACTTCAGCTAAGATCTCATCAGTGATCCAAACATAATAAATGCATTATCATTTATATATGATATCAATTGATAGAGGCAACAACTAAGTGAAAACAATTCCCACAGAAGAAAATATAGTAGAACTACTATCTAAACTCCTAAACACAAACAGTCTTTGGAGGACATCGTGAGAGGATGAGCCCTAAGGCTAAGAGAATTGGCTTTAGGGAAAGTGAGAGATTGTTGGGATAGTGCCTCCCAAGCCAATTAGGTTTACATGAAAATTATTTCACTTCTGATACAATCTTGATTAAATAATTTTTTAAATGGCCATCTTTTTCTTATGCTTATATTTCTTCACTAGCAATTGGTTGAAGCCTTTACATCACACAAAACTGTGGGACTTGGTTATGCATTAAGTGGTGATCATGGAAGAAATCTTATATAATTGTGATCTTAAATATTACAAGTTTTAGAATCTTATTCGAACAAGGGCATCTAAGATATGGATGGATTTGCACTAACAATGCATAAATCTAAGAGTTAGATATTGCTCCATTCCATGAGCAATGCCATATGAGATATGGGTGATAAAGGTAGCACTAGGATCTAAATATTTTCAAAAAAACTAAATAAAGTAGCCCATACACAACCACAAGGATCTAGACATGTATAGTATTTAGATTTAGAGAAAGGAAATACTTTGGTGAAAATAGAAAAACAAGGAGCAAGAGAAGAACTCTCTTCAACCATTAAAGAAGTTTCTCACTGGCACAGTAGGTTCACCACCATTTTTCCCTAAGTTGAACTCCTTTTTGGTTGAAATCTTTCCTGGAATGCCCTAACCCTTGAGGATTCTACAGTTTAAAAATCAGCCTAATCAAAATACTAGAGGTCTCCCAAAACTCATCGGAAAAGGCTGCCTGAAACTATTTCAACAAGAGCAAGAGCAACCTAAACAATTTACCTCTGATGAAATAGTTCACACACCATAACAAGGACCTATTCTCTACAATATGGCTGGAGATATCTGCAAAGCATTTAGGAGAGAAGGCTAGGAAATATGTAGGTTGAAGATGAAAGAGGTTGGAGAGAGTAATGATGATGCTAACAAAGTAGATGCTCACTACTCAAGTTTGTTAGGAGAATAATCACACCTCACTTGAAAATTACCAAGTGGCCACCCACTCTCCTCCTATATCTATATATAGGGGTAGGATAGTGTGTGGTCACACACCATTCTCAAGGAGAGCGTGCCAAGTCTCTATGCTAAGGTGGTGAAAGCAAGTAAGACACAAGGATCCAATTATCAAAACTTCAAAAATATAAAATTAGCTAGTGCTTACGGTCATAACAAGGATCTAATCATTCTAAGTATTCATATTTTATGAGAGTGTTACCTTGAAAAGAAAAATCCAAGGAAAAGCTAGTAAACTTATCACTACTCCAGAAACTATCTGTCACTGGCACATGTGGAAGAGTGCAAAAATCGCACAACAAAACTCCTCCAAAAACTACAAAAAAATAACAAAATTCTCTATTAAAAGTTTGGATCAAAATTATTTCTGGAACTCTATAGAGAAATTCACCAATTTGGACTCTATGCAAGTGGATCTCCAAAAGTAACAAACTCTCTTGTTTGCCTCTACTGAAATAATTCACACACCAATTAATTCTTCAAAAGTATCTAGTATATAAGCTGAAATAAGAACATAGATTCAACAATGGTGGAGGCCAATTTTAGGTTGGAAGGAGGAAGAAAAGAGCAATGCTTCCAACATACGAATGCAATGCTTGCAAGATGGTTTTGGAGGGAATTTTGCAAAAATTCTAATCTTCACACCAATTATGATATGATTGGCCATCTCTCTTTATATCTATATATAGATTCTAAAAATGTGTGATGCCAAGGTGGAATCACACAATGCATGAGGGGGGTGGATAGGTGGGCTTGCGCATGTGGCAAATGTAAATTCAAATCTCATTAGAATTTCATTTGCATCTTAATTATATGTGCAATCTCATTTCAAATTAATTAAGAAGACAATTCAAATCTCATTTGAATTTTCACTCCAAAATTTATTCTTCCAAATCGATCAAATTAAACTCTTTAATTTAATCAATTATTCTTTGACTTAACTCTTTAAGCTTAATTTTGTTAACTTCACTTGTTAAGTTGACCAATTGATGGTCATAGTGGCACCAAATAATTAACTCCTTAATTATTGATCAAATGTAACCCCTTAAATTAGTTGATTAATTTAACATTTAAATTAATCAAGCCCAAATTGACCTTCAAACTTGGCACCACAAAATCGGTCCATGAGAAGATAGTTTCCCAACACTTAGAAAACTTTCTCCATCAATTAGGAATCTAATTAGCTTTTATGTGTAATCCAATAAGTTCTACCATTTATTGGACATAAGCTCACAACTCTTTGTGAGTTTTGAATATCTTATAATCATTTTTGTTTAAAACTCCTTTTAAACTAATTGACTTAATTCAATTAATGTCATTAATTGAAGAGTAACAAATCTCCACGATTGATGTCCAACTTCAAGCCCATGGAGCCCAACTAATTGGCTGAAATGAATATTTTGGAGAACCATCATCGCTCTACACGTGCCATACAAATATGGTCCATTCATCTCCTATCTCCCGAAAGAGGTCTAGACCAAGATATCTGTTGGCTGCCTAATAACATTGATATTGTGTCTTTATTCTCAATATTTGATCCCATTGGGTGACTTCACCTTTAGAAAATTCCTTTTGCAAATTTTCACACCACTTTGCATAAGGATTTCTCAAAATCGATCATTATAGAATACATAGAAATGCACTCGCCCTTCACAATAACGAGGAGCCGAATTTCATATTAGATTTCACAAACCTCCATATCAAGTAGCTCATGCCCAATTTCAATCCAAAAAATTTGCTAAGTGGTCAAGGAAGAGTCTAAGCATAAGGATCGGGCACAAGGTTACTATGGATCCTCAAGTCAAAGGACTAATAATGTGCACTAGCATAAGCAAGAAAACTAGTACTACTAACCTGCCACTACAGCTATCTAATAGGTTCTCTAGTGATTTTTTAGTGCCTTGTTCTCTAACAAGCATCTTATAACATGCACTCATATCTCATACAATTGCTTATGAAACTGAGCAATCTCCAACCCTTGGATTTATGCATCATTAGTGCAAGTTTATCCAGATTTTAGATGCCCCATCTCTAAAGATCGTATGACTTTGAGGATTTAAGATCACGATTGTGTGAGACTTATTCCATAGTCACCACACCAAGCCCCGCAATCTTAGGTGATCAAAGGGCTGCATCCAAATACAATTGAAGTGAGATAAGACAGAAGATGAAAATGGCCATATATAGAATATTATTCAATCAAGATTGCTTTACAAGGAAATAGATTTTACATGGCCAATCACATTAGCTTGCAAGGTTCAATTTCAATAGGAGGCCACTAATATTTAGTGATTAGTGAATAAAAATATTAATTGAAGTTTACATTTCACCTCATTAAATGTCTTCCAATTAAATTCCAATTCCATGTTAAATGAACCCTACACTTAATTATTCTCTCTAGAATTAACTCTCCAATTTAATTAAATTAAACACTTTAATTTAATTATTAATGTTTTTACTTAACTCTTAAATCAAAGTGCCTAACTTTTTAAACTAGTCGAAATTGATCTAACTCTTAAATCTACTTGACCAATTAATAGTCATGTCACATCAATTAATTAATACTTAACCAATTGATCTTAATTTAACTCTTAAATTAATTTAACCAATTTAACATTTAAATCGATCAAACCAAAATGACTACAATTTCACCTGCTCTAAAATGAGTCATGAATTTTCTAACTCTTAGAAAATTCATCTTCTTTCGACAGGTCACGTTATTGGCTTTTGTGTGTGACCCATTCGGTTCTACCATTAGACACGGGCTCACAACTCCTTTTGACTTATGGAATATTAAATATTCATATTACCTTAAACTCCTTTAAACTAAGCGACCTAATTTAATTAATCACATTAATTGAATAGCGCTCAATGTCCATGGTTGATGTCCAACCTTAAGCCCATGGAGCCCAATTAATTGGCTAAAATGAATGCTCTTAGAAAATTATTATTGCTCTATGAATACCATGAAAATACGATCCTTCCACCTTCTATCTCCTAAAAAAGGCCTAAGGTAAGATATTTGCCAGTTCCTTAATAGCCTCGGTACTATGTCTCTATTTTCAATTTTCAATTTTCTTTGCGACCTTACCCTTGGAAATGCCTTTCCAAATTGTCCCATCACCTTGCGCAAAGATTAATCGATCATTATAGAACACATAGGAGATGCACTCATCCTTCACAAAGACGAGAAGTTAGATTCCATATTAGTTCTCACAAACCTCCATGTCCAACTGCTCATGCCCAATCTCTACCCGAGTGGCATGCTAAGTGACCAAGGAAGAGTTAAAGCGTAAAGATGAAAAATAAGGTTACCTTAGATCCTTAGATCAAAGGACTAATAATATACACCAGCGTAAGTGGGATAACTTGGCACTACGACTATCTAGTAGATTCTCAGGATGGGTCTCCAGTATCTTATTCTTTAACAAACACCCACTAATATGTATCCATATCTCATATGAGATTGGTCATGGAATTAAGGAACATCCAACCCTTGAATTTATGCATTGCTAGTGCAAGTCTATTTGAATCTTAGATGCCCTATCTCATAAGATCTTATGACTTGAACGATTTAAGATCACAACTATGTAAGACTTATTCCATGATCACCACCTAATGTGTGAGCAAGTCCCCTAGTCTTGTGTGATTAATGGCTTCTTCTAAATGCAAGTGAAGTGAATACTGAGCATAACATGAAGATGGCTATATAATGAATATCATTCAATCAAGATTGTCTTATAATAAAATAGTTTACAAGGCCAATTTAATTGGCTTATGGGATACTATTTCAACAATCTCTCACTTTCCCTAAGCAAATGCCCTATAAACTTGAGACCCAGCTTCTGAAGATGTCCATCAAAGATCTTTTGCGATAGGGGTTTTATTTATAGATCTACTATGTTCTCTTTCGAGACAACTCTCTCTACTCAGATGTCATCTCTATTAATGACCTCTCTGATCAAATGATATCACCTCAAGATATGTTTGGATTGCTAATGAGATCTTAGCTCTTTAACTTATGCTACTACCCCGTTGTTGTCACAAAATACTACTACTAGCTCAGCATTGTTAGGCACTACATTCAACTCTTGAATGAAATTTCTCATCTAAACACCTTCCTTTACAGCTTCCAAAGCCGCAATATATTCTACCCTTGTGGTAAAATTGGTTGTATTGTCTTGTTTAGAACTCATTCAACTCATTACGCCACCATTGAGGTAAAATATAAATCCAAAAATAGATTTGAGGACTTCTACATCAAATTAGAAAATTGAATCCAAAAACTACTCGAGTTTCAATTCTCCATTTTTGTATACCAAAAATAAGTCTCTAGTCTTTTTCTAGTACTTAAGGATTATTTTTATGACCATCCAGTGACTCTCACTAAGATTAGATTGGAACCTACTCATAACACTTAGCGAGTGTACCACATCCAGTCTCGTACATTGAATTACATATATTATGCTCCCAATTGCAAAGCCAAAAGGTATGTCTAACATTATTCATTTCTTTTTCTCTATCTTAGGGGCCATAGACTTGGAGAGACAAATTTCATGTCTGATGGAAAGATATCCCTTCTTAGATTCTTCCATACTAAACCTCTTTATTATTTTGTCAATGTATAGGGTTTGAGAAAGCCCCAGCATCCTCTTTGATCTATCTCTACAGATACGTATTCTCAATAAGTAGGATGTTTCTCCCAAATCATTCATGGAGAATTAAGTAGATAACCATTATTTAGTACACACTAACATTCCTACTTCATTCTCACTGAGAAAGACGTTATCAACATAAAATACAATAAATTGTACACTACTTTCACTAACCTCATATACACATAAGGTTCATACACATTTTTTGACAAAGATAAATGATTTGACTGTCTTGTCAAAATATATGTTCCAACTTTGGGACACTTGTTTGAGCCCATAAATAGATATCTGGAATTTGCAAACTTTTTGGTCACTCCCCATAGATGTTAAACTATATGGTTACTCCATATAAATTTCTTCTTGAATGTCGCTATTGAGGAAAGTAGTTTTCACATCTATCTATTATATCTCATACTCAAAATATGCAGCCATGATAGGTAGAATCTAAATGGACTTAGGCATTGCGATCAGTGAAAAGATTTCCTTGAAATCAATACCAAGTCTTCAAGTTAACATTTCACCACTAGTAGTGCCTTAAAAGTCACCATTTCTTCATCTACTCCAAACTTTTGCATATAAATTCATTTGCAACCAATGAAAATTATTTCCTTTGGTGGATCTACCAAGGTCAGTGCTTTGTTCAAGTACATGGAGTCCATTTAGAATCTCAAAGCTTCAAGCTAATGTCCCAAGTCTATACCCAACATAGTTTCCTTATAGTTCTTCATATCACTATCTGATTAGCCCGTCTCATGAAAAAATTTAAACCTTTTACATTACTTTTTGATTCGATCCAACCTTCTTAGAGGTTGTGTGTGAGGCCTTTCAATCTAACTTGTTTCCATCACTTATGAGATTTTTTGAACATTTTGAACTTCATCAAGTTCAACAACATCATTTCTATTAAATAGAAATTTCATTTCCAAAAATAGGTGTTCTTGAAAACAAACACTTTTTGTTTCAAGAGATCATAAAAGTAATAACCCACAGACTCTATAGGTATCCACAAACTTACACAAGATGGATCTACTATCTAATTTATCTCCTACTATCTATCTCACGTAAATGGGTGATCTCCAAACCTTGAGATATTCATAAGAGAGTGCTTTGCCATTCCATATCTCATATGATATCTTTGTCACCAACTTTAAAAGTATTATGTTTAGTAACTTCACTGCCATTTCTAAGGTGTATCCCCAAAAACATATGAGCACATCGAAAAAGCTCATCATAGAACACACCATGTCCAATAAAGTGTGATTTCTTTTCTTGGCTACTCCATTATGTTGGGGTGTGTAGGGAGGATTCCATTGAGAGAGAATTCCATTCTTCTTTAAATAATCTAAGAATTCGGCACTTAAGTATTCTCCCCATCAATCCAAATGAAGAGCTTTAATACTAAGTCCCTTTAATACTAAGTCCCTTTTGATTTTTTATTTCATTCCTATACTCTTTGAACTTTTCAAAGGCCTCAAACTTGTCATAAGATACACATGTTCGTACCGACTATGGTCATTAGTGAAGGTGATGAAGTAAGAATAGCGTCTTCTCCCACTAACTCTTAGTAGTTTATAAACATCTGTATGGATCAAATCCAAAGGATTTGTGGAGCACCTCATTTATCTTACAAAAGGAGCCTTGGTTGTTTTTCCTTTCAAACAAGATTCACAAGTAGAAAAGTCCTCAATGCCACTAACATTTACTGCTTTGAGAGCTTCTAACTTGCTCATCCTATTTTTAAAGATATACCCAAGTCTGACAAGCTATAAGACCACATCTTCATGGATATTTAGCTTTCTTTTACTTGTTTCAATGTGCACTAGTGAAGGTTGAAATCAAGTATGTATAATCCGATAATTAATGTACCTTGAGCAATTAAAGAATTATGCTTTAATGCCTTCAATTTCCCATTCGATATAGAAAAATTAAATCCTTCATTATCAAGAATGGGAATTGAAATAATATTCTTAACATAGTGGGGTGCATAATAAGTTGGATCAAGAACAATACAAGAATCCCCAAAGTTTAACTTGATTACACCTTAGACTATGGTAGCAACTCTTGTTCCATTTCCTAGATGAAGGATCATATTCCCTTAATGAAGACTCTTTCTTCTTTCTATCCCCTATAATGAATTACAAAGGTAAGAATCACATACAGTATCAAATACCCATGAGGAAGAATTAGTCATCAAGTATACTTTAAAGAAATAAATACCCTTCTCAAGGGATGCAAGGTAAGCTTTACAGCGTCTTTTCCAATGCCTCTTTTCACTATAATAGAAACAACTTGCTTCGATTTTAGCCTTTTTCTTAACCCTCCAAAAACCTTTCTCAAATTGCTTCCCTTTGGAGGAAGAACTCTTCTTTCTCTTACCTTTCTTTTTAGGGTCCCTAGGACCTTTAGACTTAGTGGAAAAAACAAGTACAAAAGGTTTGTCTTTTCTCATAGTCATCTCGGTGGTCACAAGCATGTTCACCAATTTATTAATCATAACAACTTGCTTGAACATATTAAAGTTCATAATGAATTGGTCGAATGATAAAGATAATGACTAAAGGATCAAATCTACATAAACATCATTATCCATAACAACGTCAAGTTGTCCAAGCTTTTCGATGAGCCCAATCATCTTTAGCCCATGATCATAGATACTAGACCCTTCAACTATCCTTGACCTAAAGAGCTCTTTAGACAAAGAGAACCTTTCATGTCTTGTTTGCACACCATACAATTCTTGTAGGTGTTTGTAGAACTCACAAGCATGTCTTATATGCTTATGAGTCTTTTTGGAGCTCATTAGTCATGGACACCAACATGAGGCATCTCACTTGTAATTCATCATCTACAAATTTAGTGAATAATTCATGGGCCTCATCAGTTAGGTAATAACCAATTATGTTCGGTGGACTTTGATTAAGAGCAGACTTTGATCAAAAGCACATGTCTTCTTTTCAAAGTTAAGAATTATTTTAGGGTTTCTCAAACAATCTTGGAAGTTAGGCTCGATAAGTTTATTAGTTTCCAAAATACTTGCAAGTGGATTTTTAGCCATTTGGTTTGAAGATTTTGAAAATCTACAATAGGCGAAAAGAGAATAAGCATGTGGTTGAATTTGATATGTGGAAACATGTTCATAGTTTTTCAAGCATATTTTTCTCCTACTATTTTATCAAGTCCTTCACGCCCAAAAAGAATTTAGGTAATCATATTTTCTAATGAGAGTCAAGATCTTAAAGACTTGCAAATGGACCCTCATGCCCGGATATATATCCACGAGCAATCCAAAGGTAAGCAACTTTAGCTAATTGTATTTCAAGCAACTCTTGATATGTTTTGCCTCACCATTTCTTGTAGAACCTCTATATGGACAACCTCTACATTACTCAGTGTTAAATCAAACCAACTAATTAAACTTTGATTCAAGATAGGCATCGCAACATCCCCCATGACTAAATGTATGATGTATGGGCATTCCCAAATTAAAGGAACATCTCATGTAAAATATATACTCACATCTTTCCACCTAAGTGTGAGCCTCGTGACTAAATGTAAATCACACAAAGATGGAGCACTATCATGCCTTATACTATTCGTAGAAAGCTTGTATTAATTAAACCTTTTTTAATTTATATCCATTTTAACTTAATATTTGAAAATCACTTAAACATTCTAAGTTGAGGGATTTTTGTTCCAAAGATCTCATTAGTTTATCATTGTATTTGGGTTCTCTATATCCTAATCATTCATCTCATACATCAGTAGGATATGAAAATTATAAATAAGTAAATAGCCTAGTATGCTCCTAATGTGGGATGACTATGAGCCTAACCAAGTGATGCATTTAGAGTCATAGGTGCATAACTCAGTTAATTTTAAGTAGATTGATTAAACTAAGCTATTATATGAGTATATCCCATATATTCATAGGTTTTCAAGCCTCTTTGGATCTGCTTTGCTCTTTGCAACTTTTATAAGAGAAATAAAACCTCATTCCTAGTAATTCAACTCTCATAACTTTTACAACATAAAAGCCCCATTTAATACAACCTATTTCAACAACTTGAAGCAAATAAAATCAATGTTAATGGCTCATGATCATCCCCATTCATTCATCATCTATTCAACACTTAAATAAATAATTAATAAATCAAGAATTAACATTCAATTCCATCAATTAAATGTTAATCATATTAACAAATAATCGGTCATGTAAAAACAAGCAAAACACTTACACATCCTATTTTGGCCACTATTGGAAATGAACTTTAACAAGTTTAAAAAGTAATCAAAAGTGTCTAACACAATTTTGAGAACTTGCGTAGCACTTGTGCATCCAATATGTGTGTTTCAATAACATTTTGGTCACATAAAGAACCTAAAATTAGCATCAAAACTCACTCTAGACCAAACTAGGTGTTGCTGGTCAAGGTGTGTGCATGACTGGGCAGTTGCACTCAACCACTGCCTTGTCTTGCGTGCTGCCAAGTGCTAGTAGTTCACTGTTTCAAATTCATGAGAAAGTCAAGCTATTTTTGGCTCAACTTTTGTGTATCAAGATTTTTAGAATTGCTTCTAAACATCAAAACACACATTATGGAAGTAAATTTTAGATTAAAACACCTTTTAAAAACTAAATATCAAGTGCTCATTATTGCTTGAAAAAAAGTTTAAGCAATAATCAAATTCTTCAAAGAATCTCCAATAGTCTCCAATGAAATTAGATTAAAAATGACTAAAACAAATTAAGGCCATCCATAGCATGTTATATCATAATATAACATCCACCAAACATTAGTAAGAATGAATTAAAACATACTATTCACATAATTTAACGTTTACAACACATAATAGCATGAATTAATCCATTAACTAAGGAGCCACAAACAAAATCATCCATACACTCCAACCTATCATATGGATCAACTACATGGTGATAAAGATAAATTCTTCACAAGAACTAATCATCCAAGCAAAACACAAGTCCATGCATGAATATAGCTTAAATACCACTTGAAGGTATGTATGAAGCTAGGATCCAAATATTTTCAAACAAACAAAAGAATAAACTAGCCCACACACATCCACAAGGATCTAGATATTCATAGATTTTAGATTTAGAGGAGGAAAATACATTGGTAACAACAAAAAAAAACAAGGAGCAAGAGAAGAACTCTCTTCAACCATTGAAGAAAGTTCTCACTGGCGCAACAGATTCACCATTGGTTTTCCATAAGTTGGGCTTATCCTTTTTAGTTCAAATATTTACTAGAATGCCCCAACCCATTGAGGATTCTACACTTCAAAAATAAGTCCAATCAGAACATTATAAGGTATCCCATAACTCGCCAAAAGAGGCTATCAAAATTACTTCAACAGGAGAAAGAGCAACCCAAACAATTTACCTCTAATGAAATAGTCCACACATATAAAAAAGACCTATTCTATACAATATAGTTGTAGATGTATGTAGAGAATTTATTAGCAAAGGCTACGAAAGATGGAGGTGGAAAATGAAGGAGGTTGGAGAAGATAATAGGGAATCTAACAAATTAGATGCCTACTACTCAAGTTTATTGGGAGAATAATCACACCCTTCTTGAAAATTAACAAATGGCCACCCACTCTCTTTCCATATCTATATATAGGATTGGGATAGTGTGTGGTCACACACCATCCTCAAGGAGAGGATGCCAAGTTTCCATGCCAACGTGGCCACTAACATTTAGTGATTAGTGAATAAAAATATTAATTGAAGTTAACATTTCATCTCATGAAATATCTTCCAATTAAATTCCAACTCCATATTAGATAAACACTTCATTTAAATATTTTCTCCAAAATTAACTCTCCAACTTAATTAAATTAAACATTTTAATCTAATTAATAATGCTTTGACTTAACTTTTAAATCAAAATGTCTAACTCTTTAAGCTAGTCAAAATTGATCTAACCCTTAAATCTACTTAACTAATTGATAGTCATGTGACATCAATTAATTAACTCATAATTAATTGATCTTAATTCAACTGTTAAATTAAGTTGACCAATTTAACATTTAAATTTATCAAGCCAAAATGAGTACAATTTTACCTCCTCCAAAATTAGTCACGAATTTTCCAACTCTTAGAAAACTCTCCTTCTTTCAATAGTTCATGCTATTAACTTTTGTATGTGATACATTAGGTTCTACCATTCATTGGACATGGGCTCACAACTCCTTATGAATTATAGCATGTCAAATATTCATATAGATTAAACTCTTTTAGACTAAGAGACTCAATTTAATTAATCTCATTAATTGAAGAGTACCCAATCTCCATGGTCAAGATGTCCAACATCAAGCCCATAGAGCCTAACTAATTAGCCAAAATGAATGCTCTTGGAGAACCATTATAACTCTATGCATACCATGCAAATATGGTCCTTACACCTCTTATTCCTCAGAAGAGGCCTAAGGCAAGATATTTATTGACTCCCTAATAGCCTCGATACTATGTCTCTATTCTCAATGTTCCATTCCCTTTGTAACCTCACCTTTGGAAATGCCTTTCCAAATTATCACATTAAAGATTTTTTAGAATCAACTATTATAGAACACACAAGAAATGCCTACCCCTTCATAAAGATGAGGAGTCAGATTCCATCTTGAATCTCACAAACATCTATGTCCAATAGCGCATGCCCAATCTCTATGTGAGCAACCTGCTAAGTGACCAAAGAAGAGTCATAGTATAAGGATCAAACATAAAGTTACCATACATCCTTAAATCAAAGGACTAATAATCTACAGTAGCGTAAGTGCAAGAACTTACCATTACCGACTTGCCATTTTAGCTATCTAATGGATTCTTAGGGTGGGTCTTCAATACCTTGCTCTCTAACAAGCACCCACTAACATATATTCATATCTTATATAGGATTGCTCATGAAATGAAGCAACATCCAACCTTTGGATTTATACATCATTAGTGCAAGTCTATCTGGATCTTAAATGCCCTATCTCATAAGATCCTATGACCTTGGAAGATTTAAGATCACAATCATATAAGATTTATTCCATGATCACCACCCAGTGCATGATAAAGTCCCATAGTCTTGTGTGATCTAAGGAATTTATCCAAATGCAAGTGATGTAAATAAAGAGCATAAGATAAAGATGGTCACATAATGAAAATTGTATAGTCAAGATTGTATTACAATGAAATAATTTACAAGGCCAACCTAATTAGCTTGCAGGCCACTATTCCATTAGTGCATGTTAATGGGTTCTTATTAGAGAACAAGGCACCAAAGACCCACTCAGATAATCCACTAGATAGCTATAGTGGCAAGTTTTTTAGCTTATGCTAATGCATATAATTAGTCCTTTGACCAGAGGTTCTATAGTAATCTTGTGTTTAGGTCTTCATACTTTGACATAGCAGGTTTTTTAGATAGAGATTGGATATGAGCTACATAGATGCAAGGGTTTGTGAGATCTAAGATAGGATCTGACTCCTCATCATTGTGAAGGGCGAGTACATCGCCAATGTATTTTATAATGATCAATTCCAAGAAGTCCTTATGTAAGGCAATATGATAATTTGAAAAAAGATTTTTTCGAAGATAAGGTCATAAACCATAATCAAACAGTAGGAATAGAAACATGGTATTGAGGCTCTTAGAGAGCCGAAAAATATCTTGCCCTAAGCATCTTTTAAGGGATAAGAGATGGAAAAATAGTATTTACATGGTACACATAAAGCTAGATAGTTTTCCAAGGGCATTCATTTCTACCAATTAGTTAGGTTCCATAGGCTTAAGGTTAGACATAAACCATGGAGATTAAGTACTCTTCAATTAATGAAATTAATTGAATTACGTCGCTTAGTTTAAAGGAATTTAAGCTAAAGTGAATATTTGATATTCCATAAATGACAAAAAGTTGTGAGCCTATGTCTAATGAATGGTAGAAACTAATGAGTTACACACGAAAGCTAATTGCATATCTTAGGCGATGAAGGGGAATTTTCTAAGAGTTAGAAAAATTCTCTCTTGACCAATTTAGAGTTCGACTAATTGACAAAAATGTTGTGGTCATTTTTGGCTTGATTAATTTAATTGTTAAATTGATCTAATTAATTTAAGGAGTTACATTAAGACTAATAATTAACGAATTAATTGTTTGGTGCCAAATGTCCATCAATTGGTCAAGTTAACTTAAGGGATTAAGTTAACAATGACAAGCTTAAAGTGTTAAGCTAATTGACATAAAGAGTTGAATCAATGTAATTAATTAAATTAAAAGAGTTTAACTTAATTAAATTGGAGAATTAATTTTAGAGGAAAAATTCAAATGAAAGGTTTATTTGGTGTGGCATTAGAACTTATTTGGATGAAATTTCATGAGATAAAATTAAGATTCCAAATGAAATTCAAATGCAGACATAATTCACACACATGCCAACTTGCAATACATGTGGGTGATCCCCTCTTTGAGAAATGTGTGATGCCACCTTTGGTATCAAACTATCTTCCCTCTATATACAGATATAAAGAGGGGTGACTAGCTACAATTTAGATGCAAGATATCATATTCCATGTGAATTAGATTCTCTCAAACTTTCTCTTCAATTTTCAAGTGTTACATCATATGTTGAAGCTTCACTTCTCTTCTACTTTTATCTCCAAAATCAAGCCTTCATTTTTGCATATTCTTCTTCTTATTCTCCAGCTAATATTAGGAGAATTATTGTTACACTAATGTGGGGATCTTATCATTAGAGGCAAAGCAACTGGATTGCTTAGCCTTTGGGAGATCTAGTTTCTAGCAGTAACTTAGAACGACCTTTGGAGGTCTTGTCGAGTTCTGATTGAGCTAATTTTTAGACTAAGGATGCATTAAGGAGTCGATGATCTTTTGGAGAAATTTCACTCAAATTAGAGTTCATTGATCTGGTCAAAAATTGATCAGATTCCATTGTGGCACTAGGAGATAGATTCAAGGAGTTGAGATATTTTCCTACCTTTATTGGATTTCTGAAAATGAAGGTAATCTTCTAACTAAATATGAATCAATGGCATGTTTAGATCCTTGGTCACATGTGTGGCCTAGTTATTTTTAGTTTTTTAAAGTTTTGATTATTGGATCCTAGTATTATATGTGCCCTTTATAAGAAACATTATGTTAATTGTTTTACACCATGAACTAACTCCATGCCATCTTGTATCAACGAAGAGACATCTTCAGTTTTTATTATATTTCATGGAAAATTTCATATTTTGGACCTCAAGAGCTAGATCAATTTTTATGAACCAAGTGTACAAAAATGTTTTAAATTGTAAAAAGACTCAAATTCCAAATCTAGGATTTCATTCAATTTTTATAAAATAGACTTTATAAGGAATATTTCATAAAATTAGTCGTATGCATATTTTTCACAAATTCGACCATAGAATGGGCTTTCCTCTTATGTTCCTAGTATCCATATAAAAGTGCCTTATATTGCCCTAATGAGCGACCAAATCGCCAACTCATCAACAACCTATGCACTACGAATCGGTAGGACTGATCCTTATCAATCAAGTTTGTAGCAATAGCAAACCTTCTAATATCCTAATATCATGATCACAAATTAAGTCCTAACATGTATACCAGCAATTGATAGTCCAATAATGTCTTGATTGTCTTGCCAACCGGTCATATAGGCCAAAAGCCTCCTCTTTAGGAGCACAAATTAGTAATAGCAAGTCAACAAGACTACCTCGCAAAAGAACCACCTATTAGGGATTACAGATCAATAATGGCTAGTTAATAAGACTACCTCGTAGCAAAACCTCTTCTCAAGGAGTACAAATCAACAATAGCTAGTCAGCATGATTGCCTCACAATAAAACCTCCTCTCATGAAGTACACATCAACAATGACAAGTCAACAAGACTACCTCACAATAAGTATAGACAAAATAACAGCAAGTTAGCATGACTACCTCACAAATAGTATCATAAAATATGGAAATTTGGTTGTACACAAATTAGTCAAATCATAGTTTCAAACCGTTGAAAGCTCTAGAATTCGATCAATCAATTCAAAATCTAGTTCATGTGAGATTAATAGTAGAGTCCAAATTCAAATGGTATTTTTTGAGATTATCATGAAAAGAACATTCTATTCAAAAAATGTCATTTTAAAAACATTGTTTAGGGACCACTTCTAGAGAAAGGAGTCATGCAGAATATTTCACCAATATTTCAAATTTAGTGTGAGAATTCAAGGATAAGTATACTGAAAGTAAAACAGTGCGAACGATGAATGGACTTTACAAGAGTGGCATGATCTGAGGTGTTTAACCAATTTATTATGTTCAACAAAAGAGTCACGAAATCAACATATCAAAAATATAATCGTACGAAATGATATACTGAATTTGAGCAACTAGCAAAGAACATAAAATCGTATCATATTGCTAGATAGGTTAATATTTGAATAATAATGGCTTAAGAACTATAGGTAAAGAATAGCAAAAATTGAAAAATAACATCAAACAAACAAACAGAAGTTATTAAATCTCAATACAAACAAAATCAAGCACCATAGATATATTACCAAATACATATATTATTTCCCCAGCAAAGAAATGTAACATAAACCTCACTTGGCAAGTGTATAAGGGTTTCATTAGCCATATGGATTGTTTGTATCCCTATTTTCTAGTTGATATGGGATGGCCAAATAAGCCCTACCCAATAACAATCAACCGGGATGTAGATATGGTGTTAGATGGCCTAATTATCTATGAGGCCCAACCTATTATGAACCAGTTGTGTTAGCAATCGGGTGTCGACCTCAATAAGCCCATCTACTAAAGCAAATATCAAAATTTTCCTTGTCAACCAAATTATTGTTGATCATAGCATTTGCCTTATCGACTAGGTTATAGTTGAGCACTATCATGATATATAGTTATGCATTCAATGAGAGAAACCTAAATACAACAAAGTCACACCATGTAGACTAGAGTCTATTTGCAGAAGTATTTTTCTCAATCGGGTTGCTCAAAATGTTTTGACATTACCTCTACCATATTGAATACTCTGACAGCCAGCATACCTCTACATTAATAGTGCATGCCACCACCAATACCACTTACCCTATCACACTTGTCTAATACGCTCCTCCAATGAACCAATTTGTCATGGGAAGCTAAAGATGGTGCCATTTAGAATAGTATAGAAATTAGGGAAGACTTAAAGGTCCCTAAGCAAAAATAATAGCTCTTTTTGTGTAGCAAAGGCATCGAAGACATATCAACCACATAGAAAAGGCTATAAATACCCCCATTCCTAGCCTTTAGCAAGGTATGCACACTATAACTCAAAGCCCTTACTCTATTGCTCTATCTTTATGTTGATTATACTAATTTAAACATCAAAGTACCTTAACCAAGGGTCATTGGCAAGCCTGACATTTGCTATTGGTCTTAGGACTCGATCCCATCACTTCATCAAGCTCTTTTATTAACCAACTATCTAATCGATTGGATTAGATCTTAGCCCAATACACCCATAAACAGTTTACACCCTCATCACTAGCCAATCCAAGAACTGACATAAAGCAACTTGAGTTATTCAGATATATTAATATCTAACAGATTATTCTCTAAATCTTAAACATAAATACAATTAATGTCTTTATCAAGATCTAAGGTTATTCTAACATATCCTTTTAAATCTCCATTTCACCAATAAATATCTGATATAATTAAAGGCAACGGTTCTTAACCTAATAAGCTGGTAAGAACATCACTACATAGTTGTCTTTAGCTCACGACCTTATTAGAGTTTCATTCAGGATCTCAATATTCAAAGGGTATTTGTGGTTATGAAATTTGAGTCTAGTCATATTAAATTTTAATTAACTCTGGTCTCTTAGATGTATAGTACTTTCAACATTACAAAACTTTACTCAATTGAGCCTTATCTTTCTCAATTTTATTATCTAAAACCCTAAACATGTTAATATCTTTTATATGCCTAGTTCAGTTCAACCCCACTTTATCCATAACATGTCATACTATCAGGTCTTAAAGCCATAAATTTAAATCAATATTCCCTAAATTCTTAAATTTAGATATTATGCTCAACTTAGGTCAAATTATAATTTGTTGACTTTGATTCAATTGAATGTTTAACTTAAATCATGAAAATCAATTGAATTAAAACTTAGGATGAGATTTATCTAAATTCAACAAGCAAAAATCAAATTAATAGCTGATTTTTAGTCTAAATCATGATTGAAATTTCCAACAACCTACCTAAAAGCCGTCATTACTACTGTCACCTAGGTATGAACCAACTGAACCAACATGCACCTCACCAAGCCTGTCAAAACCCATCAACCAATTTTTTCCTCCATCACCTCCTCACTAGTAAATTGAGTGAAAACCCACCGCCAAGCCCTTGCACCACTGCCTCTTGTTACCTCATTTACTTCACCTCTAACGGTCAAAATCCAAAATTGATCATGCCATTACATTCCTCTCATTAAGCCTATCAAAATCTACCAAAGATTTCCTATTTTGGCTATTGAAAATTGGTGACCCATCACCACCACCATCGAGCTCTGCCGCTTTAGATTTTTTGATGAAATTACTAAAGGCATGTGTAGTGCTAGGATTTAAATATTTTTAAAAGAAAATGAATAAACGAGCCCACACACAACCACAAAGACCTATAGATACATAGGATTCAGATTTAGAGAGGGAAAACAGCATAGTGAAATAGAAAAACAATGATCAAAATAAAAACTCTCTTTAACCATTGAAGAAGCCTCACACTGGCATAGTGAGTTCACCACCGGTATTCCCTAAGTTGGACTTCTCAATTTAAGTTGAAATATTTACTAGAATGTCTCAAACCTTTAGGGATTCTATAGGCCAAAAACAAACCCAATCAAAACACTAGAAGGTCTCCCAGAACTAGCTAAAAATGGCTGCCAGAAAGTACTTCAATAAAAGTAAAAGCAACCCTAACGTTTTGCCTTCAATGAAATAATTCAAACAGCAAAAATATGACCTATTCTCTATAATAGAGCTAGAGATATCTGCAAAGAATACAAGAGAGAAGGCTTGGAAATATGGTGGTGGAAGATGGAGTGAGTTGGAGAGAATAATAGGGATGCTCATAAATTAGATGCCCACTACTCAAGTTTATTGGGAGAATAATCATTCTTTGCTTGCTCATGACCAAGTGGCCACCAATTCCCCTCTTATATCTATATATAGGAGTGGTACGGTGTGTGGTCACACACCATCCTCAAAGAGATGGTGCTAAGTGTCCATGCCAAAGGGGCCACTAACATTTAGTGATCAGTGAATAAAAATATTAGTTTGAAGCCTACATTTCATCTTATGAAATATCTTCCAATTAAATTCTAATTCAATATTATGAACTCATTATTTAATTATTCTCTCCAAAATAAATATTCAATTAAATTAAATTAAACACTTTAATTTAATCAATAATACTTTGACTCAACCTTTAAGTCAAAGTGCTTAACTCTTTAAGTTAGTCAAAATTGATTTAACTCATAAATCAACTTGACAAATTGATAATCATGTGACATTAATTAATCAACTCTTAATCAATTGATTTTAATTTAACTCTTAAATTAATTGGAATAATTTAACATTTAAATTGATCAAGTCAAAATGACTACAATTTTGACTCCTCCAAAATCAATCATAAATTTTCTAACTCGTAGAAAATTTGCTTTCTTTCAATAGGGCATGTTATTGGCTTTTGTATGTGATCTATTAGGTTTTACTATTCATTAGACATGAGCTCAAAACTCCTTATGACTTATGGAATATCAAATATTCACATTAACTTAAACTCCTTTAAACTAAGCGACTCAATTCAATTAACCTCATTAATTGAAGAGTACCAAATCTCGATGATCGATGTCCAACCGCAAGCCCCACGAAGCCCAACTAATTAATTGAAATGAATGCTCTTGAGGAACCATTATAGCATTACACATACTATACAAATACGATCCTTTCGTCTTCTCTCTCCCGAAAGAGGCCTAGGGAAAGATATAAGTTAGCTCCTAAATAGCCTCGATTCTTCACTTCTATTCTCAATGTTCAATTTCTTTTATAACCACACCTTTGGAAACGCATTTCCAAATTTTCACGTCACCTTTCGTAAGGATTTCTTGGAATTAATCATTGTAGAACATATGGGAGTGCACTCACCTTTTACAAAAATAAGGACTTAAATTCCATCTTAGTTCTCAAAAACCTCTATGTCCAACAGCTCATGCCCAATCCCTACCTAAGTAGCCCACTGAGTAACCAAGGAAGAGTCAAAGCATAAGGACTAAATACAAGGTTACCATAGATCTTTAGGTCAAAAGACTAATAATATGCACTAACGTAAGTGAGAGAACTTACCACTATAGCTATCCAGTGAATTCTCTGGGTAGATCTTCGGTGCCTTATTCTCTAACAAGCACCACTGACATACATCTATATCTCGTATGGGATTTCTCATAGAACAAAGCAACCCTTAGATTTATGCATTATTAGTGCAAGTCTATTTAGATCTTAGATGCCCTATATCATAAGATCCTATAACTTAGAAAATTTAATATCACAACCATGTAAGAGTTATTCCATGATCACCACCCAGTGCATGATCAAGTTTCATTATCATGTGTGATCTAGGAGCTTCATCCAAATGCAAGCAAAGTAAATAAAGAGCATAAGATGAAAATGGCCATATAATGAATATCATTCAATCAAGATTATATTACAATGAAATAGTTTACTAGGCTAATCTAATAGGCTTACAGGGTACTATTCTAACTATCTCCCACTTGCTCTAAAGCTAATGTCCCATAGCCTTAAGACCCATCTTCTCTAGATATCCTTCAACAAACTTTTGCGATAGGGGTTTTGTCAATAAATCTACTATGTTCTCTTTCGAAGCAACTCTCTCCAATCAGATGTCACCTTTGCTATTGATCTCTAGGATCAAATGATATCATCTCAAACTGTGTTTTGATCATTGATGAGATCTTAGATCTTTAGCTTGCACTAACGTCACATTGTTGTCATGAAAGGCAACTGTTAGCTTAATAATGATAGATACTACATTCAACTCTTAGATAAAGTTTTTCATCCAAACACCTTCATTGGCAACTTCTAAAGCCATAATATATTTTGCCACTATGGTGGAATCGATCATAGTATCTTGTTTAGAACTCTTTCAGCTCACTGTGGTATTATTGAGGTAAAATATAAATCCAAAAGTGGATTTCAGGTCATCTACATTGGATCGGAAACTTGAATCTAAAAACCCTTCGTGTTTCAATTTTCTATTACCATATACCAAAAACAAGTCCTTAGTCCTTCTCAAGTACTTAAGGATTATTTTTATGGCTATCCAATGACTCTCATGGAGGTCGAATTGGAGCCTACTCATAATACTTAGTGAGTGTACCACATCTGGTCTTGTACATTGAATTGCATATGTTATGCTTCCTATAACTAAGGCATAAGGTATGTTGGATATCCTTTGTCTCTTATCTTCAGTCTTGGGTGCCATAAACTTGGAGAGACGAATGCCATGTCCCATGGGAAGGAACCCTCTCTTGGATTCTTTTAGTCTAAATCACTTTAGTATTTTGTCAATGTATAGGGTTTGGGAAAATCTCAGCATCCTCTTCAATCTGTCTCTACATATATGTTTCTAAATACATAGGATACTTCTCCCCAATCCTTCATGAAGAATTAAGTAGATAACCACACTTTACTACACTCTAACATTTCTTTCCCATTCTCAAAGTGAAGAATGTCATCGACATAAAGCACAATAAACTTTACACTACTCCTACTAGCATTAAGTACACACAAAGTTTATACACTTTTTTATTGACAATGCCAAACAATTTAACTATCTTATCAAAATGTATGTTTCAAGTTTGGGATGCCAATTTGAGTCCATAAATGGATTCCTTGAGTTTGATTCTTTGAGTATACGAACCCTTGCTCACTCACTTTAGATATAAAACCTTGTGATTGCTCCATATAGATTTCTTCTTTAATGTTTCCATTGAGGAAAGTAGTTTTTACATCTATTTGCTATATCTCATATTCATAATATGTAACTATGAAAAGTAAAAATATGAATGGACTTAGGCATTACGACTGGGGAAAAGATTTTCTCAAAATCAATACCAAGTCTTTGAGTGTAACCTTTTGCCACTAGCCATAAAGGTCACCACCTTTCTATCAAATCTTAGCTTTCGCTTATAGATCCACTTGCAACCAATGAGAACTATTCCTTCCAATGGATCTACCAAAGTTTATACTTTGTTGGAGTACATAGAATCTATTTCAAATTTTATGGCATCTAGCTAATTTCTAGAGTCTATGTCCAACATAACTTCCTCATAGATCTTCAGATTATTATTCGATTGGCCCATCTCATGAAGAAATTCAAACCTTTTGAGTTGCTTCTTGATTGGGTCTGACCTTCTCAAAGACTGTGTGTGAGGCTCTATGATATTTATTTATTTCTACTGCTTGTCAAATTTGATGATCATCTTGAACTTCACCGAGTTCAACAACAACGCCTTTTCTATCTCAAATAATTTCTTTTCCAAAATGGTGGTGTTCCTTGAAACAAAATACCTTTTAGTCTTAGGGATCTTAAAAGTAATAACCTATAGACTCTCTTAGGTATCTTACAAACTTGCACAAGATAGATCTACTATCCAACTTGTCTCCCACTGTTCGTCGCATATAGGCTAGAGATCCCCAAACCTTTAAATAATAATAAAAGGGTACTTTACATTGCTACATCTCATGCGGCATCTTTGGCACCATCTTTGAAGGTACTACACTTATTAACTTCACCACTATCTATAAGGTATATCCTAAAAAAAATATAAGCACATCGAAGAAGCTTATCATGGAATATACCATGTCTAACAAGGTACGATCTCTCCTCTCAGCTACTCCATTATATTACGGTGTACCGAGTGAAATTCATTGAGAGAGAATCCATTCTCCTTTAGATAATGCAAGAATTCAGTTCTTAAGTATTCTTTCCTTTGATCTAATCGAAGAGCTTTGATACTAAGTGCCTTTCATGCTAACTCTTAGTAGACCACATCCATCTATAGGGATCAAATCCAAAGGATTAGTGGTATGCTCCAGTTGTCTCACAAAAAGAGCCTTGGTCATTTTTTCCTTTAAACAAGATTCACAAGTAGTAAGGTCCTCAATGCCACTAACATTTAGTGCTTTGAGAGCTTCTAACTTGATCATCCTATTTTTAGAGATATGTCCAAATCTTGCATGTCATAACATGGAATTTTCTTGGATATCTAATTTTATTACATCATTTAAAGTACATTAGTGGTGGTTGAGAATCCAATATGCACAATCCTTTGTTAAGTGTACCATAAGAAACTAAAAAACCCATTTTTTAATGCCTGTAATTTTCCATTAGATATAGAAGGATCATATCCTTTGCCATCCAAAATGAGAATGAAATATTGTTCTCAACAATATAAGGTACATTATAACAAAGGTTGAATACAATTATGGAATTCTCTAAGTTTAACTTATTATACGCCTTTGGTTGAGGTCACAACTCTTACTTCTTTGCCAAGCCATTAGATCATATCCCCATCACTTAGTTCTACTCTTTTTTCTAATCTTTGTAACAACTTACGAAGAAAAAACCACATGTAACATCATATATCCATGAGAAAAATCTATCCATAAATGCACATCAATAAAGTACATACCTTTCTCAAGGGTTGCAAGGTATTTCTTGCAATACCACTTCCAATGGCATATCTTGACAAATTAGAAACAAAAAATATCAACTATATCCTCTATAATCTTCTTGACTCCTCCAAATGTATTTAATAGTTGTTTTCCATTGGAACAAGAACACTTATTTCTTTCACCTCCCTTTTTAGCACCCCTAGGGCGATAAACTTTGAGGAGGAAAAAAGTGTCAAAGGTTTGCCCTTGTTATGGTTATCTCCTTCTAGAACAATACTTTGATCAATAAAACTCGACAAGGATGTGAGGATCAAATCCTCATGGAAATCATTGTCCATCACTACGTCTAAATTGGATAACTTCTCCAAGCCTAATCATCTTTAGACCGTAGTTGATGACATATAACTTTACATCCATCTTAGCTTGAAAACTCTTCTTTGATAACATGAACTTCTCATACCTCATTTTCTTTACAACTCTTGTAAACTTTAACCAAAGTACTATTCATATGTCCTTGATATTTTTAAAGTTAGTAGATGCCATTTGAGACTATAGGATAGGACAATCCTAAACCCAGACAAGAAGTTTTAATGTGTCACTTGATATCCTATAATTCCCATGGGATTTGGAGCACCTTGATATCAAACATATATTCACTTTTAGGAATCTAGAATAATTTTTTAGGCTAAGTCAATCATAGGAATTTGGCCCAACTAGTTTATTGGTTTCCAAATAACGTTGAGTGGAATTTTAGCCATTCTTGAGATTTCACAAATCCTCATAGGCAAAAAAATGAATATAAACATGTGATTGAATTTAGATATTAAAAACATGTTCATTGTCTTTCAAGCATGTTTTTCTCTCACTATTTTATCAAATTCTTCACCTCCTAAATGAATTCAAGAAATCTCATTTTCTAGTAAAAAAAAAGATCCTAAGGACTTGTAAGCAAACCCACGACTCATGAGACATCCACAAACAATCAAAATATAAGCAACTTTTGCTAATTGCTTCTTATGCAACTCTTGATGTATTTTATCTCACTTTTCATATAGACCCATGACTTGTGCAACATCTACACTACAAGGTGTTAAGTCAAACCTACCAATCAAACTTCTATTTGAGATAGCCCCACATCATCCTGCGATTCGTGTGCCAATGCATAGGGGTTCTCAAATCAAAGGTGCATCCCATGTTATGCATATGGTCACAAGTTTCCATTATAAGTGTCACCCATGACTCATGAGACATCACACAAATAATGGAAGCATTGTCATGTCACATACTATTGGTAAAATGCATGGATTAATTAAAACTCTTTTAATTTGTATCCATTTTGACTTAATATTTGAAAAGCACTTAGACATTCTAAGTGGAGGGATTTTGCTTGCAAAGATCTCATCATTTTATCTTCTTATTTAGATTTTCTATCTTCTAATCCATGCATCACATACATCAATAGGATTTGGAAAGCATAAATAATTAAATGCACCTAGAATGCTCCTAGAAAAAGATGACCATGAGCTTAACCAAGTGATGCATTTAAAGCCATAGGTACATTGCGTGGTTGATTTTAAGTGGGTTGATTAAACTAAGTTATTACATAAATGCATCCCATACATTCATAGGTCTTCAAGCCTTCTTGGATCCTCTTTACTCCTTGCAACTTTTATAAGAGAAAGAAAATCTCGCTCCTAATGATTCTAATCTGATAACTTTTATAAGATAGAACAAGAGGCATGCAAGCCCCATTTAATACAACCTATTTCAACATCTTCAAATAAATAAAATCAATACTAAAAGGCTCATGATCATTCCCATTCCTTCATCATTCATTCAACACTTAAATGAATAATAAATAAATCAATAATTAACATTCAATTTCAATAATTAAATATTTATCTCATAAAAATTTAATTGGCAAGAAAAAATTAGCTTAACCCATCTCATTTTTGCAACAATTGGAGATCAACTCAAACACGATTAAGAAGCAATCAAAAATGTCAAACATAATTTTTAAAACTTGGACAACACTTGTGTATCTATTATGTGTGAAATAAAGCATTTTTTGTCACCAAAGGAACACAAAAAATCAATCAAAACTCATCCAACTCAAAATTGGTGCTGCTATCCCAGCCCTTCCGCATAGCCTAACAGCAAGTGTACACGTTGCCCACCTAGTCGGTCCAAGCCAAGCGTGGCAACTTGCTCTATTTTGGGGTTTGGACCGAGTCGTTAGCTTATTTTTGGTTCAACTTTTGAGCACTAAAAATTTTAGGTCACCTCCAAAACATCAAATCACACATTATAGATGAAATTTTAGATCTAAAACACCTTTTGAAACTTAAATTTCAAGTGCTCAAACATACCTCAAAAATCAAGTTTAAGTGAGAATCACATTCTCCAAAAAATCTCCAACTATATATTAATCCAATTGTATCCAAAAATGACCAAAACACTTTTGATCAATCATCAACATACTATATCAACATATAATGTCAATTAATTTCATATCAACATTCAACATTAATAGCTTTGAATTAAAACATATTAATCATATGAATCAACACTTAACTCATATATTAGCATGCTTTCAATTCATCAATCAAGGAGACACACACAACATCAACCAAACACTCCAATGCATCATATGAATCAAGTATTAGGTGATTAAGATCAATTCATCATATAAATCAATCAATCAAAAATCCTAATCATAGCATGGATCAGGCTTCGATACCACTTGAAGACAAGAGTAGCACTAGGATCCAATAATTAAAACTTCAAAAGCTAAAATTAACTAGGAACTAAACATGCTATAGATCTGGATTTGGTAAGATAATTACCTTGAATTGCTATTTTCCAAGGAGAAAATGGTGAACTCTTCACCAATCTAGAATTTTCCAAAAACCGGCATAACAGAGAAACAGCAACTTTTGCCTAGCTTCAAGATCTCCAAAATTCACAAAATTAAATTTAGATCTTCTCCACTCAATGTTGAAGATTTTGTGAGAAATTTGGAGCAAAAATCAATGTGGTTCTCCTCAAAAAAGTTCCAAAAAATTGCTGCTCTGTCTGGCTGATCTCCAAGGCAAGTAAACTAAATGTTTTACCTCTATTGATATGATCCACACACCAATTAAGTTTATAATTTCTCCTCTAATTTAGTTGGAGAAATGAGAAAAGAAAGGCATGGTGAAGGTTAATTTTTTAGGTTGGGAGAAAAAGAGAGAGCAAAGCTCCAACTTATGAGGCAGTGCTTAGAGAGAGGGTTTTGGAGACAAATGTAAAGAATATAATTCTTCACACCAATTGTACAAGTGTTGAATCCTCTCACATCTATATCTATATATATATATATAGAGAGAGAGAGAGAGAGAGAGATGATGGTATGATGCCAAGTCTTTCTCAAGGTAAGCAGCCACTTGCAAGCTTAGGTGACGAATTTAAATTTCAAATTCCCATCAGCAAATTAAGCAAAAGCCCACTGCCAAGCCCAAGCATTGCTGCCATCTTGCCGGCTCAATTACTCCACCTGCGGCCACTAAAATCCAAAATTGTTCACACCACTGCATTCCTCTCACCATGCCTATCAAAACCCACCTAATAATTTCCCATTTTAGCTAAAAGAATCAGTATCCCATCACCACCACCATCAAGCTTTGTCGCTTTAGAATTTTCAGTGAAATTCCTTTGCATTTTGGCTCAAATTTGGTATGGTTTTGATCCTAGAGCTAAGGGGAAGCTTTTTATGAGATTAGTTTTGAGTTTTACAATCATTCTCTAGTAGTTTATGTTGGAATAGTGCTCACAACCAATTAAAATTTGCATGTAATACTACTCTAATTATAGGACAATCTTGATTAAATGATATTATAATAAAATGGCCGTCTTTATCTTTTATTATTTATACTTAACTTGCATTTGGTTGAAACCCTTAATTCATATAAGACTATGGGACTTGGTCACACATATGATGGTGATCATGAAACTAGTATCTAAAGTCATGATTTTAAATATTCTAAATCATAGTATCTTAAGAGAAAGGGCATTTAAGATTTGGATAGATTTACACTAATGATGTATACTCCAAGGGGTTGGATATTGCCTTGTTTCATGTGCAATCTATGTTAGGCATGTATGCATGTTAGTAGGTGTTTGTTAGAGAATAAGGGCTTGTTCTCTTACATTTTGGGCATTGTGTAGAAAAAATTTTGGGGAAATGGGTTTTTGGGAGAAAATTTGGAAAATGTACTAAGTATTTCTTTTTGTTTAGGGGAAATATGAAAAATGATCTAAAAATAAATTGTTTGTTTCTTTATATTTTAGGAGGAGACAAACTTTACTGTTAATGTCAAATCAGCTACTTTTTTGTTTAGTTTGTAGGGTGAAAGTGATTTTTTCTTTTTTGTAATATATTATTTATGTATGTATTTATAGTTGAATGATGTATGTGTAAATATATATATAT